>SJYW01021211.1:0-19516 GCA_006410735.1 Raphicerus campestris | reverse complement strand
TGACTAGATGGACCTTAGTCGGCAAAGAAATGTCTCTGCTTTTGAATATGCTATCTAGGTTGATCATAACTTTTCTTCCAAGGAGTAAGTGTCTTTTAATTTCATGGCTGCAGTCACCATCTGCAGTGATTTTGGAGCCCCCAAAATAAAGTGTGACACAGTTTTCACTGTTTCCCCATCTATTTGCCATGAAGTGATGGGACTGGATGCCATGGTCTTCGTTTTCTGAATGTTGAGCATTAAGCCAACTTTTTTGTATATGTCCAGCCCAGACCTTTGCCCAGAACTGGAGACTCATATATGCCTATATGGAAGTCAAATGGGCATCTTACACTTACAAGGGTCAAGATCAAGCTAAGCTTTCATTTCTTCGAGCCTGCTCCTTTCTTTCATTTCTTCATCTCACTCGATAGCTACTCCATCCTTCCAATTGTTCAAGGCAAGAATCATAAACTCATCCTCTTTTTTTTTCTTAATCAGGAGAAAGAAGGATTTATTATTACTTGCAGCGAAGAAAACATAGGAGATGTCTCCCAAAGCAGTATAGTATCTCTTGGAATCATCCTTGTCTTTTTTTTCCCCTCAGCCATGTATTGAGGCATGTGGGATATTAGTTCCACAATAAGGTCAAATTCACACCCTCTGCAGGGGAAGCATAGAGTCTTAACCACCAGACCACCAGGGAAGCCCCTGGAATGGTCCTTGATTCCCATCCTTACATACTCGATGTGGACTCTGAGTGAGTCCTACCTTGAACATAGAAACAGGCTCTGAGCATGCCTAACAACCTCCAGGGCTTCTGCCCTCATCCAGAAGCTGCCTTTTCTCATCTGGATCTTGGTTTAGTTTCCTCATACTTGTCTCCTCACCTCTTTCAGTCTATCCTCATTAGAGCCACAAGGTGGATGGATTTAAAACTTAGTAAGGTTTTGCCTTGTTGTTCAATCGCTCAGTCATGACCCCATGGACTGTAGAATGCCAGGCTTTCCTGTCCTTCACCATCTCCCAGAATTTGCTCAAACTCATGTCCATTGAGTCAGCGATACCATCCAGCCATCTCATCCTCTGTCACCCTCTTCTCCTTTTGCCTTCAATCCTTCCCAGCATCAGGGTCTTTTCCAATGAGTCAGCTCTTCGCATCAGGTGGCCACAGTGTTGGGGTTTCAGCTTCAGCATCAGTCCTTCCAATAAACTCCTTGATCTACATGTGTTTTTACTCCAGCTTCATTCCCGGCTTCTCTCATCCGGGCCCATTTTGCTCCAGCCACACTGGCCTCCACGTTGTTATTCACACAAGCCTAGCCTGCTGGTTTGGGTGCCCCAGGACACTGGCATTTGTCATCTTCTCCCTGAAGGACCCTCAGTTCAGTTCAGTCTCTCAATTGTGTCCAAGTCTTTGCAGCCCCCTGGAGTGTAGCACGCCAGGCTTCCCTGTCTATCACCAACTCCCAGAGCTTGCTCTAACTCACGTCCATTGAGTTGGTGATGCCATCCAATCATCTCATCCTCTCTCATCCCCTTCTCCTCCTGCCCTCAATCTTTCCCAGCATCAGGGTCTTTTCCAATGAGTCAGTTCTTCTCATCAGGTGGCCAAAGTATTGAAGTTTTAGCTTCAGCAGGGCCCTGAAGGGCCCTGGTGTAGATTAAATTGTGTCCCTCCCTCCCCCAAATACATGACCTAGTACCAGCCCCCAGAACCTATGAATGTGACCTCATTTGCAAATAGGCTCTTTGAGATACAGTCAAGTTAACAGGAAGTCATACTATGATATAGCATCACTTATGTGTGGAATCTAAAAAATACAACAAGTTAGTGAATATAGCAAAAAAAGAAGCATACTCACAGACATAGAGAACAAACTAGTGGTTACCAGTGGGAAGAGGGAAAGGGGAGGGGCAACAAGGAGTAGGGGTTTGGTATAGTATGTGCTCAGTTGCTCAATCATGTCTGACTCTTTGAGACTATGTGGACTGTAGCCCACCAGGTCCCTCTGTCCATGGAATTTTCCAGTCAAGAATTCTGTAGTGGGTTACCATTTCCTTCTCAAGGGAATCTTCCCAAGCCAAGGATCGAACCAACGTCTCTTGCATCTCCTAGCAGGCAGATTCTTTACCACTGTGCCACTTGGGAAGTCCCAGAGGCTTAAGAGATACAAACTATTATGTAAAAAATAAGCTATAAGGATATATTATACAACACAGGGAATGTAGCCTATGTTTCATAATAACTGCAAATGGAGTATAAACTTAAAACATTGCAAACCACTACATTGTACACTTGTAATTTATATAATATTATACATCAAAAATATTTCAATTTTTAAAAGTCTTAATTTTTTTTCTAAATGAGGTCGAGTTGTCCAGTGGTTAAGACTCCATGCTCCCAGTGCAGGGGGCCCAAGTTTGATCCCTTGTCAGGGAACNATGTTTCATAATAACTGCAAGTGGAGTATAAACTTAAAACATTGCAAACCACTACATTGTACACTTGTAACTTATATAATATTATACATCAAAAATATTTCAATTTTTAAAAGTCTTAATTTTTTTTCCAAATGAGGTCGAGTTGTCCAGTGGTTAAGACTCCATGCTCCCAGTGCAGGGGGCCCAAGTTTGATCCCTTGTCAGGGAACTAGATCCCACACAACTAACAGCCTGCATGCCACAACTAATTTCCAGTACAGCCAAACAAACAAGTGAATAAATAAAAATAAATCTTTGAGACTCCATGCTTTCAAGGCAGGGGTACAGTTTCAGTCGCTGGTTAGGGAACTTTGATTCCCATATGCCTCTCGACGAGGCCAAAAAATAAAATAAAAACACATTTAAAACATGAAAGTAAAAATGAAGTCATACTGGAATGGGGTGGGCCTTAAATCCAATGACTGGTGTTCTTCTAAGGAGAGATTTAGAGATGTCCACGAAGGAGAAGGCCTTGTGACGATGGAGGCAGAGGTTGGTTTGGGTGATGCAGCTGCAAGCCTAGGACCACCAAGGATGCTAGCATGTATAAGAGGCCAGGAAGCA
The DNA here is from genome assembly GCA_006410735.1 of Raphicerus campestris. Classification (NCBI taxonomy): domain Eukaryota; kingdom Metazoa; phylum Chordata; class Mammalia; order Artiodactyla; family Bovidae; genus Raphicerus; species Raphicerus campestris. The sequence goes on along the minus strand of SJYW01021211.1, from coordinate 16,489 downwards.
TCCTCCCCAGAGCCTGAGGTAGAGACCACAGCCTTGCCGACACNGCCTAGTCCACTCCAGATGAATCTGACTGTCCTGCACTGCCTCGACTGTCACCGCAAGGCTCCACTCCGGCACACTGGCACGTGTGACAGACCTGGGATACCTCGTGGTCAAGACACTGATCCCTGTATCCACTCGACAGGGACCTGGACACTGTTTCTGTAATTGGGGAGGAAAGTGGCTGTGCACGTCCCCAGGTGAGACGAGGCCTGACTCAGCTATGGGGGCTCCAGGGGAATCCCAAGACCTATGTCAGCATGGGAGAGGCAAGCACAGGCTCCGACCTCACCACCAGATGAGGACTGAGGACCGGCGACGTCTTGGGAGGAATCCCCACAGGTGCCTCCCAACTCGCAAGGAGACTGGCCTCTCCTGAGGCCCCAGCCGCAGGTCCCTGGGATCCCGGTCGTAACTGGAAAGGACCCCATCACAACAAGAGAAAAACCAGAAGCTTCTCCCCTGCAGGGAGGGTGAGTCCCATGTCTGCTGCAGCATCTTGGGGAAAATCACCCCTTCCCTCTTGGACCCCAAAAGGCTCCTTCATACCCTTGCTGTGATCTAGGAATTCACCCCCCACAACCGGCCCCACTGGAGAAAAACCCGGATGGTCCCGCTCCGAATCCAGAGGAGCCCCGTTTTCCCCTCCTGAGCTCCAGATGAGGGGCCCTTTCCCTACTCCTTTGGGAAAGGTTTTCCGGCGCTCTCCTCGCATTCTAAGAGGTGGTCTTGCGTCAGGAGTGTCAGGAAGTGCCTCACGTGTCCGACCACCATTCCCCCAAATCCCCAAATGCCTCATCCAAACCAGATGAACCTGACTGCCCTGCACTGTCTTGACTGTCACCCCGAGCCTCGACTGCTGAAACACTGGCACATGTGATAGCCCTGTGTACCAAGAGTGCCAACCACAGATCCCTTTGTCTGTTCAACAGAAGCTGGACACGGCTGCTGCACCCTGGAGTAAAGCAGCCAAGCACATCTATGGGTGAGACAAGGCCTGACTCCCCTGAGGGGTCTCCAGGGGAACCCCAAGACCTACGTAGGTACGGGTGAGGAAAGCTCAGGCTCTGGCCTCAGCACCAGAATGGGACTGAGGACTTGCCACCATTGGGAAAGAATCCCCAAATATGCCTCGCCCCTGACACTGAGACTGGACTCTCTTGGGGCCACAGTGGTGGGTCCCTAGGGACCAGTCGTAACTTGAGAGGACCCCTTCACAACTCGAAAAAAACCAGACACTTCCCTGCTGGCAGATAGAGGCCCATGTCCGATGCAGCATCTCGGGGAATTCACCCCTACCCTCTTGGACCTCGAAAGGCCGCTTCACACCCTTGCTGTGAACCAAGAAGTTCCCCGCCCCAACAGTCCCCAGTCGAGNACACTTCCCTGCTGGCAGATAGAGGCCCATGTCCGATGCAGCATCTCGGGGAATTCACCCCTACCCTCTTGGACCTCGAAAGGCCGCTTCACACCCTTGCTGTGAACCAAGAAGTTCCCCGCCCCACAAGTCCCCACTCGAGAGGAACCCCAAGGGTCCCGCCAAGATTCAAGAGGAGCCCCGTTTTCCCCTGCTGAACTCCAGATGAGGGCCTTTTCCCTGCTCCGTCAGGACAGGTTTCCTGGTGTTCCCCTCGCATGTCAAGAGGAGGTGTTCCCACCAGGAGAGTCAAGAGGAGTCTCACAGTTTGCGCCACCATTCCCCAAGACCCCCAAATGCCTGTTCCACTCCAGATGAAACTGACTGCCTTGCACTGTCTCAAGTGTCACCCCGAGGTTCGACTCAGGCACACTGGCACATATGATAGTCCTGGGGTACCTCAAAAGCAAGCCACAGATCCCTGTATCCGCTCGACAGGGACCCAGACACTGTTGTTGCAGTTGGGAAGGAAAGCGGCTGTTCAAGTCCCCAGGCGAGACGAGGCCTGACTCTGCTATGGGGGCTCCAGGGGAATCACAAGACTTATGTCAGCATGGGCGAGGCAAGCACAGGCTCTGGCCTCATCACCAGACGAGGACTGAGGACCCCGTGACGTCTCGGGAGAAATCCCCACATGTGCCTTGCAACTCGCATGGAGACTGGCCTCTCCTGAGACCACAGGTGCGGGTCCCTGGGGTCCCCGCCATAACTTGAGAGGACCCCGCCGAACTCGAGAAAAACTAGAACCTTCTCCCCTGCAGGGAGGGTGAGTCCCTTGTCCGGTGCAGCATTTCGAGGGAAATCACCCCTTGCCTCTTTGACCTCAAAAGGCTCCTTCATATCCTGGTTGTGAACTAGGAAGTTCCCCGCCCCTACCGTCCCCACTCGAGAGGAACACCAAGGACCCGCTGCGACTCAAGAGGAGCCCCCATTTCCCCTGTTGAGATCCAGATGAGGGGACCTCTCCCTGCTCCATCGGGAAAGGTTTTCCGGCGCTCCCCTCACATCCCAAGAGGTGGCCTCGCATCAGAAGTGTCGGGAGGAGCCTCAGGTGTCCGACCACCACTACCCAAGATCCCCAAATGCCTCTTGCACTCCAGATGAACATGACTGCCGTGCACTGTCTTGACTGTCACCCTGAGGATCGACTTCCAACACACTGGCACGTGAGACATCCTTGGAGTACCTCGATGGCAAGCCACTGATACCTGTGTCCACTTTACGAGGAGCCGGACACTGCCGCTGCAGTTGGAGAAGAAAGAGGCTGTACAAGTTCCAGGTGAGAAGAGCACTGACTCCCCTGTGAGGGCTCCAGAGTAACCTCAAGACCTATGAAAGCGTGAGCAAGGAAATCTCAGGCTCTGACCTCAGCACCAGACAAGGACTGAGGCCCCGGTGATGACTGGGGAGGAATCCCATGAGACGCCTCCTGAGTATACAGGGGTGGGACCCTGGGGTCCCTGTCGTAACTGGAGAGGACCCTGCTGCAACTTGAGAAAAAACAGATGCTTCTCCGCTACAAGGAGGGTGAGTCCCTTGTCCCCTGAAGAATCTCGGCGGAAATGACCCGTTCCCTCTTGGACCTCGAAAGGCTCCTTCATACCATTGTTGTGACCTAGGAATTTCCCCGCCCCAACTGTCCCCACTAGAGAGGAAGCCTGAGGGTCCCGCCGAGACTCAAGAGGAGCCCCGTTTTCCCCTGCTGAGCTCCAGATGAGGGGCCCTTTCCCTGCTCCATTGTGAAAGGATTTCTGTACTCCCCTCGCATCCCAAAAAGTGGCCTCACATCAGGAGAGTCGGGAGGAGCCTCAGGTGTCCGAGCACCACTCCCTAAGATCCCCAAATGCCTCATCCACTCCAGATGAACAAGACTGACCTGCACTGACTCAACTGTCATACCGAGCCTCGACTCCCAACACACTGGCATGTGAGACAGCCTTGGAGTACCTCGATGGCAAGCCACAGATCCCTGTGTCCACTTCACGGGGAGCCAGACACTGCCACTGAAGTTGGGGAAGAAAGAAGCCGTGCAATTCTCCAGGCGAAAAGGGACCTGACTCCCCTATGGGGGCTCCAGAGTAACCTCAAGACCTATGAAAGCATGAGCGAGGAAATCTCAGGCTCCGACCTCAGCACCAGACGAGGACTGAGGACCAGGCGATGACTGAGGAGGAATCCCCAGAGGCGCCTCGCAACTCGCACTGAGAATGGGCTCTCCTGTGGATACAGGGGCGGGTCCCTGGGGTCCCTGTTGTAACTGGAGAGGACCCCGCCGCAACTGGAGAAAAACCGGAAGCTTCTCCCCTGCAGGCGTGGTGTGGCCTTTGTCCCCAACGGCATCTCAGGGGAATTCACCCCATCCCTCGTGGACCTCAAAACGCTCCTTAACACCCTTGATGTCCCCACTCCAGAGTAACCCCAAGGGGCTGCCAAGACTCAAGAGGACTCCTGTTGTCTCCTGCTGAGCTCCAGATGAGGGGCCATTTTCCTGATCCTTCGGGAAAGGTTTCGCGGTGCTCCCCTCGTATCCCAAGAGAAGGTGCTCGCAGTTTGGAAAGTCTAGAGGAGTCTCACAGTTTGGGCCACCATTCCCCAAGTCCCCCAGATGCCTGGTCCACTTCAGATGAACCTAAATGCCCTGCACGGCCTCGACTGTCACCGCGAGGCTCGACTCAGGCATACTGGCAAGTGTGATAGTCCTGGGGAACCTCGAGGGCAAGCCACTGATCCCTGTATCCTCTCGACAGGGACCCGGACACTTGCTGCATTTGGAGAGGAAAGCTGCTGTGCACGTCCCCAGGCGAGACGAGACTTGATTCCCATATGGGGGCTCCAGTGGAACCCCAAGACCTATGTCAGCATGTGCAAGGCAAGCACAGGCTCTGGCTTCAGCACCAGTCGAGGAGTGAGGACCCGGCGACGTCTCAAGAGGAATCCCCACAGGTGACTCACAACGCGCATGGTGACTGGCCTCTCCTGAGGGCACAGGGGCAGGTCCCTGGGGTCCCCATTGTAACTGGAGAGGACCCCGCTGCAACTCGAGAAAAACCAGAAACTTCTCCCCTGCAAGGTGGGTGAGTCCCTTGTCTGCTGCAGCATCTCGGGGGATATCACCCCTTCCCTCTTGGACCTCGAAAGGCTCCTTCATACCCTTGTGGTGACCTAGGAATTTCCCCGCCCCAACCTTCCCCACTAGAGAGGAAGCCCAAGGGTCCCGCCAAGACTCAAGAGGAGCCCCTTTTTCCCCTGCTGAACTCCATATGAGGGGCCCTTTCCTGCTTCATTGGGAAAGGTTTTCCGGTGCTCCCCTTGCATCCCAAGAGGTGGCCTCGCATCAGGAGGGTCGGGAGGAGCCTCAGGTGTCTGACCACCACTCCTCAAGATCCCCAAATGCCTCATAAACTCCAAATGAACATGACTGCCCTGCACTGACTCGACTGTCATCCTGAGCCTCGACTCCCTACATACTGGCACGTGAGACATCCGTGGAGTACCATGATGACCAGCCACAGATCCCTGTGTCCGCTTTATGGGGAGCCAGACACTGCCGCTGTAGTTGTGGAAGAAAGAGGCCGTGCAAGTCTCCAGGCGAAAAGAGGCCTGACTCCCCTGTGGGGGCTCCAGTGTAACCTCAAGACCTATGAAAGCATGAGCGAGGAAATCTCAGGCTCTGAACTCAGCACCAGATGAAGACTGAGGACCTGGCGATGACTGGGGAGGAATCCCCAGAGGCGCCTCGCAACTAGCACTGAGAATGTCCTCTCCTGAGGATACAGGGGCGTGTCCCTGTGGTCCCCATTGTAACTGGAAAGGACCCCGACACAACTGGAGAAAAACCGGAAGCTTCTCCCCTGCAGGCGTGGTGTGGCTCTTGTCCCCAACAGCATCTCAGGGGAATTCACCCCATCCCTTGTGGATCTCGAAACGCTCCTTCACACCCTTGCTGTGACCCAAGAACTTCCCCGCCCCAACCGTCTGCATTCGAGAGGAAACCTAAGGGGCCCGCCAAGACTCAGGAGGAGTCCCGTTTTCCCCTGCTGAGTTCCAGATGAGGGGCCATTTTCCTGCTCCTTCAGGAAAGGTTTCGGGGTGTTCCCCTCGCATCCCAAGAGGATGTGCTCTCATCTGGAATGTCGGGAGGAGTCTCACAGGTTGGGCCACCATTCCTCAAGTCCCCCAGATGCCTTGTCCACTCCAGATGGACATGACTGCCCTGCACCACAAGGCTCGACTCCCAACACACTGGCACGTGAGACAGCTCTGGAGTACCTCGATGGCAAGCCACAGATCCCTGTGTCCACTTCACGGGGAGCCAGACACTGCCACTGCAGTTGTGGAAGAAAGAGGCCGTGCAAGTCTCCAGGCGAAAAGGGGCCTGACTCCCCTATGGGGGCTCCAGAGTAACCTAAAGGCCTATGAAAGCATGAGGGAGGAAATTTCAGGCTCCGACCTCAGCACCAGTGGAGAACTGAGGACTCAGCGATGACTGGGGAGGAAACCCCAGAGGCGCCTGGCAACTCACACTGAGAATAACCTCTCCTGAGGATACAGGGGCGAGTCCCAGTGTTCCCCATTGTAACTCGAGAGGACTCCGCCTCAACTTGAGAAAAACCGGAAGCTTCTCCCCTGCAGGCGTGATATGGCCCTTGTCTGCAAAGGCATCTCAAGGGAATACACCCTGTCCCTTGTGGACCTCGAAAGGCTCCTTCATACCCTTTCTGTGACCGACCCTTTCTGTGACCGAAGAAGTTCCCTGCCCCACCCTTCCCCACTCGCAGGGAACTCCAATTGTCCTGCCAAGATTCAAGAGGAGCCACATTTTCCCCTGCTGTGCTCCACAGGAGGGGCCCTTTCCCTGCTCCGTCGGGAAAGGTTTTGTGGTGTTCCCTTCGCATCCCAAGAGGAGCTGCTCGCACCTGGAATGTCAGTGGGAATCTCACAGTTTGGGCCACCATTCCTCAAGACCCCCAAATGCGTTGTCCCTTTCAGATGAACCTGACTGCCCTGCACTGCCTCGAAGATAACCCCGAGGATCGACTCCGAAACACTGGCACGTCTGACAGCCCTATGGTACCTCTAGCGCAAGCCATAGATCCCTGTGTCCACTTTACAGGGAGCCGGAAACTGGCGCTGCAGTGGGATGTAAAACTGCTGTGCACATACCCAAGCGAGAAGAGGCCTGACTTCGCTATGGGGCATCCAGGGGAACCCCAAGACTTATGTCAGCATAGGCAAGGCAAGCACAAGCTCTGGCCTCAGCACCAGACGAAGACTGAGGACCTGGCGATGTCTCCAGAGGAATCCCCACAGGTGCCCCACAACTCGCATGGAGACTGTCCTGTCCTGAGGCCACAGGTGTGGATCACTGGGGTCCCCGTCATAACTGGAGAGGACCCCGCTGCAACTCGAAAAAAACCAGCAGCTCCAACCCTGTAGGGAGGGTGAGTCCCTTGTCCGCCTCAGCATCTCGGGGTAAATCACCCCTTACCTCTTGGACCTTGGAAGGCTTCATACCCTTGTTGTGACCTAGGAAGTTCCCCGCCCCAATCGTCGCCACTAGAGAGGAACCCCGAGGATCCCACCACGACTCAAGAGGAGCCCCGTTTTCCCATGCTGAACTCCAGATGAGGGGCCCTTTCCCTGCTCCATCGGGAATGGTTTCCGGTGTTCCCCTTGCATCCCAAGAGGAGGTGCTCGCACCTGGAAAGTCGAGAGGAGTCTCACAGGTGGGACCACCATTCCCCAAGACGTCCGAATGCCTCGTACAATTCAGATGAATCTGACTGCCCTGCACTGCCTCGACTGTAACCCCGAGGCTCGACTCCGGCACACTGGCACGTGTGACAGCACTAGGGTAACTCGAGCGCAAGCCATAGATCCCTGTATAAGCTCGACAATGACCCGGACACTGTTACTGCAGTTGAGAAGGAAAGCTGTCATGAGGTCTCCAGTCGAAACGAGGCCTGACTCACCTCTGTGGGCACCAGGGGAAGCCCAGTAGAAATGTCAGCACGGGAGAGGCAATCTCAGGCTGCAGCCTCAGCAGCAGAAGGGGACTGAGGATTTGGCGCCACTGGGGAGGAATCCCCAGATGTACCTCGCCCCTTGCACAGAGACTGGTCTACCCTGGGGCCACAGGGGCAGATCCATGTGGTCCCCGTCATAACTCGAGAGGACCTCACCGCAACTGGAGAAAACCCAGAAGCTTCTCCCCTGCAGGAAGAGTGAGTCCCTTGTCGCTGCAGCATCTTGGGGGAAATCACCCCTTCCCTCTTGCACCTCGAAAGGCTCCTTCATTCTTTGTTATGATCTAGGAAGTTCCCCGCCTCAAACTTCCCAACTCAAGAACACCGAGGGAAACATCGCGACTCAAGATGAGCCCTGTTTTACCCTGCTGAGCTCTAGATGAGGGGCCCTTTCCCTGCTTCATCGGGAAAGGTTTTCCGGCGCTCCCCTCTCATTCAAAGAGGTGGCCTCGCATCAGGACAGTTGGGAGGAGCCTCAGGTGTCCGACCACCACTCCCCAAGATGCCCAAATGCCTCGTCCACTCCAGATGAACATGACTGCCCTGCACCCCGAGGCTAGACTCCCAACACACTGGCAAATGAGACAGCACTGGAGCACCTCGATGGCAAGCCACAGATCCCTGTGTCCCTCTGTCCCCCCTCTGTGGGGGCTCCAGAGTAACCTCAAGTCCCATGAAAGCATGAGTGAGGAAATCTGTGGCTCCGACTTCAGCACCAGACGAGGACTTAGGACCAGGCGATGGCTGGGGAGGAATCCCCAGAGGCACCTCGCAACTAGCACTGAGAATGGCCTCTCTTGAGGATACAGGGAGGGTCCCTGGGGTACGTGGCGTAACCCAAGAGGACCCCGCCGCAATTCAAGAAAAAATGAAAGCTTCTCCCCTGCAGGCGTGGTGGGGCCCTTGTCTGCAACGGCATCTCAGAGGATCTCACCCCTTCCCACTTAGACCTCGAAAGGCTCCTTCATACCCTTGTTGTGACCTAGGAAGTTCCCTGCCTCAACCATATGCATTTGAAAGGAACCCCGAGGGTCCCACCACGACTCAAGAGGAGCCCCGTTTTCACCTGCTGAGCTCCAGATGAGGGGCCTTACACTGCTCCATCAGGAAAGGATTTCAGGCGCTCCACTCGCATCCCAAGAGGTGGCCTCGCATCAGGCGAGTTGGAAGGAGCCTCAGGTGTCCGACCACAACTCCCCAAGATCCCCACATGTCTCATTCACTCCACATGAACATGAATGCCCTTCACTGTCTCGACTGTCACCCCGAGGCTGGACTCCCAACACACTGGCACATGAGACAGCCCTGCAGTACCTCGATGGCAAGCCACAGAACCCTGTGTCTGCTTTACGGGGAGCCGGATAATGTCGCTGCAGTTGGGGAAGAAAGAGGTCGTGCAAGTCTCCAGGCGAGAAGAGGCCTGACTCCCCAGTAGGGGCTCCAGAATTACCTCAAAACCTATGAAAGCATGAGCGAGGAAATCTCAGGCCACGACCTTAGCACCCGACGAGGACTGAGGGCCTGGAGATGACTGGGGAGGAATCCCCAGAGGTGCCTCAAAATTCGCACTGAAATTGGCCTCTTCTTAGGATTCAGGGGCGGGTCCCTGGGGTCCCTGTCATAACTCGAGAGGACCCCGCCGTAACTCGAAAAAAACCCAGAAGATTCTCACCTTCAGGCGTGGTCTGGCCCTTGTCCCCAATGGCATCTCAGGGGAATTCACCCCGTGTTTCGTGGACCTTGATAGGCTCCTTCAAACTCTTGCTGTGACCCAAGAAGTTCCCCGCCCCACCCGTCCTTACTTGAGAGGAACCCCAAGGGTCCCGACAGGACTCATGAGGAGCCCTGTTTTCCGATGTTGAGCTCCAGATGTGGGGCCCTTTCCCTGCTCCGTCGGGAAAGGTTTCGCGGTGTTTCCCTCACATCCGAAGAGGAGGTGCTTGCATCTGGAAAGTCAGGAGGAGTCTCACAGGTTGGGCCACCATTCCCCAAGACCCGCAAATGCCTCGTCCAATTCAGATGAACCTGACTGCCCTGCACTGCCTCGACTGTAACCCGGAGGCTCGATTCGGGCACACTGACACGTGTGACAGCCCTAGGGTACCTGGAGCACAAACCATAGATCCCTGTATCTGCTCTACAGGGACCCGGACACAGTTACAGCTGTTGGGAAGGAAGACAGCCTTGCATGTCTCCAGTCGAGACGAGATCTGACTCACATCTGGGGGCTCCAGGGGAAGCCCAATACAAATGTCAGCACAGGCGAGGCAATCTCAGTCTGCAGCCTCAGCACAAGAATGGGCCTGAGGACTTGGCGCCACTGGGTAGGAATCCCCAGATGTGCCTCGCCCCTCACATGGAGAATGGCCTATCTTGGAGCCACAGGGCCAGATCCCTGTGGTCCCCGTCATAGCTCGAGAGGACCCTGCTGCAACTCCAGAAAAACCAGAAGCTTCACAGTTGCAGGCGGCCTGAGGTCCTTATCCGCTGCGGCGTCCCAGGAGAAATCACCTGTTCCCTCATGGAAGTCAAAAAGGTCTTTCATACCTTTGCTGTGACCCAAGAAGTTCCCCGCCCCACACGTCCCCAACTTGAGAGGACCGCCGAGGGTCCAGCCGCGAATCAAGAGGAGCTCCATTTTCCCATGCTCAGCTCCAGATGAGGGGCCCTTTCCCTGCCCCATCAGGAAAGGGTTCCCGGCTCCCCTGTTGCATCCCAAGAGGAGGCCCTCACAGCAGGCGAGTCCGTAGAAGCCTCAGGTGTCGGGTCACATTTATGCAAGACCCCCAAATGCCTAGCCCACTAAAGATGAATCTGAATGTCCTGCAATGCCTCGACTGTCATCCCGAGGCTCGACTCTGACACACTGGCACTTGGAATAGGCTGGGACCATGAGGTCAAGCCACTGAACACTGTATCCACTCGAAAGGGACCCGGACACTGTTGCTGCAATTGGGGAGGTAAGCGGCTGTACATGTCCCCAGGCGAGACGAGGCCTGACTCCCCAATGGGGGCTCCAGGGTAACCCAAAGACCTATGTCAGCATGGGTGAGGCAAGCACAGGCTCTGGACTCAGCACCAGACGAGGCCTGAGGCCCGGCGATGTCTTGGGAGGAATCCCCACATGTGCCTCGCAACTCGCATGGAGACTGGCCTCTTCTGAGGCCACAGAGGTGGGGCTTTGGGGTCCCCGTTGTAACTCGAGAGGACCCTGCCGCAACTCGAGAAAAACCAGAAGCTTCTCCCCTGCAGGGAGGGTGAGCCCTTTTCCTCTGCAGCGTCTCTGGGGAAATCACCCGTTCCCTCTTGGACCTCGAAAGGCTCCTTCATACCCTGGTTGTGACCTAGGAAGTTCCCCGCCCCAACCGTCCCCACTCGAGAGGAACCCCGAGGGTCCCGCTGCAACTCAAGAAGAGCCCTGTTTTCCCCTGCTGAGCTCCAGATGAGGGGCCCTTTCCCTGCTCCATTGGGAAAGGTTTTCCGGCCCTCCCCTTGCATCCAAAGAGGTCGCCTCACATCAGGATATTCAGGAGGAGCGTCAGGTGTCCGACCACCACTCCCCAAGATCCCCAAATGCCTTGTCAAATCCAGATGAACATGACTGCCCTGTACTCTCTCGACTGTCACCCCGAGGCTCGACTCCCAACACACTGGCATGGGAGACAGCCCTGGAGTACTTCGATGGCAAGCCACAGATCCCTGTGTCCTCTTTACGGGGAGCCGAACACTGCCACTGCATTTGGGGAAGAAAGAGGCGATGCAAGTCTCCAGGCGAGAAGAGGCCTGACTCCCCATGGGGGCTCCAGAGTAACCTCAAGACCTATGAAAGCATGAGCTATGAAATCTCAGGCTCCAACCTCAGCACCAGGCAAGGACTGAGGACCCGGTAATGACTTTGGAGGAATCCCCAGAGGCGACTCTCAACTCGCACTGATATTGGCTTCTCTTGAAGATACAGGGGCGGGTCCCTGGCATCCCCATCTTAACTCGAGAGGACCCCACCACAACTAGAGAAAAACCGGAATTTTCCTCCCTGCAGGTGGAGTGAGGCCCTTGTCCACGGGGTCATCTCAGGAGAAATCACCCCTTTCTTCCTAGACCATGAAAGTCCCTTCACACCCTTGGTGTGACCAAAGAAGTTCCCCGCCCCACCCGTCCCCACTTGAGAGGAACCCCAAATTCCCACCAAGACTCAAGAGGAGCGCCATTTTCCTCGGCTGAGCTCTAGATGATGGGACCTTTCCCTGCTCCATCGGGAAAGTGTTCACGACTCTCCCCTGGCATACCAAGAAGAGGCGCTCGAACGAGGGAAGACAGGACGAGAATCAGTGGTCGGTCCATCATTCCCAAGACCCCCAAATGCCTCGTCCATTTCTGATGAATCTCACTGCCCTGCACTGCCTCGACTGTCACCCCGAGACTCGACTCCTGACAAACTGGCAAGTGTGACAGCCCTGGGGTACCTCGAGGGCAAGCCACAGATTCCTGTGTCTGCTCGAAGGGGTGCTGGACACTTCTCCTGCAGATGGGGAGGAAAGCGGCCATGCACATCTCCAGGCGAGACGAGGCCTGACTCCCATGTGGGAGCTCCAGGGGAATCCCAAGACGTAGGTCAGCATGGGCGAGGCAAGCTCAGGATGTGGCCTCAGCACCAGATGAGGCCTGGGAACCCGGCAACGACTGGGGAGAAATAGCCAGTGGCTACTCGCACGGAGACTGACCCCTCCTGAGGCCACAGGGGCGGGTCCCTTTGGTCACCGTTGTAACTCAAGAGGAACCCCCCGCAACTTGAGAAAACCAGAAGCTTCTCCCTTGCAGACGGGGTGAGGCCCTTGTCCACTGCAGCATCTCGGGGGAAATCACCCTTTCCCACTTGGACCTCGAAATGCTCCTTCACACCCTTACTGAGACCCAAGAAGTTGCCCGTCCCACCCGTCTGCACTAGAGAGGATGGCCAAGCATCCCACCACGATTCAAGAGGAGCTCCATTTTCCNGCGAGATGAGGCCTGACTCCCCGATAGATGCTCCAGAAGAATCCCAAGACTTATGTCAGCATTTGCGAGGCAATCACAGGCTCCGACCTCCACACCAGACGAGGACTGAAGACCCGGTGACGTCTAGGGAGGAATCACCACAGGTGCCTCCCAACTCGAATGAAGACTGGCCTCTGCCTAGGCCATAGGGCTGGTCCCTGGGGTCTCTGTGTTAATTCGAGAGGACCTAGCCTCAACTCGAGAAAAACCAGAATCTTCTCCCCTGCAGGGAGGGTGAGTCCCTTGTCTGCTGCAGCATCTCGGGGGAAATCACCCCTTCCCTCTTGGACCTCGAAAGGCTCCTTCATACCCTTGTTGTGACCTAGGAAGTTCCCTGCCTCAACCATATGCATTTGAAAGGAACCCCGAGGGTCCCACCACGACTCAAGAGGAGCCCCGTTTTCACCTGCTGAGCTCCAGATGAGGGGCCTTACACTGCTCCATCAGGAAAGGATTTCAGGCGCTCCACTCGCATCCCAAGAGGTGGCCTCGCATCAGGCGAGTTGGAAGGAGCCTCAGGTGTCCGACCACAACTCCCCAAGATCCCCACATGTCTCATTCACTCCACATGAACATGAATGCCCTTCACTGTCTCGACTGTCACCCCGAGGCTGGACTCCCAACACACTGGCACATGAGACAGCCCTGCAGTACCTCGATGGCAAGCCACAGAACCCTGTGTCTGCTTTACGGGGAGCCGGATAATGTCGCTGCAGTTGGGGAAGAAAGAGGTCGTGCAAGTCTCCAGGCGAGAAGAGGCCTGACTCCCCAGTAGGGGCTCCAGAATTACCTCAAAACCTATGAAAGCATGAGCGAGGAAATCTCAGGCCACGACCTTAGCACCCGACGAGGACTGAGGGCCTGGAGATGACTGGGGAGGAATCCCCAGAGGTGCCTCAAAATTCGCACTGAAATTGGCCTCTTCTTAGGATTCAGGGGCGGGTCCCTGGGGTCCCTGTCATAACTCGAGAGGACCCCGCCGTAACTCGAAAAAAACCCAGAAGATTCTCACCTTCAGGCGTGGTCTGGCCCTTGTCCCCAATGGCATCTCAGGGGAATTCACCCCGTGTTTCGTGGACCTTGATAGGCTCCTTCAAACTCTTGCTGTGACCCAAGAAGTTCCCCGCCCCACCCGTCCTTACTTGAGAGGAACCCCAAGGGTCCCGACAGGACTCATGAGGAGCCCTGTTTTCCGATGTTGAGCTCCAGATGTGGGGCCCTTTCCCTGCTCCGTCGGGAAAGGTTTCGCGGTGTTTCCCTCACATCCGAAGAGGAGGTGCTTGCATCTGGAAAGTCAGGAGGAGTCTCACAGGTTGGGCCACCATTCCCCAAGACCCGCAAATGCCTCGTCCAATTCAGATGAACCTGACTGCCCTGCACTGCCTCGACTGTAACCCGGAGGCTCGATTCGGGCACACTGACACGTGTGACAGCCCTAGGGTACCTGGAGCACAAACCATAGATCCCTGTATCTGCTCTACAGGGACCCGGACACAGTTACAGCTGTTGGGAAGGAAGACAGCCTTGCATGTCTCCAGTCGAGACGAGATCTGACTCACATCTGGGGGCTCCAGGGGAAGCCCAATACAAATGTCAGCACAGGCGAGGCAATCTCAGTCTGCAGCCTCAGCACAAGAATGGGCCTGAGGACTTGGCGCCACTGGGTAGGAATCCCCAGATGTGCCTCGCCCCTCACATGGAGAATGGCCTATCTTGGAGCCACAGGGCCAGATCCCTGTGGTCCCCGTCATAGCTCGAGAGGACCCTGCTGCAACTCCAGAAAAACCAGAAGCTTCACAGTTGCAGGCGGCCTGAGGTCCTTATCCGCTGCGGCGTCCCAGGAGAAATCACCTGTTCCCTCATGGAAGTCAAAAAGGTCTTTCATACCTTTGCTGTGACCCAAGAAGTTCCCCGCCCCACACGTCCCCAACTCGAGAGGACCGCCGAGGGTCCAGCCGCGAATCAAGAGGAGCTCCATTTTCCCATGCTCAGCTCCAGATGAGGGGCCCTTTCCCTGCCCCATCAGGAAAGGGTTCCCGGCTCCCCTGTTGCATCCCAAGAGGAGGCCCTCACAGCAGGCGAGTCCGTAGAAGCCTCAGGTGTCGGGTCACATTTATGCAAGACCCCCAAATGCCTAGTCCACTAAAGATGAATCTGAATGTCCTGCAATGCCTCGACTGTCATCCCGAGGCTCGACTCTGACACACTGGCACTTGGAATAGGCTGGGACCATGAGGTCAAGCCACTGAACACTGTATCCACTCGAAAGGGACCCGGACACTGTTGCTGCAATTGGGGAGGTAAGCGGCTGTACATGTCCCCAGGCGAGACGAGGCCTGACTCCCCAATGGGGGCTCCAGGGTAACCCAAAGACCTATGTCAGCATGGGTGAGGCAAGCACAGGCTCTGGACTCAGCACCAGACGAGGCCTGAGGCCCGGCGATGTCTTGGGAGGAATCCCCACATGTGCCTCGCAACTCGCATGGAGACTGGCCTCTTCTGAGGCCACAGAGGTGGGGCTTTGGGGTCCCCGTTGTAACTCGAGAGGACCCTGCCGCAACTCGAGAAAAACCAGAAGCTTCTCCCCTGCAGGGAGGGTGAGCCCTTTTCCTCTGCAGCGTCTCTGGGGAAATCACCCGTTCCCTCTTGGACCTCGAAAGGCTCCTTCATACCCTGGTTGTGACCTAGGAAGTTCCCCGCCCCAACCGTCCCCACTCGAGAGGAACCCCGAGGGTCCCGCTGCAACTCAAGAAGAGCCCTGTTTTCCCCTGCTGAGCTCCAGATGAGGGGCCCTTTCCCTGCTCCATTGGGAAAGGTTTTCCGGCCCTCCCCTTGCATCCAAAGAGGTCGCCTCACATCAGGATATTCAGGAGGAGCGTCAGGTGTCCGACCACCACTCCCCAAGATCCCCAAATGCCTTGTCAAATCCAGATGAACATGACTGCCCTGTACTCTCTCGACTGTCACCCCGAGGCTCGACTCCCAACACACTGGCATGGGAGACAGCCCTGGAGTACTTCGATGGCAAGCCACAGATCCCTGTGTCCTCTTTACGGGGAGCCGAACACTGCCACTGCATTTGGGGAAGAAAGAGGCGATGCAAGTCTCCAGGCGAGAAGAGGCCTGACTCCCCATGGGGGCTCCAGAGTAACCTCAAGACCTATGAAAGCATGAGCTATGAAATCTCAGGCTCCAACCTCAGCACCAGGCAAGGACTGAGGACCCGGTAATGACTTTGGAGGAATCCCCAGAGGCGACTCTCAACTCGCACTGATATTGGCTTCTCTTGAAGATACAGGGGCGGGTCCCTGGCATCCCCATCTTAACTCGAGAGGACCCCACCACAACTAGAGAAAAACCGGAATTTTCCTCCCTGCAGGTGGAGTGAGGCCCTTGTCCACGGGGTCATCTCAGGAGAAATCACCCCTTTCTTCCTAGACCATGAAAGTCCCTTCACACCCTTGGTGTGACCAAAGAAGTTCCCCGCCCCACCCGTCCCCACTTGAGAGGAACCCCAAATTCCCACCAAGACTCAAGAGGAGCGCCATTTTCCTCGGCTGAGCTCTAGATGATGGGACCTTTCCCTGCTCCATCGGGAAAGTGTTCACGACTCTCCCCTGGCATACCAAGAAGAGGCGCTCGAACGAGGGAAGACAGGACGAGAATCAGTGGTCGGTCCATCATTCCCAAGACCCCCAAATGCCTCGTCCATTTCTGATGAATCTCACTGCCCTGCACTGCCTCGACTGTCACCCCGAGACTCGACTCCTGACAAACTGGCAAGTGTGACAGCCCTGGGGTACCTCGAGGGCAAGCCACAGATTCCTGTGTCTGCTCGAAGGGGTGCTGGACACTTCTCCTGCAGATGGGGAGGAAAGCGGCCATGCACATCTCCAGGCGAGACGAGGCCTGACTCCCATGTGGGAGCTCCAGGGGAATCCCAAGACGTAGGTCAGCATGGGCGAGGCAAGCT
>SJYW01021201.1:14772-119740 GCA_006410735.1 Raphicerus campestris | reverse complement strand
TTATGCTTGCCCAGGTCATGGAAGAGGAGCCCCACGTTGGGGACCCACAAAACCCCTGGATTAACTTAGCCCTACAAGAGATTAACTGAGACAGATGAAGAGTTCTAGGTGCCCATCATCTAGAGAGATTCCGCCTAGCCCCCAAGAAGTGGTTGGATAGTCAATAACGGGTAAGACCCTCAGAGAAGGGCAACCTAAGACAGGCACAGCTGCGAGAGGGGCTTGCGAGGCTTGCTGCCTACAGCTTTATGCCTTGCTGTACAGAACATCAATACAGATGTCTTGAGGGCTTAAATTAAGTAAAAAGGGGGGAGATGTGGGGCCCTAAATGGGAAACCTCAGAGGGAAAAAAAAGAGGGCTAGCTTGACAGTTGGAAACAGATGAAAACTAAGATGACACCTGGCGGAAGTCATAAGGGTGGGGCCCGTGTTTGTCAGTTTTTGATTGGCTCTCTTGATTTCTATGCACGTGAGGATTTGACCTTTAACATGATTGGTGCAACTGATGACATATAATGATTTGACCTTTAATGTGATTGGTGCAACTATGGAAAATCCCTCCTAAAACACCCCCTGCTTGCCTGTAGAAGCTGGGAGTTTGCAGCAATAAAGTGGAACTGCTTTGATGGAACCCTTGTCGCGTCTGATTGTCCCTCGCTGGCCGAGGGGCTGGGTTGGCGGACAGCTGGCTCACCTCATTACAGGAACCNCTAAAACACCCCCTGCTTGCCTATAGAAGCTGGGAGTTTGCAGCAATAAAGTGGAACTGCTTCGATGGAACCCCTGTCACCTCTGATTGTCCCTCGCTGGCCGAGGGGTTGGGTTGGAGGACAGCAGGCTCACCTCACTTCAGGAACCCTGAGGGAAGTTCCACTGCCTCTACTATTTCTGCGGAGCACCACCAGCACCTCTTGAGTCTTGGCAGGACCCTTGGGGTTCCTTTCGAGTGGGGATGGGGGGGGGGGGAACTTCTTGGGTCACAGCAACGGTATGAAAGAGCCTTTCGAGGTCCAAGAGGGATGGGGTGAATTCCCCTGAGATGCCATTGTGGACAAGGGCCACACCACGCCTGCAGGAGAGAATCTTCAGTTTTTTCTCGAGTTGTGGAGGGGTCCTCTCGAGTTACGACGGGGACCCCAGGGACCCGCCTCTGTATCCTCAGGAGAGGCCGTTCTCAGTGTGAATAGCGAGGCACTTCTGGGGATTCCTCCCCAGTCATCACCGGGTCCTCAGTCCTTGTCTGGTGCTGAGGTCGGAGCCTGAGATTTCCTTGCTCATGCTTTCATAGGTCTTGAGGTTACTCTGGAGCCCCCACAGGGGAGTCAGGCCTCTTCTCTCCTGGAGACTTGCACGGCCTATTTCTTCCCCAATTGCAGTGGCAACATCCGGCTCCCCGTAAAGCGGACACATGGATCTGTGGCTTGGATCGAGGTACTCCAGGGCGGTCTCACGTGCCAGTGTGTTGGGAGTCGAGACTCGGGGTGACAGTCGAGACAGTGCAGGGCAGTAATGTTCATCTGCAGTGGACGAGGCTTTTGGGGATTTTGTGGAGTGGTGGTCGGATACCTGAGGCTCCTTCCATCACTCCTGATGTGAGGGCACCTATTGGGATGTGAGGGGAGAGTCGGAAAACTTTCTGATGGAGCAGGGAAAGGGCCCCTCATCTGGAGCTCACCAGGGGAAAACAGGGCTCCTCTTGAGTCGTGGCGGGAACCTCGGGGTTCATCTCGCGTTGGGACGGTTGTGGCGGGGAACTTCCTAGGTCAAAACAAGGGTATGAAGGAGTCTTTCGAGGTCCAAGAGGGAAGGGGTGATTTCACCCGAGATGCTGCAGCGGACAAGGTACTCACCCTCCCTGCAGCGGAGAAGCTTCTGGTTTTTCTTCAATTGCTGTGGAGTCCTCTTAAGTTATGATGGGGAACCCAGGGAACTGCCACTGTGGCCTCAGGATATGCCAGTCTCCCTTCGAGTTGCGAGGCAACTGTGGGGATTCCTCCTGAGACGTCGCCGGGTCCTCAGTCCTTGTCTGGTGCTGAGGCCAGAGCCTGTGCTTGCCTCGCCCATGCTGACATAGGTCTTGGGGATCCTGTGGAGCCCCCATAGTGAAGTCAGGCCTCGTCTTGCCTGGGGATGTGCACAGCAGCTTTCCTCCCCAACTGCAGGAACATGTCCGGGTCCCTCAGTGGCTTGACCTCAAGGTACCCAAGGGTTATCTACATGCCAGTGTGCCGGAGTTGAGCCTAGGGGAGACAGTCGACGCAGAGTAGGACAATCAGATTCATCTGGAGTGGACTACGCATTTGGGGGACTTGCGGAAATGTGACCTGACTCCTGAGGCTTCTCTGGACTCGCCTTTTGTGAGTGCCTCCTATTGGGATGTGAGGGGAGACCCAGGAATCCTTGACCGATGGAGCAGGGAAAGGGCCCCTCATCTGGAGCTCAGCATGGGAAAATGGAGCTCCTCTTGTGTCGCAGAGGGACCTTCGGTGGTCCTCTCGAGTGGGGACGTGTGGGGCGGGGAACTTCTTTCGTCACAGCAAGGGTGTGAAAGATCATTTCGAGGTCCAAGAGGGAACGGGTGATTTCCCCCGGGACGCCACAGCGCACAAGGGTCTCACTCCGCCTGCAAGGGTGAAGTTTCTGGTTTTTCTCAAGTTGCGGTGGGGTCCTCCAAGTTACAATGGGGACCACAGGGTTCCGCCCTTGTGGACCCATGATATGCCAGTCTCCGTGAAAGAGGGGAAGCACATCTGGGAATTATTCCCCAGTGGCGCCAAGTCCTCAGTCCCCTTCTTGTGCTGAGGCTGCAGCCTGAGTTTGCCTCGTCCATCCTGACATTTGTATTGGTCTTCCCCTGGATCCCTGAGAGGGGAGTCAGGCCTCGTCTCGACTGGAAACGTGTACGGCTGCTTTCCTTCCCAACTGCAGTAAGAGTGTTCGGGTCCCTGTCAAGCGGATACAGGGATCTATGTCTTGTGCTCGAGGTACCCTAGAGCTGTCACACGTTCCAGTGTGACAGAGTCGAGGCTCGGAGTTACAGTCGAGGCACTGCAGGGCAGTCTGGTTCACCTGAAGAGGAGGAGGCGTTTGGGGGTCTTGGCGATGGTGGCCCAAACTGTGAGACTCCTCACGACTTTCCAGCACCTCCTCTTGGGATGTGAGGAGAACACAACAAAACCTTTCCCGATGCAGTAGGGAAAAGGCACCTCATCTGGAGCTCAGCAGGGAAAAACGGGATTTCTCTTCTGTCTTGGCGGGAACCTTGGGGTTCCTCTATGTGGGGATGGGTGGGGCAGGAAACTTCTTGGGTCACTGCAAGGGTGTGTAGGAGCCTTTCGACGGCCACGATTGACGGCGTGAATTCCCTTTAGATGCCGTTGCAGACAAGGGCCACAGCACACCTGCGGGGGAGAAGTTTCCAGTTTTGCTCAAGTTGCATCGGGGTCCTCTCGAGTTACAAAGGGTACACCAGGGATCCGCCCCTGTATCCTCAGGAGAGGCCAGTCTCAGTGCGAGTTGCGCGGGGCCTCTGGAGAGTCCTCTCCAGTCATCGCCGGGTCCTCAGTCCTCGTCTGGTGCTGAGGTCGGAGCCTGAGATTTCCTCGCTCATGCTTTCATAGGTCTTGAGGTTACTCTGGAGCCGCCAGAGGGGAGTCAGGCCTCTTCTCGCCTGGATACTTGAACGGCCTCTTTCTTTCCCAACTACAGCGGCAGTGTCTGGCTCCCCAAAAAGCGGACACAGGGATCTGTGGCTTGTCATCGAGGTAATCCAGGGCACTCTCACCTGCCAGTGTGTTGGGAGTCTAACCTCGGGGTGACAGTCGAGACAGTGCAGGAGAGTCATGTTCATCTGGAGTGGACGAGGCATTTGTGGGTCTTGGTGAATCATGGCCGGACACCTGAGTCTCCTTCCGACTCTACTGATGTGAGGTCACCTCTTGGGATGCGAGGGGAGCGCCAGAAAACCTTTCCCGATGGAGCAGGGAAAGGGCCCCTTATCTGGAGCTCAGCAGGGGAAAACGGGGCTCCTCTTGAGTTGCCTCAGGACTCTTGGGGTTCCTCTCGAGTGGGATGGTTGGGGCGGCAATTTCCTAGGTCACAACAGGGGTATGAAGGAGACTTTTGAGGATCAAGTTGGAAGGGGTGATTTCCCCCGAGATGCTGCAGGGACAAGGGACTCATGCTCCCTTTAGGGGAGAAGCCTCTGGTTTTTCTCGAGTTGCGGCGGGGTCCTCACGAGTTACGATGGAGACCCCAGTGACCCGCCGCTGTGGCCTCAGGATAGGCCAGTCTCCATGGGAGTTGCGAAGCACCTGTGGGGATTATCCTGAGACGTCGCAGGATCCTCAGTCCTCATCTGGTGCTGAGGCCGGAGCCTGTGCTTGCCTCGCCCATGCTGACATAGAACTTGGGGTTCCCCTGGAGCCCCCATACGGATGTCAGGCATCGTCTCGCCTGTGGACGTGCACAGCCACTATCCTCCTCAACAGCAGCAACAGTGTCCGGGTCCCTGTCGAGCAGATACAGGGATCTATGGCTTGCGCTCGAGGTACCCTAGGGCTTTCACATGTGCCAGTGAGCTGGAGTGGAGCCTCGGGCTTAAAATCGAGGCAGCACAGGGCATTGAGGTTCATCTGAAGTGGACGAGGCATTTGGGGGTCTTGGGGAATGGTGTCCTCACCTGTGAGACTCCTCCCAAATTTCCAGGTGCGAGCATCTCCTCTTGGGTTGCGAGTGGAACACAGCGAAACCTTTCCCGATAGAGCAGGGAAAGGGCTCCTTATCTGGAGCTCAGCAGGGGAAAACAGGGCTCCTCTTGAGTCACGGCGGGAANGCGGACAAGGTACTCACCCTCCCTGCAGCGGAGAAGCTTCTGGTTTTTCTTCAATTGCTGTGGAGTCCTCTTAAGTTATGATGGGGAACCCAGGGAACTGCCACTGTGGCCTCAGGATATGCCAGTCTCCCTTCGAGTTGCGAGGCAACTGTGGGGATTCCTCCTGAGACGTCGCCGGGTCCTCAGTCCTTGTCTGGTGCTGAGGCCAGAGCCTGTGCTTGCCTCGCCCATGCTGACATAGGTCTTGGGGATCCTGTGGAGCCCCCATAGTGAAGTCAGGCCTCGTCTTGCCTGGGGATGTGCACAGCAGCTTTCCTCCCCAACTGCAGGAACATGTCCGGGTCCCTCAGTGGCTTGACCTCAAGGTACCCAAGGGTTATCTACATGCCAGTGTGCCGGAGTTGAGCCTAGGGGAGACAGTCGACGCAGAGTAGGACAATCAGATTCATCTGGAGTGGACTACGCATTTGGGGGACTTGCGGAAATGTGACCTGACTCCTGAGGCTTCTCTGGACTCGCCTTTTGTGAGTGCCTCCTATTGGGATGTGAGGGGAGACCCAGGAATCCTTGACCGATGGAGCAGGGAAAGGGCCCCTCATCTGGAGCTCAGCATGGGAAAATGGAGCTCCTCTTGTGTCGCAGAGGGACCTTCGGTGGTCCTCTCGAGTGGGGACGTGTGGGGCGGGGAACTTCTTTCGTCACAGCAAGGGTGTGAAAGATCATTTCGAGGTCCAAGAGGGAACGGGTGATTTCCCCCGGGACGCCACAGCGCACAAGGGTCTCACTCCGCCTGCAAGGGTGAAGTTTCTGGTTTTTCTCAAGTTGCGGTGGGGTCCTCCAAGTTACAATGGGGACCACAGGGTTCCGCCCTTGTGGACCCATGATATGCCAGTCTCCGTGAAAGAGGGGAAGCACATCTGGGAATTATTCCCCAGTGGCGCCAAGTCCTCAGTCCCCTTCTTGTGCTGAGGCTGCAGCCTGAGTTTGCCTCGTCCATCCTGACATTTGTATTGGTCTTCCCCTGGATCCCTGAGAGGGGAGTCAGGCCTCGTCTCGACTGGAAACGTGTACGGCTGCTTTCCTTCCCAACTGCAGTAAGAGTGTTCGGGTCCCTGTCAAGCGGATACAGGGATCTATGTCTTGTGCTCGAGGTACCCTAGAGCTGTCAAACTTTCCAGTGTGACAGAGTCGAGGCTCGGAGTTACAGTCGAGGCACTGCAGGGCAGTCTGGTTCACCTGAAGAGGAGGAGGCGTTTGGGGGTCTTGGCAATGGTGGCCCAAACTGTGAGACTCCTCACGACTTTCCAGCACCTCCTCTTGGGATGTGAGGAGAACACAACAAAACCTTTCCCGATGCAGTAGGGAAAAGGCACCTCATCTGGAGCTCAGCAGGGAAAAACGGGATTTCTCTTCTGTCTTGGCGGGAACCTTGGGGTTCCTCTATGTGGGGATGGGTGGGGCAGGAAACTTCTTGGGTCACTGCAAGGGTGTGTAGGAGCCTTTCGACGGCCACGATTGACGGCGTGAATTCCCTTTAGATGCCGTTGCAGACAAGGGCCACAGCACACCTGCGGGGGAGAAGTTTCCAGTTTTGCTCAAGTTGCATCGGGGTCCTCTCGAGTTACAAAGGGTACACCAGGGATCCGCCCCTGTATCCTCAGGAGAGGCCAGTCTCAGTGCGAGTTGCGCGGGGCCTCTGGAGAGTCCTCTCCAGTCATCGCCGGGTCCTCAGTCCTCGTCTGGTGCTGAGGTCGGAGCCTGAGATTTCCTCGCTCATGCTTTCATAGGTCTTGAGGTTACTCTGGAGCCGCCAGAGGGGAGTCAGGCCTCTTCTCGCCTGGATACTTGAACGGCCTCTTTCTTTCCCAACTACAGCGGCAGTGTCTGGCTCCCCAAAAAGCGGACACAGGGATCTGTGGCTTGTCATCGAGGTAATCCAGGGCACTCTCACCTGCCAGTGTGTTGGGAGTCTAACCTCGGGGTGACAGTCGAGACAGTGCAGGAGAGTCATGTTCATCTGGAGTGGACGAGGCATTTGTGGGTCTTGGTGAATCATGGCCGGACACCTGAGTCTCCTTCCGACTCTACTGATGTGAGGTCACCTCTTGGGATGCGAGGGGAGCGCCAGAAAACCTTTCCCGATGGAGCAGGGAAAGGGCCCCTTATCTGGAGCTCAGCAGGGGAAAACGGGGCTCCTCTTGAGTTGCCTCAGGACTCTTGGGGTTCCTCTCGAGTGGGATGGTTGGGGCGGCAATTTCCTAGGTCACAACAGGGGTATGAAGGAGACTTTTGAGGATCAAGTTGGAAGGGGTGATTTCCCCCGAGATGCTGCAGGGACAAGGGACTCATGCTCCCTTTAGGGGAGAAGCCTCTGGTTTTTCTCGAGTTGCGGCGGGGTCCTCACGAGTTACGATGGAGACCCCAGTGACCCGCCGCTGTGGCCTCAGGATAGGCCAGTCTCCATGGGAGTTGCGAAGCACCTGTGGGGATTATCCTGAGACGTCGCAGGATCCTCAGTCCTCATCTGGTGCTGAGGCCGGAGCCTGTGCTTGCCTCGCCCATGCTGACATAGAACTTGGGGTTCCCCTGGAGCCCCCATACAGATGTCAGGCATCGTCTCGCCTGTGGACGTGCACAGCCACTATCCTCCTCAACAGCAGCAACAGTGTCCGGGTCCCTGTCGAGCAGATACAGGGATCTATGGCTTGCGCTCGAGGTACCCTAGGGCTTTCACATGTGCCAGTGAGCTGGAGTGGAGCCTCGGGCTTAAAATCGAGGCAGCACAGGGCATTGAGGTTCATCTGAAGTGGACGAGGCATTTGGGGGTCTTGGGGAATGGTGTCCTCACCTGTGAGACTCCTCCCAAATTTCCAGGTGCGAGCATCTCCTCTTGGGTTGCGAGTGGAACACAGCGAAACCTTTCCCGATAGAGCAGGGAAAGGGCTCCTTATCTGGAGCTCAGCAGGGGAAAACAGGGCTCCTCTTGAGTCACGGCGGGAAACTTGGGGTTCCACTCGAGAGGGGCCGGGTGGGGCGGGGATCTTCTTGGGTCACAGCAAGGGTGTGAAGGAGCCTTTCGAGGTCCACGAGGGATGCGGTGCCGTCCCTTGTGATGCTGTTGCTGACAAGGGCAACAGTGTCCGGGTCCCTGTTGAGCAGATACAAGGATCTATGGCTTGCGCTCCAGGTACCCTAGGACTGTGACACGTGCCAGTGTGCCGATGTCGAGCTTCGGAGTTACATTGAGGCAGTGCAGGGCAGTCAGGTTCATCTGAAGTGAACGAGGCATTTGGGGATCTTGGGGAATGGTGGCCCAACCTGTGAGCCTCCTCCCGACTTTCCAGGTGAGAGATTCTCTTCTTGGGTTGCGAGGGGACCACCGCGAAACCATTCCAATGGAGCAGGGAAAGGGCCCGTCATCTGGAGCTCAGCATGGAAAACGGGGCTCCTCCTGAGTCTTGGCGGGACCCTTGGCGTTCCTCTCGAGTGTGGACGGATGGGGCGGGGAATTTTTTGGGTCACAGCAATGGTTTCAAGGAGCCTTTCGAGGTCCATGAGGGACCGGGTGAATTCCCCTGAGATGCTGCAGCAGACAAGGGCCACACCCCGCCTTCAGGGGAGAAGCTCCGGTTTTTCTCTAGTTGCGGCGGGGTCCTCTCTAGTTACGATGAGGACACCAGGGACCTGCCCCTGTATACTCAGCAGAGGCCATTCTCAGTGGGAGTTGCGAGGCGCCTCTGGGGCTTCCTCCGCAGTCATCTCCGGATCCTCAGTCCACTCCTGGTGCTGAGATCGTAGCCTGAGATTTCCTCACTCATGCTTTCATAGGTCGTGAGGTTACTCTGGAGCTGTACAGGGGAGTCAGGCCTCTTCTCGCCTGGAGACGTGCATGGCCTCTCTCTTCCCCAACTTCAGTGGCAGTGTCCGGCTCCCCGTAAGGCAGACATAGGGATCTGTGTCTTTCCATCATGGTACTCCAGGGCTGGCTCCCGTGCCAGGGTGTTGGGAGTCGAGTCTTGGGGTGACAGTCGAGACAGTGCAGGGCAGTCATGTTCATCTGAAGTGGACGAGGCATTTGGGGAACTTGGGGAGTGGTGGTCGGACACCTGAGGCTCCTCCCGACTCTCCTGTTGGGAGGTCACCTGTTAGGATGCAAGGGGAGCACATGAAAACCTTTCTTGATGAAGCAGGGAAAGGGCCCCTCTTCTGGAGCTCAGCAGTGGAAAACGGGCCTCCTCTTTAGTCACAGCAGGCCCTCGGCGTCCTCTTGAGTGGGGACGAGTGGGGCGGTGAACTTCTTGGGTCATAGCAAGGGTGTGAAAGAGCATTTCGAGGTCGAAGTGGGAACGGGTTATTTCTCCTGGGATGCCTCAGCGGACAAGGGCCTCACTCCGCCTGCAAGGGTGAAGCTTCTGGGGTTTCTCGAGTTGTGGTGGGGTCCTCTTGATTTACAATGGGGAATACAGGTATCCGCCCCTGTGGCCCCTGGATAAGCCAGTCTCCGTGTGAGGGGCGAGGCACATCTGGGGATTCTTCCCAAGTGGCGCCAAGTCCTCATTGCACTTCTGGTACTGAGGCTGCAGCCTGAGATTGCCTTCCCCATGCTAACATTTGTATTGGGCTTCCCCTGGATCCCACAGAGGGTAGTCAGGCCTCGTCAAGTATGGAGACATGCATGGCTGCTTTCCTTCCCAACTGCAGTAACAGTGTCCGGGTCCCTGTTGAGCAGATACAAGGACCTATGGCTTGCGCTCCAGGTACCCTAGGACTGTGACATGTGCGAGTGTGCCAGAGTTGAGCTTCGGGGTTACAGTCGAGGCAGTGCAGGGCATTCAGGTTCATCTGAAGTGGACGAGGCATTTGGGGATCTTGGGGAATGGTGGCCCAACCTGTGAGCCTCCTTCCAACTTTCCAGGTGCAAGCATCTCTTCTTCGGTTGCGAGGGGAACACCGGGAAACCATTCTGATGGAGCAGGCAAAGGGCCCGTCATCTGGAGCTCAGCATGGGAAAACGGGGCTCCTCCTGAGTCTTGGCGGGACCCTTGGGGTTCCTCTCGAGTATGGACGGATGGGGCGGGGAATTTCTTGGGTCACAGCAAGGGTGTGAAGGAGCCTTTCGAGGTCCATGAGGGATGGGATTAATTCCCCTGAGATGCCGCTGTGGAACAACGGCCACACCATGCCTGCAGGGGAGAAGCTTCCATTTTTCTCGAGTTGTGGCAGGGTCCTCTCGAGTTACGATGAGCACCCCAGGGACCCGTCCCTATATCCTCAGCAGAGGCCATTCTCAGTGCTAGTTGCAAGGCGCCTCTGGGGATTCCTCCCCAGTCATCACTGGGTTCTCAGTCCTTTTCTGGTGCTGAGGTCAGAGCCTGAGATTTCCTCGCTCATGCTTTCATAGGTCTTGAGGTTACTCTGGAGCGCTCACAGGGGATTCTGGCCTCTTCTCACCTGGAGACGTGCATGGCCTATTTATTTCCCAACTGCAGCAGCAGAGTCCAGCTCTCCCTCAAGTGGACACAGGGATCTGTGGCTTGCAATTGTGGTACTCCAGGGCTGGCTCACGTGCCAGTTTGTTGGGAGTCGAAACTCGGGGTGACAGTTGAGACAGTGCAGGGCAGTCATGTTCATCTGGAGTGGACGAGGCAACTGGGGATCTTGGGGAGTGGTGGTTGGACACCTGAGGCTCCTTCCAACCCTCCTGATGCGAGGCCACCTCTTAGGATGTGAGGGGAGCGCATGAAAACCTTTCTCGATTGAACAGGGAAAGGGCCCCTTTTCTGGACCTCAGTAGGGGAAAATGGGGCACCTCTTTAGTCACAGCGGGCCCTCGGGGTTCCTCTCGAGTGGGGACGGTTGGGGTGGAGCTCTTCCTAGGTCACAACAAGGGAATGAAGGCGCCTTTCGAGGTTGAAGAGGGAATGAGTGATTTCCCCTGAGATGCTGCAGCAGACAAGGGACTCACCCTAACTGCAGAGGAGAAGCTTCTGGTTTTGCTCGAGTTGTGGTGGGGTCCTCACGAGTTACGACGGGGTCCCCAGGGACCTGCACCTGCAGCCTCTGGAGAGGTCAGTCTCCATGCGAGTTGAGAGGCACCTGTGGGGATTCCTCCAGAGGGTGAAGCTTCTGGTTTTTCTGGAGTTGCGGCGGGGTCCCCTCGAGTTTTGACGGGGACCACAGGGATCTGCCCCTGTGGCCCCAGGGTAGGCGAATCTCTGTGCGAGGGGCGAGGCACATCGGGGGTTTCCTCCCCAGGGGAGCCCAGAACTCAGCCCCCTGTTGGTGCTGAGGCTGCAGCCTGAGATAGCCTCACCAGTACTGACATTTATATTGGGCTTTCCCTGGAGCCCGCAGAGGGGAGTCAGATTTCGTCTCGACTGGAGACGTGCACTGCCGCTTTCCTTCCCAACTGCAGTAACAGTGTCCGGTTCCCTGTCAAGCGGATTCAGGGATCAGTGGCTTGCCCTGTACGTCCCCCAGGGCTATCACACGTGCCAGTGTGCTGGAGTCGAGCCTCGGGGTGACAGTCGAGGCAGTGCAGGGCATTCAGGTTCATCTGGAATGGACGAGGCATTTGGGGATCTTGGGGAATGGTGACCCAAACTTTGAGACTCCTCCCGACTCTCCAGGTGCAAGCACCTCCTATTGACATGTGAGTGGAACACCGCAAAACCTTTTCCGATGGACGGACCGGGGAAAGGGCCCCTCTTCTGGAGCTCAGCAGGGGAAAACGGGTCTCCTCTTGAGTCTTGGCGAGACTGTCGGGGTTCCTCTCAAATGGGGACTGGTATGGCAGGGAGCGTCTTGGGTCACAGCAAGGGTGTGAAGGGGCCTTTCGAGGTCCAAGAGGGAAGGGGTGAATTCCCCCGAAACGCCGCATCAGACAAGGTCCTCTCCCCGCCTGCAGGGAAGTGTCTGTTTTTTTTCGAGTTGCGCAGTGGCCCTCTCAAGTTATGTCGGGTCCCCAGGGACCCACCCCTGTTGCTCCAAGAGAGGCCAGTCTCCCTGTGATGGGCGAGGCATATCTGGGGATTCTTCCCCAGTGGCTCCAAGACTTCAGTCCCATTCTGGTGCTGATGCTGGAGCTTGAGCTTCCCTCACCTGTGCATACGTAGGTCTTGGGATTCCCCTGGAGCCCCCTCAGGGGAGTCAGGCCTCGTCTCGCCCATAGACGTGAAGGGCCGCTTTACTCCAGGGTGCAGCAGCCTTGTCCGGCTCTCCGTCGAACGGACAAAGGGATCTGTGGCTTGCCATCGCGGTACCCCAGGGCAATCACATGTGCCAGTGTGTCGGCAGTAGAGCCTCATGGTGACAGTCGAGGCAGTGCAGGGCAGTCAGGTTCATCTGGAGTGGACGAGGCATTTGGGGTTCTTGGGGAATGGTGGCCCAAGCTGTTAGACTCCTCCCAACTCTTCAGGTGTGAGCACCTCCTATTGACACGGGAGGGGAACACCGGGAAACCTTTCCCGATGGAGCAGGGAAAAGGCTCCTCATCTGGAGCTCAGCAGGGGAAAACGGGGCTCCTCTTGAGTCTTGGCGGAACCCTCAAATTTCCTCTCGAGTGGGGATGTTTGTGCCTGCGAACTTCCTGCTTCACAGAAAGGGTGTTAAGGAGCCTTTCGAGGTCCAAGAGGGATGGGCTGAATACTCCAGAGACACTACTGTGGACAAGGACCTCACACCGCCTGCAGGGGAGAGGCTTCTGTTTTTTCTTGAGTTGCCCGCGGGTCATCTCGAGTTATAACCTGAACCCCAGGGACTCGACCCTGTTCCTGAGGAGAGGCTAGTCTCTGTGCGTGTTGTGAGGCTCCTTTGGGGATTCCTCCACAGTCATCGCTGGGTCCTCAGTCCTCGTCTAGTGCTGCGGCCTGATCCTGAGGTTTCCTTGCCGTGCTGACATAGGTCTTGGTTTTCCGATGGAGCCCCCACAGGGAAGTCAGGCTTCGTCTCGACTGGAGACGTGCATGGCCACTTTCCTTCCCAATAGCAGTAAAAGTGTCCGGGTCCCTATCGAGTGGATACAGGTATCTATGGCTTGCACTCGAGGTACACTAGGGCTGTTTCACGTGCCAGTGTGCCGGAGTCGAGCTTCGGGGTTACAGTCGAGGCAGTGCAGGGCAGTCAGGTTCATCTGAAGTGGACGAGGCATTTGGGAGTCTTGGGGAAGGGTGGCCCAACCTATGAAACTCCTCCCAACATTCCAGGTGTGAGCACCTCTTCTTGAGATGTGAGGGGAACACCGCGAAACCTTTATGACGGAGCAGGAAAAGGGCCCATCATCTGGAGCTCAGCATGGGAAAACGGGGCTCCTCCTGAGTCTTTTGGGACTCTCGGGGTTCCTCTCGAGTGTGGACGAATGGGGCGGGGAATTTCTTGTGTCACAGCAAGGGTGTGAAGGAGCCTTTCAAGGTCCACGAGGGACGGGGTGAATTCCCCTGAGATGCCACCGCGGACAAGGGCCACACCACGCCTGACGGGGAGAAGCTTCTGGTTTTTCTCGAGTTGTGGTGGGGTCCTCTCGAGTTATGACGGGGACCCCAGGGACACAACGCTGTGGCCTCAGCAGAGGCCAGTCTCCATGAGTTGCGAGGCACCTGAGAGGATTCCACCCGAGATGTCGCCGGGTTATCAGTTCTCGTCTGGTGCTGAGTGCGGAACCTGTGCTTGCCTCACCCATGCTGACATAGGTCTTGGGGTTTCCCTGGGGCCCCTATAGGGGAGTCAGGCCTCGTCTCGCCTGGGGATGTGCACAGCCACTTTCCTCCCCAACAGCAGCAACAGTGTCCGGGTCCCTGTCGAGAGGATACAGGGATCAGTGGCTTGACATCGATGTACCCCAGGGCTATCAAACCTGCCAGTGTGCCGCAGTTGGACTCGGGGTGACAGTCAAGGCAGTGTGGGGCAGTCAGGTTCATCTGGAGTGGACCAGGCATTTTGGGGTCTTGGGGAATGGTGGCCCAAACTGGGAGACTCCTCCCGACTCTCCAGGTGAGAGCAATTCCTCTTGACATGGGAGGGAAACACCGGGAAACCTTTCCTGGTGGAGCAGGGAAAGGGCTCCTCATTTGGAGCTCAACTGGGGAAAACAGAGCTCCTCTTGTGTATTGGCGGGACCCTCGAGTTTCGTCTCAAATGGGGACGGGTGGAGCGGGGAACCTCTTGTTTCACAGCAAGGGTGTATAGTGGCCTTTCGAGGTCCAAGAGGACAGGGGTGAATTTCCCCTAGATGTCGCACCAGGCAAGGGCCTCTATCCGCCTGCAGGGAAGTGTCTGGTTTTTTTCGAGTTGCGGAGGGGTTCTCTCAAGTTAAGACGGGGCCCCAGGGACAGAACCCTGTGGCCCTGGAGAGGCAAGTCTCAGTGCCAGGGGCGAGGCACATCTGGGGATTTCTCCCCAGTAGCGCCAAGTCCTCAGTCCCATTCTGTTGCTGAGGCTGGAGCCTGAGATTTCCTCACCCGTGCCTACGTAGGTCTTGGAGTTCCCCTGGAGCCCCCTCAGGGGAGTGAGGCTTCGTCTCGCCCATAGAGGTGCCGGGACTCTTACTCCAGGGTGCAAAAGCCATGTCCGGCTCAGTGTTGAACAGACAAAGTGATCTTTGGCTGGCACTCGAGGTACCCCAGGGCTACCACATGAGCCAGGGTTTCACCAGTCGAGATTCGGGTGACAGTCACGACAGTGCAGGGCAGTGAGGTTCATCAGGAATGGACGAGGAATTTGGGGGTCTTGGGAATGATGGACCGACCACTGAGTCTCCTCCTGTCTCTCCACGTTCGAGTGCCTCTTCTTGGGATGCCAGCGGAGATCCGTGAATAATTTCCAGACGGAGCAGGGAATGAGCCCCTCATCTGGAGCTCAGCAGGTGAAACGGGGCTCCTCTTGAGTCTTGGCAGGACCCTTGGGGATCCTCTCGAGTGGGGACGGGTGGGGCAGGGAACTTCTTGGGTCACAGCAAGGGTGTGAAGGAGCCTTTCGTGGTCCACGAGGGACGACGTGAATTCTCCTGAGATGCCGCTGTGGACAAGGGCCACACCACGCCTGCAGGGGTGAAGCTTCTGGTTTTTCTTGAGTTGCGGCGGGTCCCTCTTCAGTTACAATGGGGAACCCAGGAACCGCCCCTGTATCCTCAGGAGAGGCCATTTGCAGTGCGCGTTGCGAGGCGCCTCTGTGGATTCCTCTCCAGTCATCGCCACGTCCTCAGTCCTCGTCTGATGCTGAGTTCGGAGCCCGAGATTTCCTCGCTTATGCTTTCATAGCTCTTGATGTTACTCTGGAGCCCCCACAGGGTAGTCAGGCCTCGTCCCGCCTGGAGACTTGCACGGCCTCTTTCTTCCGCAACTGCAGCGCCAGTGACCGGCTCCCCATATTGAGGACACAGGAATATCTGGCTTGCCATCGAGGTACTCCAGGGCTGTCTTACGTGCCAGTGTGTTGGGAGTGGAGTTTCGGGGTGACAGTCGAGACAGTGCAGGGGAGTCATGTTCATCTGGAGTGGATGAGGCATTTGGGGATCTTGGGGTGTGGTGGTTGGACAACTAAGGCTCCTCCTGACTCCCCTGATGCGAGGCCACCTCTTGGGATGAGAGGGGAGTGCCAGAAATCATTTCAAAATGGAGCAGGGAAAGGGCCCCTCATATGGAGCTCAGCAGGGGAAAATGGGGCTCCTCTTGAGTTGTGGCGGAACCCTCGGGGCTCCTCTCTAGTGGGGACAGTTGGGGCGGGGAACTTCCTAGGTCACAACAAGGGTATGAAGTAGCCTTTCATGGTCCAAGAGGGAAGGGCTGATGTCCCTCGAGATGCTGCAGTGGACAAGGAACTCACCCTTCCTTCAGGGGAGAAATTTCTGGTTTTTCTCATGTGGCAGAGGTGTCCTCTTGAGTTACGATGGGGACCCCATGGCCTCAGGAGAGGCAGTCTCCATGCGAGTTGTGAGGCACCTCTGGGGATTCCTCCCCAGACGTGGCCAGGTCCTCAGTCCTCGTCTGGTGCTGAGGCCGGAGCCTGTGCTTGCCTCCCCCATGCTGACATAGGTCTTGGGTTTACCCTGGAGCCCCAGCATGGGAGTCAGGCCTCGTCTTGACTGGAGACATGCACAGCTGCTTTCCTCCCCAACGGCAGTAACAGTGTCCGGGTCCCTGTTGAGCAGATACAGGGATAAGTGGTTTGCTCTCGAGGTACCCCAGGGATATTACACGTGCCAGTGTGCCAGAGTCGAGCCTCAGGGTGACAGTCGAGGCAGTGCAGGGCAGTCAGGTTCACCTGGAGTGGACGATGCATTTGGGGTCTTGAGGAATGGTGGCCCAAACAGTGAGACTCCTCCCCACTCTCCAGGTGCAATCACCTCCTCTTGACATGCGAGGGGAACACTGTGAAACCTTTCCCGACTGAGCAGGGAAAGGGCCCCTCATCTGGAGCTCAGTAAGGGTAAACGGGGCTCCTCTTGGGTCTTGGCAGCACCCGAGGGGTTCCTCTAGAGTGGGGACGGGTGGGGCGGGGAACTTCTTGGGTCACAGCAAGGGTGTGAAGGGGCCTTTCCAGGTCCAAGAGGGAAGGGGTGAATTCCCCCAATTTGCCGCATCAGACAAGGGCCTCTAACCGCCTGCAGGGAAGTGTCTGGGTTTTTTTGAGTTGCGTAGGGTTCCTCTCAAATTATGACCAGTCTGCAGGGACCCACCCCTGTGGCCCCAGGAGAGGCCAGTCTCCATGCAAGAGGCGAGGCACATGTGCGGATTCTTCACCAGTGGCGCCAAGTCCTCAGTACCATTCTGGTGCTGAGGCCAGAGCCTATGATTTCCTCACCTGTGCCTACGTATTTCTTGGGGTTCTCCTGGAGCTCCTTCAGGGGAGTCAGTCCTCGTCTTGTCCATAGACGTACAGGGCCACTTTACTCCAGGGTACAGCAGCCGTGTCCGGCTCTCCGTCCAACAGACAAAGGGATCTAGGGCTTGCCCTGGAGGTACCCCAGGGCTATCACACGTGCCAGAGTGTCAGCTGTCGAGCTTCGGGAAGGCAGTTGAGGCAGTGCAGGGCAGTCAGGTTCATCTGGAGTGGACGAGGCCTTTGGGGTTCTTGAGGAAATGTGATCACACAACTGAGGCTCCTCTGGACTCGCCTGGTGTGAGGGCCTCCTCGGGATGCGAGGGGAGAGCTGGGAACCCTTTACTGATGGAGAAGGGAAAGGGCCCCTCCTCTGGAGCTGAGCATGGGAAAATGGAGCTCCTCTTGAATTGCTGCGGGACTATCGGCGGTCCTCTCAGCAGTCCTCTCGAGTGAGGACGGGTGGGGCGGGGAACTTCTTGTGTCACAGCAAGCATGAGAAGGACCATTTCGAGTTAGAAGAGGGAACGGTTGATTTCCCTCGGGATGCTGCAGTGGGCAAGGGCCTCACTCTGCCTGCAAGGGAGAAGCTTCTAGTTTTTCTCCAGTTGGGGCAGGGTCCTCTCGAGTTAAGTCGGGGACCCCAGGGACTCACTGATGTGGTCTTAGGCGTGGCCAGTCTCCATGTGAGTTGCCACTGGGTATTCCTCCCCAGTCGTCACCGGGTCCCCAGGCCTTGGCTGCTGCTGAGCCCGCAGTGTGAGCTTGTCTTGCCTATGGTGACCTAAGTCTTGGGGTTCCCCTGGAGCTCCAACAGTGTTGTCAAGAATCGTCTCGCCTGGAGACACGCACGGCTGCTTTCCTTCCCATAAGGTGCAGCATAAGGGTCCAGCACCCCTTTGAGCGGACACGGAGATCTGTGGCTTGCCCTTGAGGTACCCCAGGGCTGTCACACGTGCCGGTGTGTCAGGAGTTAAGCCTCGTGGTGACAGTCGAGGCAGTGCTGGGCAGTGAGGTTCATCTGGAATGGACGAGGCATTTGGGGATCTTGGGGAACTGTAGTCAGACACCTGAGGCTCCTCTCGACCCTCCTGTTGCAAGGCCACCTCTTAGGATGTGAGGGGAGAGGCGGGAAACCTTTCCAGATGGAGCAGGGTAATGGCCCCTCATCTGGAGCTGAGCATGGGAAAATGGAGCTCCTCTTGAGTCGCGGCGGGACCCTCTGTGGTCCTCTCGCGTGGGGACGGGTGAGGGGGGGGAACTTCATGCGTCACAAGGGTGTGAAGGAGCATTTCGAGGTCCAAGAGGGAACAGGTGATTTCCCCCTGGACTCCGCAGTGGACAAAGTCCTCACTCCGCCTGCAAGAGAGAAGCTTCTGGTTTTTCTCGAGTTGCAGCGTGGTCGTCTCGAGATACAACGTGAACCCCAGGGACCCGCCCCTGTGGCCTCAGGAGAGGCCAGTTTCTGTGCGAGTTGCCACTGGATTTTCCTCCCCAGGGTTCACCCGGTCCCCAGGCCTCATCTCTTGCTTAGGCCGCAGCCTGAGCTTGCCTTGCCATGCTGACCTAGGTCTTGGGGTTCCCCTGAAGCTCAAACAGGAGAGTCAGGCTGATTCATCTCGCCTGGAGACGTGCACGGCCGCTTTCCTCCCCATCTGCAGCAGAAATGTCCAGCACCCCTTCAAGCGGACACAGGGATCTTTGGCTTGCCCTCCAGGTACCCCAGGGTTGTCACACGTGCCAGTGTGTTGGGAGTCGAGTCTCGGGGTGACAGTTGAGGCAGTGCAGGATACTGAACTTCATCAGAAATGAACGAGACATGTAGGGGTCTTGGAAATGATGGACCGACCGCTGAGGCTCGTTCTGTCTCTCCTCATTCAAGTGTCTCTTCTTGGGATGCCACTTGAGAGCCGTGAACACTTTCCCGATGGAGCAGGGAAAGGGAGCCTCATCTGGAGCTCAGCAGGTGAAAACGGGGCTCCTCTTGAGTCTTGATGGGACCATAGGGGTTCCTCTCGAGTGGGTACGGGTGGGGTGGTGAACTTCTTGGGTCACAACAAGGGTGTGAAGGAACCTTTCGAGGTCCACGAGGGACGTTGTGAATTCCCCAGAGATGCTGTTGCGGACAAGGGCCACACCAGGCCTGCAGGGAAGAAGCTTCCGGTTTTTCTCGAGTTGCCACGGGGTCCTCTCAAATTACGTCGGGGACTCCATGGACCCACCCCTGTATCCTCAGGAGAGGCCATTCTCAGTGCACGTTGCGAGGCGCCTCTGGGGATTCCTCCCCAGACATTGCCGGGTCTGCAGTCCTCTTCTGGTGCTGAGGCTGGAGCCTGTGCTTGCCTAGCCCATGCTGCAAAAGGTCTTGGGGTTCCCCTGGAGCCCCCACAGGGGATTCAGGCCTTATCTCGCCTGGAAACGTGCACAGCCTTTTCCTCCCCAACTGCAGCAACAGTGTCCAGGTCCCTGTCGAGCGGACACAGGGATCAGTGTCTTGCTCTCGGAAACCCCTGGGCTATTACACGTCCTAGTGTTCAGGATTCGAGCTTCGGGGTGACAGTAGAGGCTGTGCAGGGCAGTCAGGTTCATCTGGATTGGACCAGACATTTGGGGATCTTGGGGAATGGTGGCCCAACCTGTGAGACTCCTCCCGACTCTCCAGGTGTGAGCATCTCCTCTTGACATGCGAGGGGAACACCACGAAACCTCTCCCGATGGAGCAGGTAAAGGAGCTCAGCAGGGGAAAACGGGGCTCCTTTTGGGTCTTGATGGGACCCTCGAGGTTCCCCTCGAGTGGGGATGGGTGGGGTGGGGAACTTCTTGGGTCATAGCAAGGGTGTGAAGGGGCCTTGCAAGGTCCAAGAGGGAAGGGGTGAATTCCCCCGAGATGCATCAGACAAGAGCCTCTAACCGCCTGCAGGGAATTGTCTGTTTTTTTTCGAGTTCTGGAAGGGTCTTCTCAAGTTATGACTAGGCCCCAGGGACCCACCCTTGTGGCCCCAGGAGATTCCAGTCTCCGTGGGAGGGGCAAGACACATCTGGGGATTCTTCCCCAGTGGCGCCAAGTCCTCAGTCCCATTCTGGTGCTGAGGCCAGAGCCTGAGCTTTCCTCACCCATGCCTACGTATGCTGTGGGGTTCCCCTGTAGCCCCCTGAGGGGAGTCAGGCCTCTTCTCGCCCATAGACGTGCAGGGCCGATTTACTCCTGTGTGCAGCAGCAGTGTCTGGCTCTCCGTCGAACAGACAAAGGTAAATGTGGCTTGCCCCCGAGGTACCCAAGGGCTATCACACGTGCCAGTGTGTCGGCAGTCGAGCCTCGGGGAGGTAGTCGAGGCAGTGCAGGGCAGTCAGGTTCATCTGGAGTGGACGAGGCGTTTGGGTTTCTTGGGGAAACGTGACCAGAGGTCTGAGGCTCCTCTGGACTCGCCTGGTGTGAGGGCCTCGTCTTGGGATGCGAGGGGAGAGCCGGGAACCCTTTCCCGATGGAGCAGGGAAAGGACCCCTCATCTGGAGATGAGCATGGGAAAGTGGAGCTCCTCTTGAATCACATCATGACCTTCAGCGTTCCTCTCGAGTGGGGACGGGTGGGGCGGGGAACTTTTGGGGTCACATCAAGTGTGAGAAGGAGCATTTCGAGGTCCAAGAGGGAATGGTTGATTTCCCTTGGGATGCCGCAGTGGGCAAGGGCCTCACACCGCCTGCAAGGGAGAAGCATCTGATTTTTCTCGAGTTGGGGCGGGGTCCTCTCAAGTTAAGTCAAGGACCCCAGCGACACCCCCCTGTGGCCTGAGGAGAGGACAGTCTCCGTGCGAGTTGCCACTGGGTATTCCTCCCCAGTCGTCGCCGGTTCCCCACGCCTCATCTGCTGCTAAGGCCGCAGCGTGAGCTTGCCTCACCTATGCTGACCTAGGTCTTAGGGTTCCCCTGTAGCTCACACCGGGGAGTCAAGCTTCATCTCGCCTGGAGACGTGCAGGGCTGCTTTCCTCCCAATCTGCAGCATAAGGGTCCAGCACCCCTTTGAGCGGACACAGGGATCTGTGGATTGCCATCCAGGTACCCCAGGGCTGTTACACGTGCCAGTTTGTCGAGATTTGAGTCTCGGGGTTACAGTCGAGGCAGTGCAGGGCAGTCAGGTTCATCTGGATTGGACCAGACATTTGGGGATCTTGGGGAATGGTGGCCCAACCTGTGAGACTCCTCCCGACTCTCCAGGTGTGAGCATCTCCTCTTGACATGCGAGGGGAACACCACGAAACCTCTCCCGATGGAGCAGGTAAAGGAGCTCAGCAGGGGAAAACGGGGCTCCTTTTGGGTCTTGATGGGACCCTCGAGGTTCCCCTCGAGTGGGGATGGGTGGGGTGGGGAACTTCTTGGGTCATAGCAAGGGTGTGAAGGGGCCTTGCAAGGTCCAAGAGGGAAGGGGTGAATTCCCCCGAGATGCATCAGACAAGAGCCTCTAACCGCCTGCAGGGAATTGTCTGTTTTTTTTCGAGTTCTGGAAGGGTCTTCTCAAGTTATGACTAGGCCCCAGGGACCCACCCTTGTGGCCCCAGGAGATTCCAGTCTCCGTGGGAGGGGCAAGACACATCTGGGGATTCTTCCCCAGTGGCGCCAAGTCCTCAGTCCCATTCTGGTGCTGAGGCCAGAGCCTGAGCTTTCCTCACCCATGCCTAAGTATGCTGTGGGGTTCCCCTGTAGCCCCCTGAGGGGAGTCAGGCCTCTTCTCGCCCATAGACGTGCAGGGCCGATTTACTCCTGTGTGCAGCAGCAGTGTCTGGCTCTCCGTCGAACAGACAAAGGTAAATGTGGCTTGCCCCCGAGGTACCCAAGGGCTATCACACGTGCCAGTGTGTCGGCAGTCGAGCCTCGGGGAGGTAGTCGAGGCAGTGCAGGGCAGTCAGGTTCATCTGGAGTGGACGAGGCGTTTGGGTTTCTTGGGGAAACGTGACCAGAGGTCTGAGGCTCCTCTGGACTCGCCTGGTGTGAGGGCCTCGTCTTGGGATGCGAGGGGAGAGCCGGGAACCCTTTCCCGATGGAGCAGGGAAAGGACCCCTCATCTGGAGATGAGCATGGGAAAGTGGAGCTCCTCTTGAATCACATCATGACCTTCAGCGTTCCTCTCGAGTGGGGACGGGTGGGGCGGGGAACTTTTGGGGTCACATCAAGTGTGAGAAGGAGCATTTCGAGGTCCAAGAGGGAATGGTTGATTTCCCTTGGGATGCCGCAGTGGGCAAGGGCCTCACACCGCCTGCAAGGGAGAAGCATCTGATTTTTCTCGAGTTGGGGCGGGGTCCTCTCAAGTTAAGTCAAGGACCCCAGCGACACCCCCCTGTGGCCTGAGGAGAGGACAGTCTCCGTGCGAGTTGCCACTGGGTATTCCTCCCCAGTCGTCGCCGGTTCCCCACGCCTCATCTGCTGCTAAGGCCGCAGCGTGAGCTTGCCTCACCTATGCTGACCTAGGTCTTAGGGTTCCCCTGTAGCTCACACCGGGGAGTCAAGCTTCATCTCGCCTGGAGACGTGCAGGGCTGCTTTCCTCCCAATCTGCAGCATAAGGGTCCAGCACCCCTTTGAGCGGACACAGGGATCTGTGGATTGCCATCCAGGTACCCCAGGGCTGTTACACGTGCCAGTTTGTCGAGATTTGAGTCTCGGGGTTACAGTCGAGGCAGTGCAGGGCAGTCAGTTTCATCTTGAGTGGATGAGGTATTTGGGGATCTTGGGGAATGGTGCTCGGACACCTGAGGCTCCTCTCGACCCTTCTGTTCAAGGCCACCACTTGGGATGCGAGGGGAGAGCCAGGAACCCTTTCCAGATGGAGCAGGGAAATGGCCCCTCATCTGCAGCTGAGCATGGAAAAATGGAGCTCCTCTTGAGTCGGGGCGGGACCCTTGGCGGTTTTCTCGAGTGGGAACGGATGGGGCGGGGAACTTCATTCATCACAACAAGGGTGTGAAGGAGCATTTCAAGGTCCAAGAGGGAAGGGGTGATTTCTCCCAGGACTCCACAGTGGACAAGGGCCTCATCCAACTACGCCTGCAAGGGAGAAGCTTCCAGTTTTACTCAAGTTGCTGCGTGGTCCTCTTGAGATACGATGTGGACCCCAGGGACCTGCCCCTGTGGCCTCAGGAGAGGCCAGTCTCTGTGCGAGTTGCCACTGGGTTTTCCTCCCCAGTCGTCACTCGGTTCCCAGGCTTCATCCCCTGCTGTGGCCGCAGCCTGAGCTTGCCTCGCCCATGCTGTTCTAGGTCTTCGGGTTCCCCTGGAGCTCAAACAGGGGAGTCAGGCCTCGTCTCTCCTGGAGACGTGCATGGCCGCTTTCCTCCCCATCTGCAGCAAAAGTGTCCAGCACCCCTTCGAGGGGACACAGGGAAATGTGGCTTGCCCTCTAGGTACCCCAGGGCTGTCACACGTGCCAGTGTCTCGGCAGTCGAGTCTCGGGTGACAGTCGAGGCAGTGCAGGGCAGTGAGGTTCATCAGGAATGGACGAGGCATTTGGGGGTCTTGGGAATGATGGACCGACCCCTGAGGCTCGTCCTGTCTCTCCTTGTTCAAGTGCCTCTTCTTTGGATGCCAGGGGAGAGCCGTGAACACTTTCCCAGTGGAGCAAGGAAAGGGTCCGTCATCTGGAGCTCAGCAGGGGAAAACGAGGTCCTCTAGAGTCTTGGCGGGACTCTCAGGGTTCTCTCGAGTGGGGACGGGTGGGGCGGGGAACTTCTATGATCACAACAAGGGTGTGAAGGAGCCTTTCGAGGTCTAGGTGGGAAGGGGTGATTTCCCCCTAGATGCCCCCGTGGACAAGGGCCTCACTCGACCTACAGGGGAGAAGTTTCTGGTTATTCTCCAGTGCCGGTGGGGTCTTATTTGTTAGGACGGGACCCCAGAAACCCACACTTGTGGCCACAAGAGAGGACAGTCTCTGAGCGATTTGCAAGGCGCCTCTAGGGATTCATCCCCAGTCATCGCCAGGTCCTCAGTCCTGGTCTGATGCTGAAGCTTGAGACTGAGCTTGCCTCGCCCATGCTGACATAGGTCTTGCGTTTCCGCTGGTGTCCCTACAGGGGAGTCAGACCTCGTCTAGACTGGAAACGTGCACAGCCGGTTTCCTCCCAAGTGCAGGAACAGTGTCCAGGTCACTGTCAAGCGGACACAGGAATCTGTGGCTTGCCCTCGAGATACCACAGGGCTGTCACATGTACCAGTGTGCCCGAGTCGAGCCTCGGGTTACAGTAGAGGCAGTGCAGGGCAGTCAGGTTCCTCTGGAGTGGACGAGGCATTTGGGTGTCTAGGGGACTGGTGGCCCAAACTGTGAGACTCCTCCTGACACTCCAGGTGCGAGCACCTCCTCTTGGGATGTGAGGGGAACAACGTGAAACCTTTCCGAAGGAGCAAAAAAGGGCCCCTCATCTGGAGCTGAGCAGGGGAAAATGGAGCTCCTCTCGAATCGTGGCAGGACCCTCAGCGGTCCTCTCGAGTTGGGACAGGTGTTGCGGGAACTATTTGGGTCACAGCAAGGGTGTGAGGGAGCCTTTCGAGGTCCACTAGGGACCAGGTGAATTCCCCTGAGATGCCGCTGCGGACAAGGGCCACACCACGCCTGCAGGGGAGAAGCTTCCGATTTTTCTCGAGTTGCTGCGGGGTCCACTCGAGTTACCACAGGGACCTCAGGGACACGCCACTATGGCCTCAGGAGAGGCAAGTCTCCATGCGAGTTGTGAGGCACCTCTGGGGATTCCTCCCCAGACGTCGCCGGGTCCTCAGTCCTTGTCTGGTGCTGAGGTTGGAATCTGTGCTTGCCTCACCCATGCTGACATAGGTCTTGGGGTTCACCTGGATCCCCCACAGGGGAGTCAGTCCTCGTCTCACCTGGAGATGTGCACAGCCGCTTTCTTCTCCATCTGCAGCAGAAGTGTTCAGCATCACTTCGAGCGGACACAGGGATCTGTGGCTTGCCCTCTATGTACCCCAGGGCTGTCACATCTGCCTGTGTGCCGGAGTCGAGCCTCGGGGTGACAGTCGAGGCAGTGCAGGGCAGTCAGGCTCATCTGGAGTGGACGAGGCATTTGGGGGTCTTGGGGAATGCTGGCCCAAGCAGTGAGACTCCTCCTGACTCTCCAAGTGTGAGCACCTCCTCTTGGGATGTGAGGGAACACCGCAAAACCTTTCCCGATGGAGCAAGGAATGGGCCCCTCATCTGGAGCTGAGCAGGGGAAAATGGTGCTCCTCTTGAGTCACGGCAGGAGCCTCGGTGGTCCTCTGGAGTGGGGACGGGTGGGGCAGGGAACTTCTTGGATCACAGCAAGGGTGAGAATGGGCAGTTCGAGGTCCAAGAGGGAACGGTTGATTTCCTTCGGGACGCCACAGTGGACAAGGGCGTCACTCCACCTGCAAGGGAGAAGCTTCTGGTTTTTCTGGAGTTGCGGAAAGGTCCTCTCAAGTTACGATGGGGACCACAGGGACCAGCCCCTGTGGCCTCAGGAGAGGCCAGTCTCCGTGCAAGTTGCCACTAAGTATTCCGCCCCAATGGTCGTTGGGTCCCCAGGCCTTGTCTGATGCTGAGGCCGCAGCCTGAGTGTAGGGAACAAAGTATAAGCGAGGCTGGGAAGACTCTTGCACACAAGGATGTTTCCTTGGTCCTTCAAAAAGGAACAGACCCAGTGTCACAAGGATTCTGAGTTGATAAGGAAGTTCCCCAAAACAAAGTCTTAGCTGCAGTAAATAAGTTAAGGTAAACATTATCTCGCCCCGCACCTGTGCATTGTATAGTCATTGAATCATAGTGTTTGGCAACTTGCCCTGTAAATTGTTGTGGAAAAAGATAAAATAAGGCAGCTGCAAGTAGCAGGGGAGAATACGAGAAGAATTAAAAAAATTAAAAAAAAAGATTCAAACCACTCGGCCGTGTTGGTGTTTCATTCCGTCGCTAGCACCTGAGCTTGCCTTGCCCATGCTGACCTAGGTCTTGGGGTTCCCGTGGAGTTCCCACAGGGGAGTCAGGCCTCGTCTCACCTGGAGATGTGCACAGTCCCTTTCCTCCCCATCTGCAGCACAAGTGTCCAGCACCCCTTCGAGTGGACATAGGGATCTGTGGCTTGCCATCCAGGTACCCCAGTGCCGTCACAGGTGTCAGTGTGCCAGAGTCGAGCCTCGGGTTCACAGTCGAGGCAGTGCAGGGCAGTCAGGTTCATCTGGAGTGGACAAGGCATTTGGGGGTCTTGGGTAATGGTGGCCCAACCTGTAAGACTCCGCCCGACTATCCAGGTGTGAGCACCACCTCTTGGGATGATAGGGGAACACTGCAAAACCTTTCCCGATGGAGCACGGAAAGGGCACCTCATATGGAGCTCAGCAGGGGACAACGGGGCTCCTCTTGAGTCTTGGCAGGAACCTCAGGGTTCATCTCGAGTGTGAACGGGTGTGATGGGAACTTCCTGCGACACAGCAAGGGTGTGAAGGAGCCTTTCGAGGTCCAAGAGGGACTTTGTGAATTCCCGCGAGATTACGCATCAGACAAGGGCCTCTCCCCGCCTGCAGAGAAGTGTCTGGTCTTTCTAGAGTTGCGGCGGGGTCTTCTCAAGTTACGACGGGGCCCCAGGTATCCGCCCCTGTGTCCCAGGATAGGCCAGTCTGCCTGCGAGGGGCGAGACACATCTGAGATTCCTCCCCATAGGCGCCAGGTCTTCAGTCCCCTTCTGGTGCTGAGGCTGGAGCCTGAGATTGCCTCACTCATGCTGACATAGGTCTTGGGGTTCTTCTGGGCCCCCACAGGGGACTCAGGCCTCGTCTCGCCTGGAGACATGCACAGGCACTTTCCTCCCTAACTGCAGCAACAGTGTCCAGGTCACTTTCGAGCAGATGCATGGATCAGTGGCTTGCCCTCGAGGTACCCCAGGGCTATCACATATGACGGTGTGCAGGAGTCGAGCCTCGGGGTGACAGTCGAGGCAGTGCAGGACAGTCAGATTCATCTTGAGTGGACCAGGCATTTGGGGGTCCTGCGTAAACGTGACCCGACGCCTGAGGCTCCTCTGGACTCGCCTGATGTCAGGGCCTCCTCTTGGGATGCGAAGGGAGAGCCGCGAACCCTTTCACGTTGGAGCAGCGAAAGGGCCCCTCATCTGGAGCTGAGCATGGGAAAATGGAGCTCCTCTTGAGTTGTGGCGGGACCCTCGGTGTTCCTCTCAAGTGGGGACATGTGGGCCTGGGAACTTCTTGGGCCACTGCAAGGGTGTAAAGGAGCCTTTCCTGGTCCAAGAGGGATGGGCTGAATTCCCCCAAGACGCCGCCACGGACAAGGGCCTCACACCGCCTGCAGGGGATAAGCTTCTGTTTTTCCTTGTGTTGCCCCGGAGTCACCTTGAGTTATAACTGGGACCCCAAGGACTCACCTCTGTGCCCTGAGGAGAGGCCAGTCTCTGAGTGTTGCAAGGCTCCTCTGTGGATTCTTCCACAGTCGTCACTGGGTCCTCATTACTCGTCTAGTGTTGAGGGTGAAGCCTGTGCTTTCCTCGCCATGCTGACATAGGTCTTGGGGTTCCACTTGGGCCCCCTCAGGGGAGTCAGGCCTCATCTCGCCCATAGAGGTGCTGGGCTGCTTTACTCCAGGGTGCAGCAGCAGTGTCCGGCTCTCCATCGAGCGG
The DNA here is from genome assembly GCA_006410735.1 of Raphicerus campestris. Classification (NCBI taxonomy): domain Eukaryota; kingdom Metazoa; phylum Chordata; class Mammalia; order Artiodactyla; family Bovidae; genus Raphicerus; species Raphicerus campestris. The sequence continues at coordinate 92,453 of SJYW01021201.1, read as the reverse complement.
AAAAAGGGATCTGTGGTTTGCCCTCGAGGTACCCCAGGGCTATTACACGTGCCAGGGTGTCAGCAGTCAAGCCTAGGGGAGGCAGTCGAGGCAGTGCAGGGCAGTCAGGTTCATCTGGAGTGGACTAGGCATTTGGGGTTCTTGGAGGAAGGTGACCAGACCCCTGAGGCTCCTCTGGACTTGCCTGATATGAGGGCTTCCTCTTGGAATGCAAGGGGAGAGCCGGAAACCCTTTCCCAATGGAGCAGGGAAAGGGCCCCTCATCTGTAGCTCAGAAGGGCAAACGGGGCTCCTCCTGAATCTTGGCGGGACCCTCGGGGTTCCTCTCGAGGGCGAACGGGTGTGGCGGGGAACTTCTTGGGTCACAGCAAGGGTGTGAAGGGGCCTTTCGAGGTCCACGAGGGATGGGGTGAATACCCCTGAGATGCGGCTCCAAACAAGGGCCACACCACGCGTGCAGGGGAGAAGCTTCCGGTTTTTTTTCGAGTTGTGGCGGGGTCCTCTCGAATTACAATGGAGACCCCAGGGACCTGCACCTGTATCCTTAGGAGAGGCCAGGCTCAGTGCGTGTTGGAGACGTCTGTGTGGATTCCTCCCCAGTCGTCGCCTGGTCCTCAGTCCTCGTTTGGTGCTGAGGTTGGAGCCTGAGAATTCTTCACTCATGCTTTCATATGTCTTGAGGTTACTCTGGAGCCCCACAGGGGAGTCAGGCCTCGTCTCATCTGGAGTCTTGCACAGCCTCTTTCTTCCCCAACTGCAGTGGCAGTGTCCGGCTCCCCATCAAGTGGACACAGGGATCTGTGGTTTGCCATCGAGGTACCCCAGGACTGTCTCACGTGCCAGTGTGTTTGGAGTCGAGCCTCAGGGTGACAGTCGAGACAGTGCAGGGCAGTCATGTTCACCTGGAGTGGACGAGGCATTTAGGGATCTTGGGGAGTGTTGGTCGGACATCTGAGGCTCCTCCCAACTCTCCTGATATGAGGCCACCTCTTGGGATGGGAGGGGAACATCGCCAAACTTTTCCTGAAGGAGCAGGGAAATCGGCCCTCATCTTGAGTTCAGCAGGGAAAAACGGAACTCCTCTTGAGTTGCGGCAGGACCCTCGGGGGTCCACTCGAGTGGGGACGTTTGGGGTGGGAACTTCCAAGGTCATAAGAAAGGTATGAAGGAGCCCTTTGAGGTTAAAGAGGGAAGGGGTGATTTCCCCCCGAGATGCTGAAGCGGACAAGGGACTCGTCCTCCGTGCAGGGGAGAAGCTTCTGGTTTTTCTCGACTTGCGGTGGAGTCCTCTCGAGTTGCAATGGGGATACCATGGACCTGCCACTGTGGACTCAGGAGAGGCCAGTGTCCATGCGAGGTGTGAAGCACCTCTGGGGATTCCTCTCCAGACGTTGCCGGGTCCTCAGCCCTCATCTGGTGCTGAGACCGGAGCCTGTGCTTGCCTCGCCCATGCTGACATAGGTCTTGGGATTCCCCTGGAGCCCCCACAGGGGAGTCAGGCCTCCTCTCGCCTAGAGACGTGCACAAACGCTTTCATACCCAACTGCAGCAATAGTGTCCGGGTCCCGGTCGAGCAGATACAGGGATTAGTGGCTTTTCCTCCAGGTACCCCAGGGCATTCACCCGTGCCAGTGTTCCGCAGTCGAGCCTCGGGGTGACAGTCGAGGCAGTGTAGGGCAGTCAGGTTCAGCGGGAGTGGACTAGGCATTTGGGGTCTTGGGGAATGGTGGCCCAAACTTTGAGACTCCTCCCGACTCTCCAGGGGCGAGCACCTCCTCTTGACATGCGAGGGTAACACTGCAAAACCTTTCCCGACGGAACAGGTAAAGTCCCCTCATCTGGAGCTCAGCAGGGGACAATGGGGCTCCTCTTGCATCTTGGCGGCACCCTAGGCAGTCCTCTCGAGTGGGGACGGGTGGGGCAGGGGACTTCATGGGTCACAGCAAGGGTGAGAAGGGGCCTTTCTAGGTCCAAGAGGGAAAGGGTGAATTTCTCCCAGATGCCGCACTACATAAGTCTTCGGGCACCCCTGAAGCCCCCTCAGGCGAGTCAGGCCTCGTCTCACCCATAGACGTGCAGGGCCACTTTACTACAGGGTTCAGCACCCATGTCCATCTCTCCGTCGAAGGGACAATGGCATCTGTGGCTTGCCCTCGAGGTACCCCAGGGCTATCACACGTGCCAGTGTGTTGGCAGACAAGCCTCATGGACTCAGTCCAGGCAGTGCAGGGCAGTCAGGTTCATCTGGAGTGGACTAGGCAACTGGGGTTCTTGGGGAAAGGTGACCAGACAACTGAGGCTCCTCTGGCCTCCCCTGGTGTGAGTGCCTCCTCTTGGGATGCGAGGGGAACAACGTGAAACCTTTCCCTTCGGAGCAGGGAACGGGCCTCTCATCTGGAGCTGAGCATGGGAAAATGGAGCTCCTCTTGAGTCGCTGTGGGACCCTCGAGGTTCCTCTCGAGTGGGGACGGCTGGGACAGGGTACTTCTTAGGTCACAGCAAGGGTGTGAAGGAGCATTTCGAGGTCCAAGAGGGAACGAGTGATTTCCCCTAGGATGCCACAGTGGAAAAAGCCTCACTCCGCCTGCAGGAGAGAAGCTTCTGGTTTTCCTCAAGTTGCGGTGGGGTCCTCTCGAGTTATGCCTGGGACCCCAGGAACCCGCCCCTCAAGAGAGGCCAGTCTCCATGCGAGTTGCCACTGGGTATTTCTCCCCAGTCAGCTCCGGGTCCCCAGTCCTCGTCTGCTGATGAGGCTGCAGCTTGAGCTTGCCTCGCCCATGCTGACCTAGGTCTTGGGATTCCCCTGGAGCTCCCACAGGTGAGTCAGGCCTCTTCCCGCCTGGAGACGTGCACAGCCGCTTTCCTCCACAACAGCAGCACAAGTATCCGGGTCCCTGTCGAGCAGATACAGGGATCTGTGGCTTGCTGTCGAGGTACCCCAGGGTTGTCACACGTGCCAGTGACCAGAGTCGAGCCTCGGGGTGACAGTTGAGGCAGTACAGGGAAGTCAGGGTCACCTGGAGTGGACGAGGCATTTGAGTGTCTTGGGGAATGGTGGCCCAATCTGTGAGACTCCTTCCGACTCTCCAAGTGTGAGCACCTCCTCTTGGGATGGGAGGCGAACAACGTGAAACCTTTCCTTTCGGAGCAGGGAAAGTGATGCTCATCTGGAGCTCAGTAGGGGAAAACGGGGCTCCTCTTGAGTCTTGGTGGGACCCTCGGGGTACCTCTCGAGTAGGGACCGCTGGGGCGGGGAACTTCTTGGGTCACAGCAAGGGTGTGAAGGAGCCTTTGGAGGTCCACGAAGGACGGGGTGAATATCCCTGAGATGCCGCCTCGGACAAGGGACACACCACGCCTGCAGGGGAGAAGCTTCTGGTTTTTCTCGAGTTACGATGGGGTCCTCTTGAGTTACAATGGGGGCTACTGGAACTCGACCCTCTATCCTCAGGAGAGGCCATTCTCAGTGTGAGTTGGGAGGACTCTCTGGGGATTCCTCCCCAGTCGTCACAGGGTCCTTACTCCTCGTCTGGTGCTGAGGTCAGAGGCTGAGATTTCCTTGCTCATGCTTCATAGGTATTGAGGTTACTCTGGAGCCCTCAACGGGGAGTCAGGCCTCGTCTTGCCTTCAGATTTGCATGGCCTCTTCCTTCCCCAACTGCAGTGGCAGTGTCCGGTACCCGGTCAAGCAGACACAGGGATCTGTGGCTTGCCATTGAGGTTCCTCAAGGCTGTCTCACGTGCCAGTGTGTCATGAGTCGAGCCTCGGGGTGACAGCCGAGACAGTACAGGGCCGTCATATTCATCTGGAGTGGACGAGGCATTTGGGGATCTTGGGGAGTGGTGGTCGGATACCTGAGACTCTTCCTGACTCTCCTGATGAAAGGTCACTTCATGGATTACGAGGGGAGCACCAGAAAACCTTTCCCGATAGAGCAGGGAAAGGGCCCCTCATCTGGAGCTCAGCAGGGGAAAACGGGGCTCTGCTTGAGGCTTGGTGGGACCCTCGGGGTTCCTCTCGAGTGAGGACGGTTGGGGCGGGGAACCTCCTAGGTCAAAACAAGGGTATGAAGGAGCCTTTTGAGGTCCAAGTGAGAAGGGCTGATTTCCCCCGTGTTGCTGCAGCAGAAAAGGGACTCATCCTCCCTGCAGTTTCCGGGCGAGGGGCGAGGCACATTTGGGGATTCTTCGCCAGTGGAGCCAAGTCCTTAGTCCCATTCTGGTGCTGAGGCCTGAGCCTGAGCTTTCCTAACCCATGCCTACATATGTCGTGGGGTTCCCCTGGACCCCCCTCAGAGGAGTCAGGCCTCGTCTCGCCCATAGACGTGCAGGGCCGCTTTACTCCAGTGTGCAGCAGCAGTGTCCGGCTGTCCGTCGAACAGACAAAGGTATCTGTGGCTTGCCCTTGGGTACCCCAGGCTATCACATGTGCCAGTGTGTCAGCAGTCGAGCCTCGGGGAGGCAATCCAGGCAGTGCAGGGCAGTCAGGTTCATCTGGAGTGGACGAGGCATTTGGGGTTCTTGGGAAACGTGACCAGAGGCCTGAGGCTCCTCTGAACTCACCTGGTGTGAGGGCCTCCTCCTGGGATGCGAGGGGAGAGCTCGGAAGCCTTTCCCAATGAAGCAGGGAAAGGGCCTGTCCTCTGGAGCTGAGCATGGGAAAATGGAGCTCCTTTTGAATCACAGCAAGTCCCTCGGTGGTCCTTTTGAGTGGGGTCAGGTGGGGAGGGGAACTTCTTGGGTCACAGCAAGGGTGAGAAGGAGCATTTTGAGATCCAAGAGGGAACGGTTGATTTCCCTCAGGATGCCGCAGTGGGTAAGGGCATCACACCGCCTGCAAGGGACAAGCATCTGATTTTTCTTGAGTTGAGGCGGGGTCCTCTCGAGTTAAATCGGGGACCCCAGGGACTCGCCCCTGTGGCCTCAGGAGAGGCCAGTCTCTGTGCGAGTTGCCACTGGTTATTCCTCCCCAGTCATCTCCAGGTCCCCAGGCCTCGTCTGCTGCTGAGGCTGCAGCGTGAGCTTGCCTCACCTATGCTGGCCTAGGTCTTGTGGTTCCCCTAGAGCTCCCACAGGGGAGTCAAGCTTCGTTCCGCCTGGAGACGTTCACGGCTGCTTTTCCCCCCCATCTGCACTATGAGGGTCCAGCACACCTTCGAGCAGACACAAGGATATGTGTCTTGCCCTCGAGGTACCCCAGGGCTGTCACACGTGCCAGTGTGTTGGGAGTCGAGTCTCGGGGTGAGAGTCGAGGCAGTGCAATGCAGTGAGGTTCATCTGGAGTGGACGAGCATTTGTGGATCTTGGGGAATGGTGGTTAGACACCTGAGGCTCCTCCCGACCCTCATGTTGCAAGGCAACCTCTTGGGATGCGAGGGGAGAGCCAGGAACCCTTTCCAGATGGAGCAGGGAAATGGCATCTCATCTGCAGCTGAGCATGGGAAACTGGAGCTCCTCTTGAGTCGCAGCGGGACCCTCGGCGGTACTCTCGATTGGGGACGGGTGAGGCGGGGAACTTCATGCGTCACAACAAGGGTATTAAGGAGCATTTCGAGGTCCAAGAGGGAACAGGTGATTTCGCCCTGGATGCCACAGTGGACAAGGGCCTCATTCCGCCTGCAAGGCCAAAGCTTCCGGTTTATCTCAAGTTGCGGCGTGGTCCTCTCGAGATACAACGTTGACCCCAGGGACCCGCCCCTGTGGCTTCAGGAGAGGAAGGTCTCTGTGCAAGTTGGCACTGGGTTTTCCTCCCCAGTCATCACCCGATCCCCAGGCCTCGTCTCATGCTGAGGCTGCAGCCTGAGCTTGCCTCGCCCATGCTAACCTAGGTCTTGGGGTTCCCCTGGAGCTCCCACAGGGGAGTCATGCCTCATTTCGCCTGGAGACTTGCACAGCCGCTTTCCTCCCCATCTGCAGCAGAAATGTCCAGCACCCCTTCAAGCGGACACAGGGATCTGTGGCTTGCCCTTCAGTTACCCCAGGGCTGTCATACGTGCCAGTGTGTCGGGAGTTGAGTCTCGGGGTGACAGTCCAGGCAGTGCAGGCCATTGACATTCATCAGGAATGAACGAGGCATTTGGGGGTCTTGGGAATGATGGAACGACCACTGAGTCTCGTCCTGTCTCTCCTCGTTCGAGCGCCTCTTCTTGGGATGCCAGTGGAGAGCCGTGAACACTTTCCTGACGGAGCAGGGAAAGGGCCCCTCATCTGGAGCTCAGCAGGGGAAAACGGGGCTCTTCTTGAGTCTTGGCAGGACCCTTGGGGTTCCTCTCGAGTGAGGACGGGTTGGGCGGGGAACTTCTTGGGTCACAGCAAGGGTGTGAAGGAGCCTTTAGTGGTCCACGAGGGACGGGGTGAATTCCCCTGTAATGCCATTACAGACAAGGGCCACACCACGCCTGCAGGGGAGAAGCTTCCGGTTTTTTTCGAGTTGCGGCGGGGTCCTCTCGAGTTAAGTCGGGGACCCCAGGGACCCGCCTGTTTTCTCAGGAAAGGCCATTCTCTGTGCGCGTTGCAAGGCGCCTCTGGGGATTGCTCCCCAGTCATCGCTGGGANAGGGACCGCTGGGGCGGGGAACTTCTTGGGTCACAGCAAGGGTGTGAAGGAGCCTTTGGAGGTCCACGAAGGACGGGGTGAATATCCCTGAGATGCCGCCTCGGACAAGGGACACACCACGCCTGCAGGGGAGAAGCTTCTGGTTTTTCTCGAGTTACGATGGGGTCCTCTTGAGTTACAATGGGGGCTACTGGAACTCGACCCTCTATCCTCAGGAGAGGCCATTCTCAGTGTGAGTTGGGAGGACTCTCTGGGGATTCCTCCCCAGTCGTCACAGGGTCCTTACTCCTCGTCTGGTGCTGAGGTCAGAGGCTGAGATTTCCTTGCTCATGCTTCATAGGTATTGAGGTTACTCTGGAGCCCTCAACGGGGAGTCAGGCCTCGTCTTGCCTTCAGATTTGCATGGCCTCTTCCTTCCCCAACTGCAGTGGCAGTGTCCGGTACCCGGTCAAGCAGACACAGGGATCTGTGGCTTGCCATTGAGGTTCCTCAAGGCTGTCTCACGTGCCAGTGTGTCATGAGTCGAGCCTCGGGGTGACAGCCGAGACAGTACAGGGCCGTCATATTCATCTGGAGTGGACGAGGCATTTGGGGATCTTGGGGAGTGGTGGTCGGATACCTGAGACTCTTCCTGACTCTCCTGATGAAAGGTCACTTCATGGATTACGAGGGGAGCACCAGAAAACCTTTCCCGATAGAGCAGGGAAAGGGCCCCTCATCTGGAGCTCAGCAGGGGAAAACGGGGCTCTGCTTGAGGCTTGGTGGGACCCTCGGGGTTCCTCTCGAGTGAGGACGGTTGGGGCGGGGAACCTCCTAGGTCAAAACAAGGGTATGAAGGAGCCTTTTGAGGTCCAAGTGAGAAGGGCTGATTTCCCCCGTGTTGCTGCAGCAGAAAAGGGACTCATCCTCCCTGCAGTTTCCGGGCGAGGGGCGAGGCACATTTGGGGATTCTTCGCCAGTGGAGCCAAGTCCTTAGTCCCATTCTGGTGCTGAGGCCTGAGCCTGAGCTTTCCTAACCCATGCCTACATATGTCGTGGGGTTCCCCTGGACCCCCCTCAGAGGAGTCAGGCCTCGTCTCGCCCATAGACGTGCAGGGCCGCTTTACTCCAGTGTGCAGCAGCAGTGTCCGGCTGTCCGTCGAACAGACAAAGGTATCTGTGGCTTGCCCTTGGGTACCCCAGGCTATCACATGTGCCAGTGTGTCAGCAGTCGAGCCTCGGGGAGGCAATCCAGGCAGTGCAGGGCAGTCAGGTTCATCTGGAGTGGACGAGGCATTTGGGGTTCTTGGGAAACGTGACCAGAGGCCTGAGGCTCCTCTGAACTCACCTGGTGTGAGGGCCTCCTCCTGGGATGCGAGGGGAGAGCTCGGAAGCCTTTCCCAATGAAGCAGGGAAAGGGCCTGTCCTCTGGAGCTGAGCATGGGAAAATGGAGCTCCTTTTGAATCACAGCAAGTCCCTCGGTGGTCCTTTTGAGTGGGGTCAGGTGGGGAGGGGAACTTCTTGGGTCACAGCAAGGGTGAGAAGGAGCATTTTGAGATCCAAGAGGGAACGGTTGATTTCCCTCAGGATGCCGCAGTGGGTAAGGGCATCACACCGCCTGCAAGGGACAAGCATCTGATTTTTCTTGAGTTGAGGCGGGGTCCTCTCGAGTTAAATCGGGGACCCCAGGGACTCGCCCCTGTGGCCTCAGGAGAGGCCAGTCTCTGTGCGAGTTGCCACTGGTTATTCCTCCCCAGTCATCTCCAGGTCCCCAGGCCTCGTCTGCTGCTGAGGCTGCAGCGTGAGCTTGCCTCACCTATGCTGGCCTAGGTCTTGTGGTTCCCCTAGAGCTCCCACAGGGGAGTCAAGCTTCGTTCCGCCTGGAGACGTTCACGGCTGCTTTTCCCCCCCATCTGCACTATGAGGGTCCAGCACACCTTCGAGCAGACACAAGGATATGTGTCTTGCCCTCGAGGTACCCCAGGGCTGTCACACGTGCCAGTGTGTTGGGAGTCGAGTCTCGGGGTGAGAGTCGAGGCAGTGCAATGCAGTGAGGTTCATCTGGAGTGGACGAGCATTTGTGGATCTTGGGGAATGGTGGTTAGACACCTGAGGCTCCTCCCGACCCTCATGTTGCAAGGCAACCTCTTGGGATGCGAGGGGAGAGCCAGGAACCCTTTCCAGATGGAGCAGGGAAATGGCATCTCATCTGCAGCTGAGCATGGGAAACTGGAGCTCCTCTTGAGTCGCAGCGGGACCCTCGGCGGTACTCTCGATTGGGGACGGGTGAGGCGGGGAACTTCATGCGTCACAACAAGGGTATTAAGGAGCATTTCGAGGTCCAAGAGGGAACAGGTGATTTCGCCCTGGATGCCACAGTGGACAAGGGCCTCATTCCGCCTGCAAGGCCAAAGCTTCCGGTTTATCTCAAGTTGCGGCGTGGTCCTCTCGAGATACAACGTTGACCCCAGGGACCCGCCCCTGTGGCTTCAGGAGAGGAAGGTCTCTGTGCAAGTTGGCACTGGGTTTTCCTCCCCAGTCATCACCCGATCCCCAGGCCTCGTCTCATGCTGAGGCTGCAGCCTGAGCTTGCCTCGCCCATGCTAACCTAGGTCTTGGGGTTCCCCTGGAGCTCCCACAGGGGAGTCATGCCTCATTTCGCCTGGAGACTTGCACAGCCGCTTTCCTCCCCATCTGCAGCAGAAATGTCCAGCACCCCTTCAAGCGGACACAGGGATCTGTGGCTTGCCCTTCAGTTACCCCAGGGCTGTCATACGTGCCAGTGTGTCGGGAGTTGAGTCTCGGGGTGACAGTCCAGGCAGTGCAGGCCATTGACATTCATCAGGAATGAACGAGGCATTTGGGGGTCTTGGGAATGATGGAACGACCACTGAGTCTCGTCCTGTCTCTCCTCGTTCGAGCGCCTCTTCTTGGGATGCCAGTGGAGAGCCGTGAACACTTTCCTGACGGAGCAGGGAAAGGGCCCCTCATCTGGAGCTCAGCAGGGGAAAACGGGGCTCTTCTTGAGTCTTGGCAGGACCCTTGGGGTTCCTCTCGAGTGAGGACGGGTTGGGCGGGGAACTTCTTGGGTCACAGCAAGGGTGTGAAGGAGCCTTTAGTGGTCCACGAGGGACGGGGTGAATTCCCCTGTAATGCCATTACAGACAAGGGCCACACCACGCCTGCAGGGGAGAAGCTTCCGGTTTTTTTCGAGTTGCGGCGGGGTCCTCTCGAGTTAAGTCGGGGACCCCAGGGACCCGCCTGTTTTCTCAGGAAAGGCCATTCTCTGTGCGCGTTGCAAGGCGCCTCTGGGGATTGCTCCCCAGTCATCGCTGGGACCTCAGTCCTCGTCTGATGCTGAGGTCGGAGCCTGAGATTTCCTCGCTCATGCTTTCATAGGTCTTGAGGTTACTCTGGAGCACCCACAGTGGATTCAGGCTTCGTCTCGCCTGGAGACTGCATGGCCGCTTTCTTCTGCAACTGCAGCGGCAGTGACCGGCTCCCTGTAAAGCGGACACAGGGATCTCTGGCTTGCCATCGAGGTACTCCAGGGCTGTCTCACATGCCAGTGTGTTGGGAGTCGTTCCTCGGGGTGACAGTCCAGACAGTGCTGGGCAGTCAGTTTCATCTGGAGTGGACGAGGCATTTGGGGATCTTGGGGTGTGGTGGTCAGACACCTGAGGCTCCTCCTGACTCTCTTGATGCGAGGACACCTCTTGGGATGCCAGGGGAACACCGCGAAACCTCTCTCGATGGAGCAGGGAATTGGCCCCTCATCTGGAGCTCAGCAGGGGAAAACGGGGCTACTCCTGAGTCATGGAGGGACCCTCAAAGTTCCTCTCGAGTGAGGACAGTTGGTGCGGGGAACTTCCTAGGTCACAACAAGAGTATTAAGTAGACTTTAGTGGTCCAAGAGGGAAGGGGTGATTTCCCCGAGATGCTGCAGCAGACAAGGACTCTCCCTCCCTTCAGGGGAGAAGCTTCTGGTTATTCTCGAGTTGTGGAGGGGTCCTCTGGAGTTATGAAGGGGACCCCATGGACCCGCCGCTGTGGCCTCAGGAGAGGCCAGTCTCCGTGTGAGATGCGAGGCACCTCTGGAGATTGCTCTTGAGATGTCGCTGGGTCCTCAGTCCTCGTCTGGTGCTGAGATCGGAGCCTGTGCTTCCCTCGTCCATGCTGACATAGGTCTTGGGGTTCCCCTGGAGCTCCAACATGTGAGTCAGGCCTCTTCTTGACTTGAGATGTGCACAGCCGCTTTCCTCACCAAATGCAGGAACAGTGTCCGGGTCTCTGTTGAGCGTATACAGGGATCAGTGTCTTGCACTCGAGGTACCCCAGGGATATCACACGTATCAGTGTGCTGGAGTCGAGCCTCGGGGTGACAGTCAAGGCAATGCAGGGCATTCAGAATCACCTGTTGTGGACGAGGCATTTGGGGTCTTGGGGAATGGTGGCCCAAACAGTGAGTATCCTCCCGACTCTCCAGGTGCGAGCACCTCCTCTTTACATGCGAGGGGAACACAGCGAAAACTTTCCCAACAGAGCAGGGAAAGGGACCCTCATCTGGAGCTCTGTAAGGGAAAACGAGGCTCCTCTTGAGTCTTGTCGGGACCCTCGGGGTTCCTCTAGAGTGGGGACGGGTGGGGCGGGGAACTTCTTGGGTCACAGCAAGCGTGTGAAGCGGCCTTTCCAGGTCGAAGAGGGATGGGTGGAATTCTCCCGACAAGGGCCTCTCCCCGCCTGGAGGGAAGTGTCTGGTTTTTTCGAGTTCCGGAGGGGTCCTCTCAAATTACGATGGGGACCCACGGACCCACCCCTGTGGCCCCGGGAGAGGTGAGTCTCCGTGCAAGTGGCGAGGCACATCTGTGGATTCTTTATCAGTGGCGCCAAGTCCTCAGTCCCATTCTGGTGCTGAGGCCAGAGCCTGACTTTTTCTGACACGTGCCTATGTATTTCCTCGAATTCCCCTGAAGACCCCTAAGGGGAGTCAGGCCACGTCTCACCCAGAGATGTGCAGGGCCGCTTAACTCCAGTGTGCAGCAGCAGTATCTGGCTCTCCGTCGAACAGACAAAGGTATCTGGGGCTTGCCCTCGAAGTACTGCAGCACTATCACACGTGCCAGTGTGTCGGCTGTCGAGCTTCGGGGAGGCAGTCGAAGCAGTGCAGGGCAGTCAGGTTCATCTGGAGTGGACGAGGCATTTGGCATTCTTGGGGAAAAGTGACCAGACACCTGAGGCTCCTCTCGACTCGCCTGGTGTGAGGGCCTCCTCTTGGGATGTGAGGGGAGAGCCGGGAACCCTTTCCAGATGGAGCAGAGAAAGGGCCCCTAATCTGGAGCTCAGCAGGGGAAAACGGGGCTCTTCTTGAGCTGGGGCGGAACCCTCGGGGTTCCTTTCGAGTGGGGACGGTTGGGCGGGTAACTTCTTGGATCACAGCAAGGGTGTGAAAGAACATTTTGAGGTCGAAGAGGAAACGGGTGATTTCCCCCGGGACGCCGCAGCGGACAAGGGCCTCATTCCGCCTCCAAGGGTGAAGCTTCCAGTTGTTCTTGAATTGCGGCGGGGTCCTCACAGGTTCCGACGGGGACCACAGGGATCTGCCCCTGTGGCCACAGGATAGGCCAGTCTCTGTGGGAGAGGTCAGGCACATCTGGGGATTCCTTCCTAGTGGCACCAAGACCTCAGTCCCCTTCTGGTCCTGAGGCTGCAGCCTGACATTGCCTCGCCCATGCTGACATTTGCATTGGGCTTTCCCTGGAGCCCGCAGAGGGGAGTCAGGCTTCGTCTGGCCTCGTCTGGAGACGTGCATGGCCACTTTCCTTCCCAACTGAAGTAAAGGTGTCTGGGTCCCTGTCGAGCGGATGCAGGGATATATGGCTTGTGCTCAAGGTACCCTAGGGCTGTCACACGTGACACCACGAAACCTTTCCTAACGGAGCAGGGAAAGGGCCCCTCAACTGGAGATCAACAGGGGAAAACGGGCCTCCTCTTGAGTCTTTACCGGACCATTGGGGTTCCTCTCGAGTGGGGACGGGTGGGGCGGGAAACTTCTTGGGTCACAGCAAAGGTGTGAAGGAGCATTTCGAGGTCCACTAGGAAAGGGTTGAATTCCCCTGAGAGGCCGTTGCAGACAAGGGCCACACCACACATGCAGGGGAGAAGCTTCCGGTTTTTCTCGAGTTGCAGCGGGGTCCTCTCGAGTTGCGACCGGGACCCCAGGGACCCGCCCTGTATCCTCAGGATAGTCCATTTTCAGTGCGAGTTGCGAGGCACCTCTGGGGATTCCTTCCCAGTCATTGCTGGGTCCTCAGACCTCGTCTGGTGCTGAGGTCGGGGCCTGAGTTTTCCTCGCTCATGCTTTCATAGGTCTTGACGTTACTCTGGAGCCCCCACCAGGGAGTCAGGCCTCTTCTCGCCTTCAGACTTGCACGGCCTCTTTCTTCCCCAAGTACAGCGGCAGTGTCCGGCTCCCCATAAATTGGAAACCGGGATCTGTGGCTTGCCATTGAGGTACTCCAGGGCTGTCTCACATGCCAATGTGTTGGGAGTCAAGCCTCGGGATGACAGTGGAGACAGTGCAGTGCAGTAATGTTCATCTGGAATGGACGAGGCATTTGGGGATCTTGGGGAGTGGTGGTCGGACAAATGAGGCTCTTCAGACTCTCCTGATGCGAGACCACCTCTTCGGATGCGAGGGGAGGGCCGGATAACCTTTCCCGATGGAGCAGAGAAACAGCCCCTCATCTGGAACTCAGCAGGGGAAAACAGGGCTCCTCTTGAGTTGGGGCAGGTCCCTCGGGGTTCCCCTCAAGTGGGGACGGTTGGAGCGGGAACTTCCTAGGTCACAACAAGTGTATGAAGGTGCCTTTCGAGGTCCAAGAGGGAAGGGGTGATATCCCCCGAGATTCTGCAGCAGACAAGGGTCTCACCTTCCCTGCAGGGGAGCAGCTTCTGTTTTTCTCGAGTTGCGGCAGGGTCCTCTCGAGTTATGACGGGGACCACAGGGACACGTCACTGTGGCCTCAGGAGAGGCCAGTCTCCATGCGAGTTGTGAGGCACCTGTGGGGATTCCTCGTGAGACGTCGCCGGGTCCTCATTTCTCGTCTGGTGCTGAGGCCGAAGCCTGTGCTTGCCTTGACCATGCTGACATACATCTTGGTGTTTCCCTGGAGCCCCCATAGGGGAATTCAGGCCTCGTCTCACCTGGGGACATGCACAGCTGCTTTCGTCCCCAACTGCAGCAACAGTGTCCAAATCCCTGTCAAGATGATACAAGGATCAGCGGCTGGACCTCGAGGTACCCCAGGGTTATCACATGGGCCAGTGTGCCAGAGTTGAGCCTCGGGATGACAGTCGAGGCAAGGCAGGAGAGTCAGATTCATCTGGAGTGAAATGGGCATTTGGGGGTCTTGTGGAATTGTGACCCGACGCCTGAGGCTTCTATGGACTCGCCTGGTGTGAGTACCTCCTCTTGGGATGCTAGGGGAGAGCTGTGAACCCTTTCCCAATGGAGCAGGGAATGGTCCCCTCATCTGGAGCTGAGCATGGGAAAATGGAGCTCCTCTTGAGTTGCAGCGAGACCCTCAGCAGTCCTCTCGTGTAAAAACGTCTGCGTCAGGGAACTTCTTGGGTCACAGGAAGGGTGTGAAAGAGTATTTCGAGGTCCAAGAGGGAACAGCTGATTTCCCCGGGACGGCGCAGTGGACAAGGGCCTCAATCCGCCTGCAAGGTTGAAGCTTCTGGTTTTCCTCGAGTTGCGGCGGGGACCACAGGGATCCGCTCCTGTGGCCCCAGGATAGGCCAGTCTCCGTGCGAGGGCCGAGGCATATCTGGGGATTCCTCCCCAGTGGCGCCAAGTCCTCATTCCTCTTCTGGTGCTGAGGCTGCAGCCTGACATTGCCTCGCCCTTGCTTACATTTGTATTGGGCTTCCCCTGGAGCCCGCAGAGGGGAGTCAGGCCTCGTCTGGACTGCAGACGTGCACAGCCGCTTTCCTTCCCAACTGCAGTAACAGTGTCCGGGTCCTTCTCGAGCTGATACAGGGATCTATGGTTTGCTCTAGAGGTACCCTAGGGCTGTCACATGTGCCAGTGTGCCAAAGTCGAGCAGCGGGGATACAGTCGAAGCAGTGCAGGGCAGTCAGGTTCATCTGAAGTGGACGAGGCATTTGAGGGTCTTGGGGAATGCTGGCCCAACATATGAGACTCGTTTTGACTTTCCAGGTCAGAGCACCTCCTCTTGGGATGCGAGGGGATTACCGCTAAACATTTCCCGACTGAGCAGGGAAATGGCCCCTCATCTGGAGTTCAGCATGGTAAATGAGGGCTCCTCTTTAGTCTTGGCATGACCCTTGGGGTTCCTCTGGAGTGGGGACGGGTGGGGCAGGGAACTTCTTGGGTCACAGCACGTGTGTGAAGGAGTCTTTCCAGGTCCACGAGGGACCAGTTGAAATCCCTTGAGATGCCATTGCAGACAAGGGCCACACCACGCCTGCAGGGGAGAAGCTTCTGGTTTTTCTCGAGTTGCAGCCGGGTGCTCTTGAATTAAGACGAGGACCCCAGGGACCCGCACCTGTATCCTCAGGAGAGGCCATTCTCAGTGCCAGTTGTGAGGAGCCTCTGGGGATTCCTCCCCAGTCATCACTGGGTCCGCAGTCCTCATCTGGTGTGGAGGTCGGAGCCTGAGATTTCCTCGCTCATGCTTTCATAGGTCTTGAGGTTACTCTGGTGCCCCAAAAGGGGAGTCAGGCCTCTTCTCACCTGGAGACGTGCACTGTCTCTTTTTTCGCCAACTGCAGTGGCAGTGTCCGGCTCCCCGTAAAGTGGACACATGTATATTTGGCTTCCCATCGAGGTACTCCAGGGCTGTCTCATGTGCCAGTGTGTTGGGAGTCGAGCCTCGCAGTGACAGTCGAAACAGTGCAGGGCAGTCATGTTCATCTGCACTGGACGAGGCATTTGGGGATCATGCGGAGTGGTGGTCGGACAACAGAGACTCCTCCTGACTCTCCTGATACGAGGCCACCCCTTCAGATGAGGGGGGAGTGCCCAAAAACCTCTCCCAATGGAGCAAGGAAAGGGCCCCTTATCTGGAGCTCAGCAGGGGAAAACGGGGCTCCTCTTGAGTCATGGCGGGACCCTTGGGGTTCCTCTCCAGTGGGTACACTTGGGGAGGGGAACTTCCTAGGTCACAACAAGGGTATGAAGGAGCCATTCGAGCTCCAAGAGGGAAGGGGTGATTTTCCAAGATGCTGCATTGAGCAAGGGAATCACCCCCCCCCCAGGGGAGAAGCTTCTGGTTTTTCTCGAGTTGCGGCGGGGTCCTCTTGAGTTACGACGGGGACCCAAGGGACCCGCTGCTGTGGCCTCAGGAGAGACCAGTCTCCATGCAAGTTGCGAGGCCCCTGTGGGGATTCCTCCCAAGACGTCGCTGGGTCCTCAGTCCTCATCTGGTGCTGAGGCCGGAGCCTGTGGTTGCCTCGCCCATGCTGACATAGGTCTTGGGGTTCCCCTGGAGACCCCATAGGGGAGTCAGTCCTCTTCTCGCCTGGGGACGTTCACAGCCTCTTTCCTCCCCAGCTGTAGCAACAGTGTCTGGTCCCTGTCGAGCAGATACCGGGATGAGTGGCTTGACCTCGAGGTACCCCAGGGCTATCACACGTGCCATTGTGCCGAAGTTGAGGCTCGGGGTGACAGTCGAGGCAGTGCGGGACACTCAGATTCATCTGGAGTGTACTAGGCATTTGGGGTATTGCAGAAATGTGACCTGACGCTTGAGGCTTCTCTAAACTCGTCTAATGTGAGTGCATCCTCTTGGGATGCCAGTGTAGAGCCGGGAACCCTTTATGGATGGAGCAGGGAAAGGGCCCCTCATCTGGAGCTGAGCAAGTGAAAATGGAGCTCCTTTTGAGTCCCGGCGAGACCCTCGGCAGTCCTCTCGAGTGGGGACTGGTGGGGCGGGGAACTTCTTGGGTCATAGCAAGGGTGTGAAAGAGTATTTCGAGGTCCAAGAGGGAACAGGTGATTTCACCCAGGACGCTGCAGCAGACAAGGGCCTCACTCAGCCTGCAAGGGTGAATCTTCTGGTTTTTCTCGAGTTGCGGTGGGGTCCTCTCGAGTTAGGACAGGGACCACAGGGATGCGCCCCTGTAGCCCCAGGATAGGCCAGGCTCCATGCAAAGGGCGTGGCACATCTGGGGATTCCTGCCCAGTGGGACCAAGTCCTCAGTCCCCTTCTGGAGCTAAGGAGGCAGCCTGAGATTGCCTCGCCCGTGCTGACATTTGTATTGGGCTTCCCCTGGAGCCCGCAGAGAGGAGTCAGGACTTGTCTCGACTGGAGACATGCACGCCCAATATCCTTCCCAACTGAGCACAGTGTTCAGGTCCCTGTCAAGCGGATACAGGGAACTATGGCTTGCGTTCCAGGTAAAGTAAGGCTGTCACACATGCCTGTGTGCCAGATTCGAGCCTCGGGGTTACAGTCGAGGCAGTGCAGGGCAGTCAGGTTCATTTGATGTGGACGAGGCATTTGGGGGTCTTGGGGAATGGTGGCCCAAACTGTGAGACTCGTTCCGACTTTCCAGGTGCGAGCAGTTCCTCTTGAGATGCGAGGGGAATAATGCGAAACCTTTCCCGTCGGAGCAGGGAAACTGCCCGTCATCTAGAAATTAGCAAGGGAAAACGGGGTTCCTCTTGAGTCTTGGCGGGACCCTTGGGGTTCCTCTCGAGTGGGGACATGTGGGGCGGGGAACTTCTTGGGTTACAGCTAGGGTGTGAAGGAGCCTTTCGAGGTCCACGAGGGACGGGGTGAATTCCCCTGTGATGCCGTTGGGGACAAGGGCCACACCACGCCTGCAGGGGAGAAGTTTCTGGTTTTCCTCGAGTTGCGGCAGGGTCCTCTCGAGTTATGACAGGGACACCGGGGACCCGCCCCTGTATCCTCAGGAGAGGCCATTCTAAGTGCGAGTTGCGAGGCGCCTCTGGGGATTCCTCCCCAATCATGGCCGGGGCCTCAGTCCCCGTCTGGTTCTGAGGTTGGAGCCTGAGATTTTCTCTCTCATGTTTTCATAGGTCTTGAGGTTACTCTGGAGCCCCCACAGGGGAGTCAGGTCTCTTCTCGCCTGGAGACTTGCATGGCCTCTTTCTTCCCCAGCTGCAGTGGCAGTGTCTGGCTCCCCGTAAAACGGACACAGGGATCTGTGGCTTGCCAATAAGGTTCTCCAGGGCTGTCTCACATGCCAGTGTGTTGGGAGTCGAGCCTCGGAGTGACAGTGGAGTCAGTGCAGGGCAGTCAGGTTCATCTGGATTGGAGGAGGCATTTGTGGATCTTGGGGAGTGGTGGTGGTCACCTGAGGCTCCTCCAGACTCTCCTGATTCGAGGCCACCTCTTGGGATGTGAGTGGAGCGCCGGAAAACCTTTCCCAATGGAACAGGAAAGGGTCCCTCATCTGGAGCTCAGCAGGGGAAAACGGGGCTCCTCTTGATTCTTGGCGTAACCCTCGGGGTTCCTCTCGAATGGGGACGGGTGGAGTGGGGAGCTTCGTAAGTCACAACAAGGGTATGAAGGAGCCCATCGAGGTCCAAGAGGGAAGGGGTGATTTCCCCGAGATGCTGCAGCGTACAAGGGACTCACCCTCCCTGCATGGGAGAAGCTTATGGTTTTTCTCGAGTTGTAGTGGGGTCCTCTCGAGTTAAGAAGGGGACCCCAGGGACCTGCTGCTGTGGCCTAAGGAGAGGCCAGTCTCCATGCTAGTTGCGAGGCACCTGTGGGAATTCCTCCCGAGACGTCGCAGAGTCCTCAGTCCTCGTCTGGTGGTGAGGCCAGACCCTGTGCTTGCCTCGCCATGCTTACATAAGGCTTGGGTTTTTGCTGGAGCCCCCATAGGGGGTAAGGTCTCATCCTGGCTAAGGATGTGCACGGTCGCTTTTCTCCCCAACTGCAGCAACAGTGTCCGCTTCGCTTTCAATCGGATACAGGGAACAGTGGCCTGACCTTGAGGTACCCCAGGGCTATCACACTTGCCAGTGTGCCGGAGTCAAGCCTCGGGGAGTCAAGCCTCGTCTCGCCTGGGGACATGCACAGCCGCTTTCCTCCCCATCTGCAGCAACAGTTACTGGGTCCCTGTTGAGCGGATTCATGGATCAGTGGCTTGACCTCTTGGTACCCAAGGGCTACCACACATGCCAGTGTGCCGTAGTCGAGCCTCGGGGTGACAGTCAAGGCAGTGCAGGACAGTCAGATTCATCTGGAGTTGACTAGGCATTTGGGGGTCTTCCAGAAATGTGACCCGACACCTGAGGCTTCTCTGGACTTGCCTGGTGTTAGTGCCACCTCTTGAGATGTGATGGGAAAGCCAGGAACCCTTTCCCAATGGAGCAGGGTAAGGGCCACTCATCTGGAGCTGAGCGTGTTAAAATAGATCTCCTCTTGAGTCTCGGCGGGACCCTCAGTGGTCCTCTCGAGTGGGGACATGTGGGGCGGGGGAACTTCTTGGGTCAGAGCAAAGGTGTGAAAGAGCATTTCGAGGTCCTAGAGGGAACGGGTGATTTCCTCCGGGACGCCACAGCGGAAACGGGCCTCACTCCGCCTGCAAGGGTGAAGCTTCTGGTTTTTCTCGAGTTGTGGCGGGGTCCTCTGGAGTTACAATGGGGACCACAGGGATCCGCCCCTGTGGCCCTAGGATAAGCCAGTCTCCATGCAAGGGCCAAAGCACATCTGGGGATTCCTCCCCAGTGGCTCCAAGTCCTCAGTATTCTTCTGGTGCTGAGGCTGGAGCCTAAGATTGCCTCGCCCATGCTGACATTTGCCTTGAACTTCCCCTGGAGCCTGCAAAGGGGAGTCAGGCCTCCTCTTGACTGGAGACGTGCACGGCCGCTTTCCTCCCTAACTGCAGTAACAGTGTCCGGGTCCCTGTGGAGCTGTTACAGGTATCTATGTCTTGGGCTNCCTTTCAATCGGATACAGGGAACAGTGGCCTGACCTTGAGGTACCCCAGGGCTATCACACTTGCCAGTGTGCCGGAGTCAAGCCTCGGGGAGTCAAGCCTCGTCTCGCCTGGGGACATGCACAGCCGCTTTCCTCCCCATCTGCAGCAACAGTTACTGGGTCCCTGTTGAGTGGATTCATGGATCAGTGGCTTGACCTCTTGGTACCCAAGGGCTACCACACATGCCAGTGTGCCGTAGTCGAGCCTCGGGGTGACAGTCAAGGCAGTGCAGGACAGTCAGATTCATCTGGAGTTGACTAGGCATTTGGGGGTCTTCCAGAAATGTGACCCGACACCTGAGGCTTCTCTGGACTTGCCTGGTGTTAGTGCCACCTCTTGAGATGTGATGGGAAAGCCAGGAACCCTTTCCCAATGGAGCAGGGTAAGGGCCACTCATCTGGAGCTGAGCGTGTTAAAATAGATCTCCTCTTGAGTCTCGGCGGGACCCTCAGTGGTCCTCTCGAGTGGGGACATGTGGGGCGGGGGAACTTCTTGGGTCAGAGCAAAGGTGTGAAAGAGCATTTCGAGGTCCTAGAGGGAACGGGTGATTTCCTCCGGGACGCCACAGCGGAAACGGGCCTCACTCCGCCTGCAAGGGTGAAGCTTCTGGTTTTTCTCGAGTTGTGGCGGGGTCCTCTGGAGTTACAATGGGGACCACAGGGATCCGCCCCTGTGGCCCTAGGATAAGCCAGTCTCCATGCAAGGGCCAAAGCACATCTGGGGATTCCTCCCCAGTGGCTCCAAGTCCTCAGTATTCTTCTGGTGCTGAGGCTGGAGCCTAAGATTGCCTCGCCCATGCTGACATTTGCCTTGAACTTCCCCTGGAGCCTGCAAAGGGGAGTCAGGCCTCCTCTTGACTGGAGACGTGCACGGCCGCTTTCCTCCCTAACTGCAGTAACAGTGTCCGGGTCCCTGTGGAGCTGTTACAGGTATCTATGTCTTGGGCTCGAGGTTCCCCAGGGCTGTCACACATGCCAGTGTGCCGGAGTCGAGCCTCGGGTTTACAGTCCAGGCAGTGCAGGGCAGTCAGGTTCACCTGAAGTGGATGAGGCATTTGGGCGTCTTGGGGAATGGTGGCCCAACTTGTGAGACTCCTCCCGACTTTGCAGATGCGAGCACCTCCTCTTCGGATGCGAGAGGAACAGGGCGAAACCTTTCCCAATGGAGCAGGGGAAGGGCCCCTCATCTAGAGCTCAGCAGGGGAAAACAGCGCTCTTCTTGATTCTTGTCGGGACCCTCGGGGTTCCTCTCGAGTGGGGACGTGTGAGCCTGGAAACTTCTTGGTTCACTTCAAGGGTGTAAAGTAGCCTTTCAATGTCGAAGAGGGACGGGCTGAATTACCCTGAGATGCCGTCGCGGACAAGGGCCTCACACCACCTGCAGGGGAGAAGCTTCTCTTTTTCCTTGAGTTGCCCCGGTTTCATCTCAAGTTATAACTGGGACCCCAGGGACTCGCCTCTGTGCCCTGTGGAGAGGTCAGTCTCTGTGCGTGTGCGAGGCTCCTCTGGGGATTCCTCCATAGTCATTGCCAGGTCCTCAGTACTCGTCTAGTGCTGAGGCTGGGGCCTGAGCTTTCCTTGCCGTGCTGACATAGGTCTTGGGGTTCCCCTGGAACTCCCTCAGGGGTTTCAGGCCTTGTCTTGCCCATAGACGTACAGAGCCGCTTTACTACAGGGTGTAGCAGCTGTGTCCGGCTCTCCTTCGAGCGGACAAAGGGATCTGTGGATTGCACTGGAGGTAGCCCAGGGCTATCAAACGTGCCACGGTGTCGGCAGTTGAGTCTCTGGTAGGTAGTCGAGGCATTGCAGGGCAGTCAGGTTCATCTGGTATGGAAGAAGATTTGGGGTTCTTGGAGAAAGGTGACCAGACTCTGAGGCTCCTCTGGACTCTCTTGGTGTGAGGGCCTCCTCTTGGGATGCGAGGGGAGATCCGGGAATCCTTTCCTGATGGAGCAGGTAAAGGGCCCCTCATCTGGAGCTGAGCATGCAAAAATGGAGCTCTTCTTGAGTCACGGCAGGATGCTCGGCGGTCCTCTCTAGTGGGATGGGTGGGGTGGGGAACTTCTTTGGTCACAGCAAGGGTGTGAAGGAGCATTTCGAGTTTCAAGAGGGAAAGGGTGATTTCCACCAGGACGCCGCAGTGGACAAGGGCCTCAATCTGCCTGCAAGGGAGAAGCTTCTGATTTTTCTTGAGTTGTGGCTTGGTCCTTTCGAGTTATGATGAGGACTCAGGGACCTGCCCCTGTGGCCTCAGGTGAGGACAGTGTCCGTGAGAGTTGCCACTGTGTATTCTTCCCCAGTCGTCGCCAGGTCCCCAGGCCTCGTTTGATGCTGAGGCCGCAGCCTGAACTTGCCTCACCCATGCTGACCTAGGTCTTGGGCTTCCCCTGCAGCCTGCACAGGGGAGTCAGGCCTCATCTCGCCCGGAAATGTGCACGGCTGCTTTCCTCCCCATCTGCAACAGAAGTGTCCAGCACCCCTTCGAGTGGACACAGGGATCTGTTGCTTGCCCTCGAGGTATCCCAGGGCTGTCACACGTGCCAGTGTGCTGGAGTCCAGTCTCGGGGTGAAAGTCAAGGCAGTGCAGGGCAGTCAGGGTCTTCTGGAGTGGACGAGGCATTTGGGGGTCTTGAGAAATGGTGGCCCAAACTGTGACACTCCTCCCGACTATCTAGGTGTTAGCACCTCCTCTTAGGATGCGAGGGGAACACCACAAAACCTTTCCAGACGGAGCTGGTCTGGAGCTGAGCATGGGAAAATGGAGCTCCACTTGAGTCGTGGTGGTACCCTTGGTGATCCTCTTGAGTGGGGATGGGTGCGGCGGGGACCTTCTTGGATCACAGCAAGGGTGTGAAGGAGCATTTCCAGGTCAAAGAGGGAACGGGTGATTACTACTGGGACGCCACAGTGGACAAGGGCCTCACTCCATCTGAAAAGGAGAAACTTCTGGTTTTTCTACAGATGCGGCTGGGTACGCTCGAATTACGATGGGGACCCCAGGGACCCGTCCTTGTGGCCACAGGAGAGGCCAGTCTCCATGCAAGTTGCCACTGGGTATTCCTCCCCAGTCGTCGCCAGGTCTGCAGGCCTTGTCTGATGCTGCAGCCGCAGCCTGAGCTTGCCTCGCCCATGTTGAGCCAGGTCTGAGCGTTCCCCTGGAGCTCCCACAGGAGAGTCAGGCCTCATCTCGCCTGGAGACGTGCACGGCCGCTTTCTTCCCATCTGCAGCAGAGTATCCATCACACCTTTGAGCAGAGAAAGGGATCTGTGTCTTTCTCTCAAGGTACCCCAGGGCTATCACACATGCCAGTGTGCCGGAGTCAAGCCTCGGGTTCAAAGTTGAGGACGTGCAGGGCAGTCAGGTTCATCTGGAGTGGACGAGGCATTTCGGGGTCTTGGGGAATGGTGGCCCAACCTGTAAGACTCCTCCCGACTATCCAGGTGTGAGCACCTCCTCTTGGAAAGCGAGGGGAACTTCCTACCCCAAAACCTTTCCCGATGGAGCACTTAAAGGGCACCTCATCTGGAGCTCAGCAGGGGAAAACGGGGCTCTTCTTGAGTCTTGGTGGGACCCTCAGGGTTCCGATTGAGTGGGAACGGGTGGGGCAGGAACTTCTTTGCTCACAGCAAGGGCCTGAAGAAGCCTTTCGTGGTCCAAGAGGCAAGGGGTGATTTCGCCTGAGATGCTGCAGCGGACAAGGGACTCAACCTCCCTGTAGGGGAGAAGCTTCTGGTTTTTCTCAAGTTGCGGCAGTGTCCTCTCGAGTTATGATGGGACCCCAGAACCCGACACTGTGGCCTCAGGAGAGGCCAGACTCCATGCGAATAGTGAAGCACCTCTGGGGATTCCTCCCCAGACGTCGCTGGGTCCTCACTTCTCGTCTAGTGCTGAGGCCGGAGCCTGTGCTTGCATCGCCCATGCTTTCATAGGTTTTGGGGTTCCCCTGGAGCCCCCACAGGGGAGTCAGGCCTCCTCTCGCCAGGAAACTTGCACAGCCTCTTTCTTCCCCAACTGCAGCGGCAGTGTCTGGTTCCCCATAAAGAGGACACAGGGATTTGTGGCTTGGAATCGAGGTATTCCAGGGCTGTCTCACATGCCAGTGTATCATGAGTCGAGACTCGGGGTGACAGTCAAGAGAGTGCAGGGCAGTCAGGTTCACCTGGAGTGGACGAGGCATTTGGGGATCTTGGGGAGTGGTGGTCGGATACCTGAGGCTCCTCCCAACACTCCTGATGCGAGGCCACCTCTTGGGATGTGAAGGGAGCACTGGAAACCCTTTTCCGATAGAGCAGGGAAAGGGCCCCTCATCTGGAGCTCAGCAGAGGAAAACAGGTCTCATCTCGAGTCACGGCAGGACCCTCGGGGTTCCTCACGAGTGGGGACATTTGGGGCGAGTAATTTCCTAGGTCACAACAAGGGTATCAAGGAGCCTTTGGTCCTCAGTCCTCATTTGGTGCTGAGGCCGGAGCCTGTGCTTGCCTCGCCCATGCTGACATTAGTCTTGGGGTTCCGCTGAAGCCCCCACAGGAGACTCAGGCCTCCTCTCGCCTCGAGTCGTGCACATCCACTTTCCTCCCCAACTAGAGCAACAGTGTCCGGGTCACTGT
This sequence comes from Raphicerus campestris, assembly GCA_006410735.1. Classification (NCBI taxonomy): domain Eukaryota; kingdom Metazoa; phylum Chordata; class Mammalia; order Artiodactyla; family Bovidae; genus Raphicerus; species Raphicerus campestris. The sequence continues at coordinate 68,327 of SJYW01021201.1, read as the reverse complement.
CGAGCGGATTCATGGATCAGTGGCTTGCCCTCGAGGTACTTCAGGGCTATCACACATGCCAGTGTGCCAGAGTCGAGCCTCGGGGTGACACTCGAGGTAGTGAAGGACGGTCAGGTTCATCTGGAGTGGACCAGGCATTTGGAGGTCTTGGTGTAATGTGACCCGTTTCCTGAGCCTCCTCTGGACTCCCCTGGTGTGAGGGCCTCCTCTTGGGATGCGAGGGGAGAGCCGGGAACCCTTTCCCAATGGAGTAGGGAAAGGGCCCCTCATCTGGCGCTGAGCAAGGGAAAATGGAGCTCCTCTTGAGTCTCGGCTGAACCCTCGGCGGTCCTCTTGAATGGGGACGGGTGGGGCGGGGAACTTCTTCAGTCACAGCAAGGGTATGAAGGAAAATTTCGAGGTCCAAGAGGCAATGGCTGATTTCCACCGGGATGCCACATTGGACAAGTGCCTCACTCCGCCTGAAAGGGAGAAGCTTCTGGTTTTCCTCGAGCTGCCCCGGGGTCCTCTTGAGTTATGACGGGGAACCCAAGGACCTGCCCCTGTGGGCCTAGGAGGGGCCAGTCTCTGTGAGAGTTGCCACTGGGTATTTCTCCCCAGTTGTCACCGGGTCCCCAGGCCTCGTCTGATTCTGAGGCCGCAGCTTGAGCTTGCCTCGCCCATGCTGACCTAGGCCTTGGGGTTCCCCTGGAGTTCCCACAGGGGAGTCAGGCCTCGTCTTGCCTGGAGACGTGCATGGCCTCTTTCCTCCCCATCTGTAGCAAAAGTTTCCAGCACATCTTCGAGCAGACACATGGATCTGTGGCTTGCCCTCGAGGTACCCCAGTGCTATCACATGTGCCATTGTGCTGGTGTCAAGCCTCGGGTGCACAGTCGAGACAGTGCAGTGCAGTCAGGTTCATGTGGATTGAACGAGGCATTTGGGGGTCTTGGGGAATGGTGGCCTAACTTGTGAGTCTCCTCCCTACTATGGAGGTGTGAGCACCTCCTCTTGGGATGCGAGGGGAACCCCACCAAACCTTTCCCGATGGAGCAGGGAAAGGGCCCGTCATCTGGAGCTCAGCAGGGGAAAACAGGTCTCCATTTGAATTTCGGCAGGAACCTCCGATTTCCTCTCGAGCGGCGACGGGTGGGGAGGGGAACTTCTTGGGTCACAGCCAGGGTGTGAAGGAACCTTTCGAGGTCCACGAGGGATGGGATGAATTCACCTGAGATGCCGCCGCGGACAAGAGCCACACCACGCCTGCAGGGGAAAAGCTTCAGGTTTTTCTCGAGTTGTGGCAGGGTCCTCTTCAGTTACGATGGGGACCACAGGGACCCGCCCGTGTATCCTCAGGAGAGGCCATTCTCAGTGCGAGTTGTGAGGCGTCTTTGGGGATTCCTCCCCACTCGTCTCCGGGTCCTCACTTCTCGTCTGGTGCTGAGGTCGGGGCCTGAGATTTCCTAGCTCATGCTTTCATAGGTCTTGAGGTTATTCTGGAGCCCCCACAGGGGAGTCAGGCCTCCTCTCGCCGGGAAACTTGCACGGCCTCTTTCTTCCCCAACTGCAGCGGCAGTGTCCGGCTCCCCATAAAGAGGACACAGGGATTTGTGGCTTGGAATAGAGGTATTCCAGGGATGTCTCACATGCCAGCATATCATGAGTCGAGCCTCGGGGTGACAGTCAAGAGAGTGCAGGGCAGTCAGGTTCATCTGGAGTGGACGAGGCATTTGGGGATCTTGGGGAGTGGTGGTCGGATACCTGAGGCTCCTCCCAACACTCCTGATGCGAGGCCACCTCTTGGGATGCGAGGGGAGCGCTGGAAACTCTTTCCCAATAGAGCAGGGAAAGGGCCCCTCATCTGGAGCTCAGCAGAGGAAAACGGGGCTCCTCTTGAGTCTTGGCGGGACCCCTCTCAAATGGGAACGGGTGTGGCGGGGAACTTCTTTGGTCACAACAAGGGTGTGAAGGAGCCTTTCAAGGTCTTGGAGGGAAGGGGTGATTTCCCCTGAGATGACGCCGTGAACAAGGGCCTCACTCCACCTGTAGGGGAGAAATTTCTGTTTTTTCTCGAGTGCCCGTGGAGTCCTCTCGAGTTACAATGGGACCCCAGAAACCCACCCTTGTGGCCACATGAGAGGCCAGTCTGAGCAATTTGCGAGTCGCCTCTGGGGATTCATCCCCAGTCGTCACTGGGTCCTCATTCCTGGTCTGGTGCTGAAGCTGGAGCCTGAGCTTGCCTCGCCTATGCTGACATACGACTTCTGTTTCCACTGGAACCCCCACAGAGGAGTCAGGCCTCTTCTCGCCTGGAGATGTGCAAGGCCGTTTTCTTCCCAAATGCAGCAACAGTGTCCGTGTTCCTGTCGAGCGGATACAGGGATCTGTGTATTGCCCTTGAGGTACCCCTGGGCTGTCACACGTGCCAGTGGGTCAGTAGTCGAGTCTCGGGGTGACAGTCGAGGCAGTGCAGGGCAGTTAAGTTCATCTGGAATGGCCGAGGCATTTGGGGGTCTATGGGGATGGTTGCCCAATCTGTGAGACTACTCCCGACTCTCCAGGTGTGAGCAACATCTCTTGGGATGCGAGGGGAACACCACGGAACCTTTCCCGACAGAGCAGGGAAAGGGCCCCTCATCTGGAGCTCAGCAGGGGAAAACGGGGCTCCTCATGAATCTTGGCTTGACCCTCGGGGTCCCTCTCGAATGTGGACGGGTGGGCCAGGGAACTTCTTGGGTCACAGCAAGGCTGTGAAGGAGTCTCTGAAGGTCCACAAGGGACCGGGTGAATTCCGCTGAGATGCCGCCGTGGACAAGGACCACACCACGCCTGCAGCGAAGAAGCTTCCGGCTTTTTTCGAGTTGCGGCGGGGTCCTCTAGAGTTAAGACGGGGACTGCAGGGACCCGTCCCTGTATTCTCAGGTGAGGCCATTCTCAGTGCGAGTTGCGAGGCACCTCTGGGGATTCCTCCCCAGTCAACGCCGGGTCCTCAGTCCTCAACTGGTGCTGAGTTCACAGCCTGAGATTTCATTGTTCATGCTTTCATAGGTCTTGAAGTTACTCTGCAGCCACCAGTGGGGAATTAGGCCTCGTCTCACCTGGAGACTTGCACGGCCTCTTTCTTCCCCAACTGCAGTGGCAGTGACCAGCTCCCCGTCAAGCGGACACAGGGATCTGTGCCTTGCCATCGAGGTATCCCAGGGCTCTCTCACGTGCTAGTGTGTTGGGAGTTGTGCCTCGGGGTGACAGTCGAGACAGTGCAGGGTAGTCAGGTTCATCTGGTGTGGACCAGGCATTTGGGGATCTTAGGGAGTGGTGGTCAGACACCTGAGGTTCCTCCCTACTCTCCTAATGCGAGGCCACCTCTTGGCAAGTGAGGGGAACAGCGTGAAACCTTTCCTGATGGATCAGAGAAGGGCACCTCATTTGGAGCTCAGCAGGGGAAAATGGGGCTCCTCTTCAGTCACGGCGGGTCCCTCAGGGTTCCTCTCGAGTGGGGACGGTTGTGGTGGGGAACTTCCTAGGTCACAACAAGGGTATGAAGCAGCCTTTCGAGGTCCAAGAGGGAAAGGGTGTTTTCCCCCGAGATGCAGCAGCAGACAAGGGACTCACCTTCCCTGCAGGGGAGAAGCTCCGGTATTTCTCGAGTTGCAGCCGGGTCCTCTCGAGTTATGACGGGGCTCCAGGGACACGCCCCTGTATCCAAAGGAGAGGCCATTCTCAGTGCGAGTTGCCAGTCACCTCTGGGGATTCCTCCCGAGACGTCACCTGATCCTCAGTCCTCATCTGGTGCTGAGGCCGGAGCCGGTGCTTGCCTAGCCCATGCTGACATAGGTCTTGGGGTTCCCCTGGAGCCCCCATAGGGGAGTCAGGCCTCGTCTCTCCTGGAGACTTGCTAAGCTACTTTCCTCCCCAACTGCAGCTACAGTATCCAGGTCCCTGTCCATGCGGATACAGGGATCAGTGGCTTGACCTTGAGGTAACCCAGGGCTATCACACGTGCCAGTGTGCCGCAGTCGAGCCTCGGGTGACAGTCGAGACAGTGCAGGGCAGTCAGGTTCATCTGGAGTGGACGAGGCATTTGGGGGTCTTAGGGAATGGTGGCCCAAACTGTGAGACTCCTCCTGACTCTCTGGGTGCAAGCACCTCCTCTTGATATGCGAGGGGAGCACCGCGATACCTTTCCCGACGGAGCAGGGAAAGGGCCCCTCACCAGGAGCTCAGCAGGGGAAAACGGGGCTCCTCTTGAGTCTTGGTGGTACCCTCGGGGTTCCTCTCGAGTTGGGATGGGTGGGGCGGGGCACTTCTTGCATCAGAGCAAGGGTGTGAAGGGGACTTTAGAGGTCCAAGTGGGAAGGGGTGTATTCCCCCGAGATGCCACATCAGAAAAGCACCTCTCCCCACCTGCAGGGAAGCGTCTGATTTTTTTTCGAGTTGGGGAGAGGTCCTCTCAATTTACGATGGGGCCCCAGGGACCCACCCCTGTGGCCCCAGGGGAGGCCAGTCTCCATATGAAGGGCGAGGCACATCTGGGGATTCTTCCACAGTGGCCCCAAGTCCTCAGTCCCATTCTGGTGCTGAGGCCAGAGACTGAGCTTTCCTCACCCGTGCCTACATAAGGTTTGGGGTTCCCCTGGAGCTGCCTCAGGGGAGTCAGGCCTGTCTTGCCCATAGACGTGTAGGGTCGCTTTACTCCAGTGCACAGCATCCGAGTCCAGCTCTCCGTTGAACGGACAAATTGATCTGTGGCTTGCCCTCAAGGTACACCAGGGCTATCACACGTGCCAGTGTGCCGGAGTCGAGCCTCGGGGTGACAGTCGAGGTAGTGCAGGACAACCAGATTCATCTGGAGTGGACTAGGCATTTGGGGGTCTTGCGTAAATGTGACCCGATGCCTGAGGCTTCACTGGAATCGCCTGGTGTGAGTGCCTGCTCTTGGGATGTGAGAGGAGAGTTGGGAACCCTTTCCCAATGGCACAGGGAAAGGGCCCCTCATCTGGAGCTGAGCATGGGAAAACGGAGCTCCTCTTGGAGTCGTGGCGGGACCCTCGGTGGTCCTCTCGTGTAGGGACGTATTGGGTGGGGAACTTCTTGGGTCACAGGAAGGGTGTGAAAGAGCATTTCGAGGTCCAAGAGGGAACGGGTGATTTCACCCGGGATGCCTCAGCAGACAAGGGCCTCACTCCGCCTGCAAGAATGAAGCTTCTGTTTTTCTCCAGTTGCGGTGAAGTCCTTTGGAGTTACAAGGGGGACCACAGGGATCCACCCCTGTGGCCCCAGGATAGGCCAGTCTTCGTTCCAGGGGTGACGCACATCTGGGAATTCTTACCCAGTGGTGCCAAGTCCTCAGTCCCTTTCTGGTGCTGAGGCTGCAGCCTGAGATTGCATCACCCATGCTGACATTTTTATTGGGCTTCCCCTGTAGCCCACAGAGGGGAGTCAGCCTCATCTCGACTGGAGACTTGCAAGGTCGCTTTTCTTCCCAACTGCAGTAACAGTACCCTGGTCACTGTCGAGCGGATACAGGCATCTATGGCTTGGGCTCGAGGTACCCTAGGGCTATCACACGTGCCAGTGTGCCGGAGTCGAGCCTTGGGGTTAGTCAAGGCAGTGCAGGGCAGTCAGGTAGACGAGGCATTTGGGGTCTTGGGGATTGGTGTCCCAAACTGTGAGACTCCTCCCGACTTTCCAGGTGTGAGCACCTCCTTTTGGGATGCAAGGGGAACACTGGAAAACCTTTCCCGACGGAGCAGGGAAATGGCCCCTCATCTGGAGCTCAGCAGGGGAAAACGGGGCTCCACTTGAGACTTGGTGGGACCCTTGGGGTTCCTCTTGAGGGGGGACGGGTGGGGCGGGGAACTTCTTGGGTCACAACAAGGGTGTGAAGGAACATTTTGAGGTCCACGAGGGACGGTGTGAATTCCCCTGAGATTCCAGTTCAGATAAGGGCCACACCACCCCTACAGGGGAGAAGCTTCCGGTTTTTCTTGAGTTGCGGCGAGGTCCTCGCGAGGTGCCATGGGAGCCCCAGGGACCTGCTGCTGTGGCCTCAGGAGACGCCAGTCTCCATGTGAGTTGCAAGGCACCTGTGGGGATTCCTCCCGAGATGTTGCCGGGTCCTCAGGCCTCGTCTGATGCTGAGGCTGGAGCCTGTGCTTGCCTCGCCCTTGCTGACATAGGTTTTGGGGTTCCCCTGGGCCCCAATAAGGGAGTCAGGCCTCGTCTCTTCTGGGGAAGTGCACAGCCACTTTGCTCCCCAACTGCAGCAGCAGTGTCCGGGTCCCTGTATAGCGGATACGGGGATCAGTGGCTTGACGTCGACATACCCAAGGGCTATCACACGTGCCAGTTTGCCAGAGTCGAGGCTCAGGGTGACAGTCGAGGCAGTGCAGGACAGTCAGATTCATCTGGATTGGACTCGGCATTTGGGGATCTTGTGGAAATGTGATCTGAAGCCTGAGGCTTCTCAGGACTCGCCTGGTATGAGTGCCTCCTCTTGGGATGCGAGGGGAGAGCCAGGAATCCTTTCCCGATGGAGCAGAGAAAAGGCCCTTCATCTGGAGCTCAGCAGGGTAAAACGGTGCCCCTCTTGAGTCTTGGCGGGACCCTTGGTGTTCCTCTCGAGTGGGGACGGGTGGGGCGGGGAACTTCTTAGGTCACAGCAAGGTTGTGAAGGAACCTTTCGAGGTCCATGAGGGACGTGGTAAATTCACATGAGATGCCCTTGCGGACAAGGGCCACACCACTCCTGCAGGGGAGAAGCTTCTGGTTTTTCTCGAGTTGAGGCGGGGTCCTCTCGACTTACGATGAGGACCCCATGGACCCGTACCTGTGACCTCAGGAGAGGCCATTGTCAGTGCGAGTTTTGAGGCGCCTCTTGGGATTCCTCCCCAGTCAACTTCAGGTCCTCAGTCCTTGTCAGGTGCTGAGGTCGGAGCCTATTTCCTCGCTCATGTTTTCATAGGTCTAGAGATTATTCTGGCGCCCCCACAGGGTAGTCAGGCCTCTTCTCGCTTGGAGACATGCACAGCCTCTTTCTTCCCCAACTGCTGCAGCAGTGTCCATGTCCCCGTAAAGCAGACACAGGGATCTGTGGCTTGTCACCGAGGTACTCCAGGGCTGTCTCCCATGCCAGTGTGTTGGGAGTCGAGGCTCGGGATGGCAGTTGAGACAGTGCAGGGCAGTCATGTTCATCTGGAGTGGACAAGGCATTTGGGGATCTTGGGGAGTGGTAGTCGGTCACCTGAGGCTCCTCCCGACTCTCCTGATAGGAGGCCATCACTTGGAATGCGAGGGGAGCGCCGGAAATCCTTTCCCAATGGAACAGCGAAAGGGCCCCTCATCTTGAGCTCAGCAGGGGAAAACAGGGCTCCTCTGAGTGGCTTCCTGACCCTCGGGTTTTGTCTCAAGTGGAGACGGTTTGGGCAGAGAACTTCCTATGTCACAACAAGGGTAATAAGGAGCCTTTTGAGGTCCAAGAGGGAAGGGGTGATTTCCCCTGAGATGCTGCAGTGGACAAGGGAGTGACCCTCCCTGCAGGGGAGAAGCTTCTGGTTTTTCTCAAGTTGTGGCGGGGTCCTCTCGAGTTACGACAGGGACCCCAGGGACCCGTCCCTGTGGCCTCTGGAGAGGCCAGTCTCCATGTGAGTTGCGAGGCACCTGTGGGGATTCCTCCCGAGATGTCGCCGGGTTCTCAGTCCTCGTTTGGTGCTGAGGCCGGAGCCTGTGCTTGACTAGACCATGCTGACATTGATCTTGGGGTTCCCCTGGAGCCCCAATAGGGGAGTCAGGCCTCGTCTCACTTGGAGACGTGCACAGCTGCTTTCCTCTCCAACTGCAACAACAATGTCCGGGTCCTTGTCGAGAGGAAACAGGGACAGTGGCTTGACCTCGAGGTACCCCAGGGCTATTACACGTGCCATTGTGCTGGAATCCAGCCTCGGGGTGACAGTCGAGGCAGTGCAGGACAGTCAGAATCATCTGGAGTGAACTAGGCATTTATGAGTCTTGCGGAAATGTGACCCGACGCCTGAGGCTTCTCTGCACTCTCCTGGTGTGAGTGCGACCTCTTGGGATGTGAGGGGAGAGCCAGGAATCCTATCCCGATGGAGCAGGGAAAGTACTCCTCATCTGGAGCTGAGCATGGGAAAATGGAGCTCCTCTTGAGTCGCGGCGGGACTCTCGGCGGTCCTCTCGAGTGGGGACGTGTGGGGAAGGGAACTTCTAGGGTCACAGCAAGGGTGTGAAATATCATTTCAAGGTTCAAGAGGGAACGGGTGATTTACCCCGGGATGCCGCAGCAGAGAAGGGTCTCACTCCGTCTGCAAGGGTGAAGCTTCTGGGTTTTCTAGAGTTGCGGTGAGGCCATCTCGAGTTATGACGGAGACCACAGGGATCCGCCCCTCTGGCCTCTGGATTGGCCAGTCTCCATGCGAGGGGTAAGGCACATCTGGGGATTCCTCCAGAGACACCGAGGGTTCCTCAGTCCTCGTCTGGTGCTGAGGCCTGAGCCTCTGATTGCCTCGCCCATGCTGACATAGGTCTTGGGATTCCCCTGGAGCCCCCATAAGGGAGTCAGGCCTGGTCTTGCCTGGTGACGTGAACAGCTGCTTTCCTCCCCAACTGCAGCACAGTGTCCGGGTCCCTGTTGAGCAGATACTGGGATCAGTGGCTTGACCTCGAGGTACCCCAGGGCTATTACACGTGCCCGAGTGCCGGAGTCGATCCTCGGAGTGACAGTCTAGGCAGTGCAGGATAGTCATAATCATCTGGAGTGGACTAGGCATTTGTGCACCTTGTGTAAATGTGACCCGATGCCTGAGGCTTCTCTGCACTGTCCTGGTGTGAGTGCCTCCTCTTGAGATGCTAGGGGAGAGCCAGGAACACTTTCCCGATGGAGGAGGGAAAGGGCCCCTCATCTGGAGCTAAGCATGGGAAAATGGAGCTCCACTTGAGTAGCAGCGGGACCCTCAGCTGTCCTCTAGAGTGGGGATTTTGTGGCGGGGGACTTCTTGGATCACAGCAAGGGTGTGAAAGAGCGTTTTGAGGCCCAAGAGGGAAAGAGTGATTTCCTCCTGGACGTGGCAGCAGACAAGGGGCTCACTCCTCCTGCAAGGGTGAAGCTTCTGGTTTTGCTCGAGTTGCGGCGGGGTCCTTTCGAGTTACCTGGGGATGACAGAGGTCCGTCCCTGTGGCCCCAAGATAAGCCAGTCTCCATGTGAGGGGCAAAGCATATTGGGGAATTCCTCCCCAGTGGCTCCTAGTCCTCTGTCCCCTTCTGGTGCTGAGGCTGCAGCCTGAGATTGCCTCTCCCGTGCTGACATTTGTATTGGGCTTCCCCTGGAGCCTGTAGAGTGAAGTCAGGCCTCGTCTCACCTGGAGACGTGCACAGCCGCTTTCCTTCCCAACTGCAGTAACAGTGTCTGGGTCCCTGTCGAGCGGATACAGGGATCTGTGGCTAGTGCTCCAGGTACCCTAGGGCTGTCACACATGCCAGTGTGCTGGAGTCGAGCCTCTGGGTTACAGTCGAGGCAGTGCAGGGCAGTCAGGTTCCTGTGAAGTGGACGAGGCATTTGGGGGTCTTGGGGAATGGTGGCCCAATCTTGGAGACTCCTCCCGATTTTCCAGGTGCCAGGACCTCGTCTTGGGATGCTAGGGGAACTCTGAGAAAACTTTCCCGATGAAGTAGGGAAAAGCCCCCTCATCTGGAGCTCAGCAGGGGTAAACGGGTTACCTCTTGAGTCTTGGAGGGACCCTTGGGTTTCCTCTCCAGTGGGGACGGGCGGGGCAGGGAACTTCTTGGGTAACAGAAAGGGTGTGAAGGGGCCTGTCAAGGTCTACAAGGGACGGGTTGAATTCCCCTGAGATGCAATTGCAGACAAGGGCCGCACCATGCCTGCACGGGAGAAGCTTCCAGTTTTTATCGAGTTGCGGCAGGGTTCTCTCGTGTTACGACGGGGACCCCAGGAACCCGCCCCTGTATAATCTGAAGAGGCAATTCTGAGTGCGAGTTGCGATGCGCCTCTGGGGATTCCTCCCCTGTCGTCGCTGGGTCCTCAATCCTCGTCTGATGCTGAGGTCAGAGCCTGAGATTTACTCGCTCATGCTTTCATAGGCCTTGAGGTTACTCTGGAGCCCCCAAAGGGGAGTAAGGCCGTGTCTTNAGTGGCTTGACCTCGAGGTACCCCAGGGCTATTACACGTGCCATTGTGCTGGAATCCAGCCTCGGGGTGACAGTCGAGGCAGTGCAGGACAGTCAGAATCATCTGGAGTGAACTAGGCATTTATGAGTCTTGCGGAAATGTGACCCGACGCCTGAGGCTTCTCTGCACTCTCCTGGTGTGAGTGCGACCTCTTGGGATGTGAGGGGAGAGCCAGGAATCCTATCCCGATGGAGCAGGGAAAGTACTCCTCATCTGGAGCTGAGCATGGGAAAATGGAGCTCCTCTTGAGTCGCGGCGGGACTCTCGGCGGTCCTCTCGAGTGGGGACGTGTGGGGAAGGGAACTTCTAGGGTCACAGCAAGGGTGTGAAATATCATTTCAAGGTTCAAGAGGGAACGGGTGATTTACCCCGGGATGCCGCAGCAGAGAAGGGTCTCACTCCGTCTGCAAGGGTGAAGCTTCTGGGTTTTCTAGAGTTGCGGTGAGGCCATCTCGAGTTATGACGGAGACCACAGGGATCCGCCCCTCTGGCCTCTGGATTGGCCAGTCTCCATGCGAGGGGTAAGGCACATCTGGGGATTCCTCCAGAGACACCGAGGGTTCCTCAGTCCTCGTCTGGTGCTGAGGCCTGAGCCTCTGATTGCCTCGCCCATGCTGACATAGGTCTTGGGATTCCCCTGGAGCCCCCATAAGGGAGTCAGGCCTGGTCTTGCCTGGTGACGTGAACAGCTGCTTTCCTCCCCAACTGCAGCACAGTGTCCGGGTCCCTGTTGAGCAGATACTGGGATCAGTGGCTTGACCTCGAGGTACCCCAGGGCTATTACACGTGCCCGAGTGCCGGAGTCGATCCTCGGAGTGACAGTCTAGGCAGTGCAGGATAGTCATAATCATCTGGAGTGGACTAGGCATTTGTGCACCTTGTGTAAATGTGACCCGATGCCTGAGGCTTCTCTGCACTGTCCTGGTGTGAGTGCCTCCTCTTGAGATGCTAGGGGAGAGCCAGGAACACTTTCCCGATGGAGGAGGGAAAGGGCCCCTCATCTGGAGCTAAGCATGGGAAAATGGAGCTCCACTTGAGTAGCAGCGGGACCCTCAGCTGTCCTCTAGAGTGGGGATTTTGTGGCGGGGGACTTCTTGGATCACAGCAAGGGTGTGAAAGAGCGTTTTGAGGCCCAAGAGGGAAAGAGTGATTTCCTCCTGGACGTGGCAGCAGACAAGGGGCTCACTCCTCCTGCAAGGGTGAAGCTTCTGGTTTTGCTCGAGTTGCGGCGGGGTCCTTTCGAGTTACCTGGGGATGACAGAGGTCCGTCCCTGTGGCCCCAAGATAAGCCAGTCTCCATGTGAGGGGCAAAGCATATTGGGGAATTCCTCCCCAGTGGCTCCTAGTCCTCTGTCCCCTTCTGGTGCTGAGGCTGCAGCCTGAGATTGCCTCTCCCGTGCTGACATTTGTATTGGGCTTCCCCTGGAGCCTGTAGAGTGAAGTCAGGCCTCGTCTCACCTGGAGACGTGCACAGCCGCTTTCCTTCCCAACTGCAGTAACAGTGTCTGGGTCCCTGTCGAGCGGATACAGGGATCTGTGGCTAGTGCTCCAGGTACCCTAGGGCTGTCACACATGCCAGTGTGCTGGAGTCGAGCCTCTGGGTTACAGTCGAGGCAGTGCAGGGCAGTCAGGTTCCTGTGAAGTGGACGAGGCATTTGGGGGTCTTGGGGAATGGTGGCCCAATCTTGGAGACTCCTCCCGATTTTCCAGGTGCCAGGACCTCGTCTTGGGATGCTAGGGGAACTCTGAGAAAACTTTCCCGATGAAGTAGGGAAAAGCCCCCTCATCTGGAGCTCAGCAGGGGTAAACGGGTTACCTCTTGAGTCTTGGAGGGACCCTTGGGTTTCCTCTCCAGTGGGGACGGGCGGGGCAGGGAACTTCTTGGGTAACAGAAAGGGTGTGAAGGGGCCTGTCAAGGTCTACAAGGGACGGGTTGAATTCCCCTGAGATGCAATTGCAGACAAGGGCCGCACCATGCCTGCACGGGAGAAGCTTCCAGTTTTTATCGAGTTGCGGCAGGGTTCTCTCGTGTTACGACGGGGACCCCAGGAACCCGCCCCTGTATAATCTGAAGAGGCAATTCTGAGTGCGAGTTGCGATGCGCCTCTGGGGATTCCTCCCCTGTCGTCGCTGGGTCCTCAATCCTCGTCTGATGCTGAGGTCAGAGCCTGAGATTTACTCGCTCATGCTTTCATAGGCCTTGAGGTTACTCTGGAGCCCCCAAAGGGGAGTAAGGCCGTGTCTTGCCTGGAGACTTGCACGGCCTCTTTCTTCCCCAACTGCAGCAGCAGTGTCCAGCTCCCTGTAAAGTGGACACAGGGATCTGTGGCTTGCCATCGAGGTACTCCAGGGTTGTCTGATGTGCCAGTGTGTTGGGAGTCGAGCCTCGGGGTGACAGTCGATACAGTGCAGGGCAGTCATGTTCATCTGGAGTGGACGAGGCATTTTGGAATCTTGGGGGTGGTGGTCGGACACCTGAGGCTCCTACGGACTCTTCTGATGCGAGGCTACCTCTTGGGATGCGAGGGGAGCACCGAATAACCTTTCGCGATGGAGCAGGTAATGGGCCCCTCATCTAGAGCTCAGCAGGGGAAAACGGGACTCCTCTTGAGTCTTGGCAGGACCCTCAGGATTCCTCTCGAGTGGGGACGTTTGGGGCGGGGAACTTCCTTGGTCACAACAAGGGTATGAAGGAGCATTTCCAGGTCCAAGAGGGAAGGGGTGATTTCCCCCGAGATGCTGCAGTGGACAAGGGACTCACCCTTCCTGGGGGGGGAGAAGCTTCTGGTTTTTCTCGAGTTGCGATGCAGTCCTCTCGAGTTACGACGGGGACCCCAGGGACCCGCTGCTGTGGACTCAGGAGAGGCCAGTCTCCATGCGAGTTGCGAGGCACCTGTGGGGATTCCTCCCGAGTCCGCAGAGGGGAGTCAGGCCTCGTCTCGACTGGAGACTTGCACGGCCTCTTTCCTTCCCAACTGCAGTAACAGTGTCCGGATCCCTGTTGAGCGGATACAGGGATCTGTGGCTAGCGCTCCAGGTACCCTAGGGCCATCACACGTGCCAGTGTGCCGGAGTCGAGCCACTGGGTTACATTCGAGGCAGTGCTGGGCAGTCAGTTTCATCTGAAGTGGACGAGGCATTTGGGGGTCTTGGGGATAGTGGCCCAACCTGTGAGACTCCTCCCGATTCCCAGATGCGAGCACCTCCTCTTGGGATGTGAGGGGAAAACTGCAAAACCTTTCCCAATGGAGCAGGGAAAGGGCCACTCATCTTGAGCTCAGCAGGGGAAAACGACATTCCTCTTGAATCTTGGCGGGACCCTTGTGGTTACTCTCGAGTGGCGACGGGTTGGGCGCGGAACTTCCTGGGTCACAGCAAGGGTGTGAAGGAGCCTTTCGAGGTGCACGAGGGACGGGGTGAATTCTCCTGAGATGCCATTCTGGACAAGGGCCACACCACGCCTGCAGGGGAGAAGCTTCCTGAACTTTTCAAGTTGCCACGGGGTCCTCTCGAGTTACGACAGGTATCCGGGACCAGCACCTGTATCTTCAGGTGAGGCCATTCTCAGTGAGAGTTGCAAGGTGCCACTGGGGATTCCTCCCCAGTCATCGCCGTGTCCTCAGTCCTGGTCTGGTGCTAAGATCAGAGTCTGAGATTTCCTCGCTGATGCTTTCATAGGTCTTGAGGTTACTCTGGAGGCCCTACAGGGTTGTCAGACCTCTTCTCGCTTGGAGACTTTCACGGCCTCTTCCTTTCGCAACTTCAGCGGCACTGTCCGGAGCCCCATAAAGCAGACACAGGGATCTGTGGCTTGCCAGCGAGGTACTCAATGGCTGTCTCACGTGCCAGTTTGTTGGGAGTTGAACCTCGGGGTGACAGTCGAGAATGTGCAGGGCAGTCATGTACATCTGGCATGGACGAGGCATTTGGGGATCCTTGGGAGTGGTGATCAGAAACCTCATGCTCCTCCCGACTCTATAGATGCGAGGCCACCTCTTGGAATGCGAGGAAAGTGCAGGAAAACCTTTCCCGATGGAGCAGGGAAAGGGCCCCTCATCTGGAGCTCAGCAGGGGTAAACGGGGCTCCTCTTGAGTCACAGCGGGACCCTTGGGCTTCATCTCAAGTGGGGACAGTAGGAGCGGGGAACTTCTTAGGTCACAACAAGGGTATGAAGGAGCCTTTAGAGGTCCAAGAGGAAAGATGTGATTTCCCACTAGATGTTGCAGCGGACAAGGGACTCACCCTCCATGCAGGGGAGAAGCTTCTGGATTTTCTGGAGTTGTGGCAGGGTCCTCTCGAGTTACGATGGGGACCCCAGGGACCCGCTGCTGTGGCCTCACCAGAGGCGAGTCTCCATGTGAGTTGCTAGGCAACTGTGGGATTCCTCCGCAGACGTCACCTGGTCCTCAGTCCTCGTCTGCTACTGAGGCCGGAGCCTGTGCTTGCCTCGCCCATGCTGACAGAGGTCTTGATGTTCCCCTGGAGCTCCCATAGGAGAGTCAGGCCTCGTCTCGCCTGGGGACGTGCACAGTCGCTTTCCTTCGCAACTGTAACAACAGTGTCCGGGTCTCTGTCGAGCGGATACAGGAATCAGTGGCTTTGCTTCGAGGTACCCCAGGGCTATCACACGCGCCAGTGTGCCAGAGTCGAGCCTCGTGGTAACAGTCAAGGCAGTGCAGGACAGTCAGATTCATCTGGAGTGAACTAGGCATTTGGGTGTCTTGTGGAAATGTGACCAGACGCCTCAGGCTTCTCTGGACTCGCCTGGTGTGAGTGCCTCCTCTTGGGATGCAAGGGGTGAGCTGAGCACAGTTTTCTGATGAAGCAGAGAAAAGGCCCCTCATCTGGAGCTGAGCATGGGGAAATGGAACTTCTGTTCACTTGTGGTGGTACCCTCGGCGTTCCTCTCCAGTGTGGACGTGTGTTGCAGAGAACTTCTTGGGTCACAGCAAAGGTGTGAAAGATTATTTGGAGGTCCAACAGGGAATGGGTGATTTCCCATGGAACGCAGCAGTGGACAAGGGCCTCACTCCGCCTGCAAGGGTGAATCTTCTGGTTTTTCTCGAGTTGTGCTGGGTTCCAGTTACGATGGGGACCACATGGATCCGCCCCTGTGGCCCCAGGATAGGCCTGTCTCCATGCAAGGGGCCAGGCACATCTGGGGATTCTTCCCCAGTGGCGTCAAGTCCTCAGACCTCTTCTGGTGCTGAGGCTGCAGCCTGAGATTGCCTCGCCCGTGCTGACATTTGTATTGGGCTTCCCCTGGAGCCCGCAGAGGGGAGTCAGGCCTCGTCTCTACTGGAGACATGCACGGCCGCTTTCCTTCCCAACTGCAGTAACCGTGTCTGGGTCCCTGTCGAGTGGATACAGTGATCCATGGCTTGCGCTCGAGGTACCCTAGGGCTGTCACACGTGCCAGAGTGTCGGAGTCGAGCCTCAGGGTTACCATCGAGGCAGTGCAGGGAAGTCAGGCTCATCTGAGGTGGATGAGGCATTTCGGGGACTTGGGGATGGTGGTCCAACCTGTGAGACTCCTCCCGACTTTCAAGGTGTGAGCACCTCTTCTTGGGATGTGAGGGGAACACGGCGTAACCTTTCGCGACGGGGCAGGGAAACGGCCCCTCATCTGGAGCTCAACAGGCAAAAACGCGGCTCCGCTTGAGTCTTGGCGGGACCCTTGGTATTCCTCTCGATTGGGGATGGGTGTGGTGGGGAACTTCTTGGGTCACAGCAAGGGTGTGAAGGAACCTTTCGAGGACCAAGAGGGAAGATGTGATTTCCCGCTAGATGTTGCAGCAGACAAGGAACGCACCTACCTGCAGGGCAGAAGCTTCTGATTTTTCTCGAATTGTGGCAGGGTCTTCTCGAGTTATGATGGGGACCCCAGGGACCCGCTGCTGTGGCCTCACGAGAGGCGTCTCCATGTGAGTTGCTAGGCAACTGTGGGATTCCTCCTGAGATGTCACCGGCTCCTCAGTCCTAGTCTGTGCTGAGGCCGGAACCTGTGCTTGCCTCGCCCATGCTGACATAGGTCTTGGGGTTCCCCTGGAGCCCCCATAGGGGAGTCAGGCCTCATCTCGCCTGGGGACGTGCACAGCTGCTTTCCTCTCCAACTGCAGCAACAGTGTCTGGGTCACTGTCGAGCAGATACAGGGATCAGTGGCTTGACCTTGAGGTACCCCAGGGCTATCACACATGCCAGTGTGCCAGAGTCGAGCCTCGGGGTGACAGTCGAGGCAGTGCAGGGCATTCAGGGTCATCTGGAGTGGACTAGGCATTTGGGTATCTTGGGGAGTGGTGGTATGGTCGGACACCTGAGGCTCCTCCCGACTCTCCTGATCCTAGGCCATGTTTGGGATGTGAGGGGAGCGCCGGAAATTCTTTCCCGATGGAGCATGGAAAGGGCTCCTCATTTGGACCTCAGCAGGGGAAAAAGGGGCTACTCTTGAGTCTTGGCAAGTCCCTCAGGATTCCTCTCGAGTGGGGACGGACGTGTGTGTCAGGGAACTTCTTTGTTCACAGCAATGGTGTTAAGTGGTCTTTCGAGGTCCAAGAAGGCAGTGGTAAATTCCCCTGAGATTCTGCATCGATAAAGGCCTCTATTCCCCTGCAGGTAAGTGTCTGGTTTTTTTCGAGTTTCGGAGGTGTCCTCTCAAGTTACGGCGGGGCCCCAGGGATCCACCCCTGTGGCCCCAGGTGAGGCCAGTCTCAGTGCGAGGGGCGAGGCACATCTGAGGATTCTTCTCCAGTGGCCTCAAATTCTCAGTTCCATTCTGATGCTGAGTTCGGAGATGAGCTTTCCTCACCCGTGCATACGTAGATTGTGGGGCACCGCTGGAGCCCCCTCAGGGTAGTCAGGCCTCGTCTCACCCATAGACGTACAGGGCTGCTTTACTCCAGTGTGCAGCAGCCATGTCCAGCTCTCTGTCGAATGGACAAAGGGATCTGTGGCTGGCACTCGAGGAACCCCAGGGCTAACACACGTCCCAATGTGTCAGCAGTCGAGCCTCGCGGTGACAGTCGAGACATTGAAGGGCAGTCAGCTTCATCTGCAGTGGACAAGGCATTTGGGGCTCTTGAGGAGTGGTGGTCGGACACCTGAGGCTCCTCCGGACTCTCCTGATGAGAGGCCACCTCTTCAGATGCGAGGATAGCACCTGAAAACCTTTCAAGATGGAGCACGGAAAGGGCACCTCATCTGGAGATCAGCAGGCAAAAAAGGGGCTCCTCTTGAGTCACAGCGGGACCCTAGGGGTTCTTCATGTGTGGGGATGGTTGGGGCGGGGAACTTCCTTGTTGACAACAAGGGTATGAAGGAGCCTTTCGAGGTCCAAGAGGGAAGGGGTGATTTCCCCTGAGATGCTGCAGTGGACAAGGGACTCACTCTCCCTGCAGGGGAGAAGCTTCTAGTTTTACTCGAGTGGCAGTGGGGACCTCTCGAGTTACGATGGGGACCCCATGGACCTGTTGCTGTGGCCTCAGGAGAGGACAGTCTCCATGCAAGTTGCAAGGCACCTGTGGGGACTCCTCCCAAGACCATGCCGTTTCCTCAGCCCTCGTCTGTTGCTGAGGCATGAGCCTTTGCTTGCCGCGCCCATGCTGACATAGGCGTTCCCTGGAGCCCCCATAGGCGTGTCAGGCCTCGTCTCGCCTGGGGACGTGCACAGCTGCTTTCCTCCCCAACGGCAACAACAGTGTCTGGGTCCCTTTCAAGTGGATACAGGGATCAGTGACTTGACCTCGAGGTACCCCAGGGCTATCACAAGTGCCAGTGTGCCAGAGACCAGCCTCGAGGTGACAGTCGAGCCAGTGCAGGATAGTCAGATTCACCTGGTGTTGACTGGGCATTTGGGAATCTTGGGGAAATGTGACCCGACGCTTGAGGCTTCTCTGGACTCGCCTGTTGTGAGTGCCTCCTCTTGGGATGCGAAGGGGGAGCTGGGAATCCTTTCCCAATGGAGCTAGGAAAGGGCCCCTCATCTGGAGTGAGCAAGGGAAAATGGAGCTTCTCTTGAGTTGCCACGGGACCCTCAGTGGGCCTCTCGAGTGGGAACTTGTGGGTCGGGGTACTTCCTGGGTCACAAAAAAGTTGTGAAAGAGCATTTTGAGGTCCAAGAGGAAACAGGTGATTTCTGCCAGGACGTCGCAGTGCACAAGGACCTCACTCCGCCTGCAAGGGTGAAGCTTCTGGTTTTTCTTGAGTTGCAGCGGGGTCCTCTCGAATTACGATGGGGATCACAGGGATCCGCCCCTGTGGCCCCAGGATAGGCCAGTCTCTGTGCGATGGGTGAGGCACATCTGGTGATTCCTCCTCAGAGGTGCCAAGTCCTCAGTCCCCTTCTGGTGCATAGGTTGCAGCCTGAGATTGCCTTGCCCGTGCTGACATTTGTATTGTTATTCCCCTGGAGCCCACAGAGGGGAGTCAGGCCTTGTCTCCTCTGTAGTCATGCATGGCCGCTTTCCTTCCCAACTGCAGTAACAGTGTCCGGGTCCCTGTGGATCGGATACAGGGATCTATGGCTTGTGCTGGAGGTATCCTGGAGCTGTCACAGGTGCCAGTGTGCCGTCTTCAAGCCTCGGGGTTACAGTCTAGGCTGTGCAGGGCAGTCAGTTTCATCTGAAGTGTTCCAGGCATTTGGGTTCTTGGTGAATGGTGGCCCAATCTGTGAGACTCCTCCCGACTTTCCAGGTGCCAGCACCTCCTCTTGGGATATGAGGGCAACACCGGGAAACCTTTACTGATGGAGCAGGGAAAGGGGCCATCATCTGGAGCTCAGCAGGGGAAAATGGGTCTCGTCTTTGTGGGGCCCTCAATGGGAAACCTCGGAGGAAAAAAAAAAAGGGGGCTAGCTTGACAGCTGGAGAGAGTTGGAAACAGTTGAAAACTTAGATGAGGCCTGGCGGAAGTGATAGGGGCGGGGTCTGTGTTTGTCAGTTTTTGATTGGCTCTCTTGATTTCCATGCACGTGAGGATTTGACCTTTAACATGATTGGTGCAACTGATGATAGCACATAATGATTTGACCTTTAATATGATTGGTTCAACCATGGAAAGTCCCACCTAAACCACCCCCTGCTTGCCTATAGAAGCTAGGAGTTTGCAGTAATAAAGTGGAACTGCTTAGAGGGAACCCCTGTCGTGTCTGATTATCCCTCGCTTGCCAAGGGGCTGGGTTGGCGGACAACAGGCTCACCTCTCCTCGGGACCCGTCAGCTTTGCTGAGGGAAGTTCCATTGCCTCCACTCTTTCTGCGGAGTGACCCCCAGCAGAACCTGGCACCTAACGTGGGGCGTGTAGTGGACAGATGGAGGTGGTGTCACCATGCGGCTCTGAAACTGGAGCATCAAAGGACCCTAGGCTGGTCACAGCGCGGAGCTCCCTTTAGAGGAGTATTGCCCAAGGCAATCCGGATTTCAAGGTGGGTTCCCCTCCTTTATGAGGGAAGTGTCAAAACTCTCTTATTTTCCTTCTCCTCTTCTTTTCTGATTTGTTCTTAATTCTTTTTTTCTGGAATTTCAGTGAACAGGTGAACGGTTGTGGAGGCAACTGATAAGTCCTGGCTAGGGCCACTCTCTGGCGGACTTTGAAGTCCCCACAACAGGTAAGCCTCAGTAACTAGAGCCGACCAGGTGAAACTCCCCTTTAATCTTTCTTAACTGAGAACGTGGCCTAGAATCTTCCCTGTGGGCACGGGTCAGGCACTTAAAGGCCATTAGGGTGCCTACCACTTGAAGACTCCCGTGACAGCATAAGGGGGTCACGGAATGGGCTAGAAACCTCTAGGATGCCCGCCCCCAGCAAGAAAACTTCCGTGCAATGACATAGACACATAAACAGTTCCAAAAGCACACCATTAGCCCAACTTTCTGGCCTCCACCACTCCCGGTAGGATTTTAGGTGGTTGTCCTCAGTGACTTTTCTTTCTATTCTTTCTGGGTAGCATGGGAAATAGCATCAGCAAATCTGATGAGCCTGCACTCAAGGCACTGAGATATATACTCATAAGCAGGGGATGTGAGATTTCTGATGCTCAGGCCATTAAGGTCTGGGGGACCACTGTACGGTTGGCCCCCTGGGTTGCTTCCGCGAGTCTGTTCTCTTGGGACACTTGGGATCGAGTGCAAACCCTTGCTAGGCAGTGAGAGGCTCGATATGATGAGGAGCCCCCCTTACGGTTCTGTCTGATCATTTCATCCTTCAAGCTCTGCTTTTTACAGAGCAAGGAGCATGTCACTCATAGGCGTGTCCCAAATTCAAAGTCAGAACAACAATGGGAAAGGTTTGACAAGGAACGAGTCTTGTCAGACCAGAATATAGAGAAAGAGACGGTAAGGAATAAAGACTGTAGAGCAAGTAGTGGGCCATGGGAGCCTTTTGGGGATGATAAAAGGGTATAAGAGAATAGAGATCCCTTAGCCTCAGGACCGGGAGCCCAGGGGAGAGATCTGTACCCCTCCCTGCCTCCCCCATTTGAGGAAGTTTTGGGAACTCCTTGGGTGGGAGAGACAATGAGGCCACCTTGGAGAGGGAGAACCTTTCCCAGGGACCCTTGGGGATACTCGCTGCCCTTTACCAGGCCGACTCAAGCCTTTCCTGTAAAGGTCAACTTGGGGAGGGGGAATAGGCCAGCAGCCTGGTACCCCTGGGAGGCCAATGATTTAAAAGAGCTTAAAAAAGCAGTGGCAGAGGATGGCCCAAACTCCCCATGGTCAGAAACTACTCTCCAGTGCCTGGCTCATCAACCTTGTACTACCCAGGACTGGAAGATACTATATAAGGCAGTACTTCCCAGTAACACCTATATTAAATGGTGTGCCTTTTTCAAGGAAGAGTGTCATGCTAAGGCAGAAAGAAATCATGCTGCCAACCCTGCTATGCCGGTGACTTTTGGGATGTTGTCAGGGACTGCAGATTAATGGAGTATGAGACCTCAACAGGCCATCATCCCTGCTCCTTATACAGATCAGGTACGGGCCATACGCCTGGCGGGCTGGAAAAAGCTTGCACAGGGCCCTAGTGAGCCCCCTATATTGGGCATCACTCAAAAAAATAACGAAGACCTCTCCCCCTTCATAGATCGGGTGGAAAAGAGTATACAGAGAAGATTCCCTCCGGGGCCTCTGAGAGATCAATTTGTTAAGCTATTAGTCTGGGAAAGGATGAACTCAGACCCTAAATTGGCTTGCACAGGACAAAAAGACCGCTCTGTGGAGCAATGGATTATAGCCACCAAAGACTTAGGGACACAAAGCCATCAGACCCAGACTATTTCAACTGCCCTCCAGGCTCAGACTGAAGCCCTTACCGAGGCAATGACTAAGGCCCTCTCCACTATGACAGCCTCTGGGGAGACCACATCCAAGGGATTCTTAGTCCACCCCCCAAAATCGGGTAGATGCTTTGGCTGCGGACAAGAGGGACACTTTAAGAAGGAGTGCCCTCAAGACAGGGGAAGAACTACTGGTCAGAGGACCCCCAATACTCTATTCCCGTGATGTAGGAGGGGATATCACTGGAAGGCGGAGTGCAAATCTAAATTTGAAAACTTAAGTATATCTTTTTGTCTATTGACACTTACTCTCATGCCTGTTGGGCTACTGCCCACACTGGAGAAAAAGAAAAACATGCCATTTTTTACAATGTTTTGCGACATTAGGCCTTCCCCATCAAATAAAAATGGACAATTGCCCTTGTTTCATCAGCCAGAGCTTACAGAAATTCTTCCAACAATAGCACATTCGTCATAACACCGGAATCCCACATAATCCCCAGGGACAAGCCATAATAGAGTGCCATCATCAAAATTTAAAGGCTCAATTACAAAAACAGAAAGGGGGAATAAGCCCTCATCAGCAACTTGGAATGGCACTCTTTAAACATCTTAAATTTTTCAAAAAATGAACTGATACCATGTTTTCAAAAACATTGGTCTAATCAAGAAATAAAACCTGAAATGCAAGTGAGATGGAAAGATCCCATCACTGGTCAGTGGAAGGGGCCTGATCAACTCCTTACAATGGGGAGAGGATTCGGATGTATATTCCCCATTGGGGACCCCAGCCCTATATGAGTGCCAGCAAAGAATCTTAAATTTACACCACAAGAGAGAGGTCAAATCTCAAAACCAGACACAGATTAAGGAGACATTCACATATTGAACCCAAGAACAAAAACTTCTTGAGTCGATCTTTTCTTCCTTTACAGATCATTGATGCGGCGACCCTGGTGGACACTGCTCCTGGTGATCGTTGGATTACTTATTCTCTCCTTGCTGACTTTCATCATTGCCATCTCAAACCAGCTTGAACACCTGAGATCCGCCATAACGGGACTTAACAACAGTTGGATTTTTATGCAAGACCACTAGAGACTTTGACTGTCTTAACAAGGTTAAATTGTGATATCGTAATTTTTGTTTTATGGCTTTTCCGGTTCTTAATGAAATGTTAAAAAAGGTTATGCTTGCCCAGGGCATGAAAGAGGAGCCCCACGTTGGGGACCCACAAAACCCCTGGATTAACTTAGCCCTCCAAGAGATTAACTGAGACAGATGAAGAGTTCTTGATGCCCATCATCTAGAGAGATTCCGCCTAGCCCCCAAGAAGTGGCTGGGTCATCAATGATGGGTAAGACCCTCAGAGGAGGGCAACCTAAGACAGGCACAGTCACGAGAGGGGCTGGCGAGGCTTGCTGCCTACAGGTTTACGCCTTGCTCTACAGAACATTAATACAGATGTCTTGAGGGCTTAAATTAAATAAAAAAGGGGGAGATGTGGGGCCCTAAATGGGAAACTCTGAAAAAAAAAAAGGGGGACTAGCTTGACAGTTGGAAACAGATGAAAACTAAGATGACACTTGGCGGAAGTGATAGGAGCGGGGTCCGTGTTTGTCAGTTTTTGATTGGCTCTCTTGATTTCCATGCACGTGAGGATTTGACCTTTAACGTGATTGGCGCAACTGATGGCATATAATGATTTGACCTTTAATGTGATTGGTGCAACTATGGAAAGTCCCTCCTAAAACACCCCGTGCTTGCCTATAGAAGCTGGGAGTTTGCAGCAATAAAGTGGAACTGCTTCGATGGAACCCTTGTTGCGTCTGATTGTCCCTCGCTGGCCGAGGGGCTGGGTTGGCGGACAGCAGGCTCACCTCATTACAGGAACCCTCAGTTTTTCTGAGGGAAGTTCTACTGCCTCTACTATTTCTGCGGAGAACCACCAGCACTTCTTGAGTCTTGGAAGGACCCTTGGGGTTCCTCTCGAGTGGGGACGGGTTGGGTGCGAACTTCTTGGGTCACAGCAAAGGTGGGAAGGAGCCTTTCGAGGTCCAAGAGGGATGGGGTGAATTCTCCTGAGATGCCGTTGTGGACAAGGGCCACACCACGCCTGCAGGGGAGAAGCTTCAGGTTTTTCTCGAGTTATGGAGGGGTCCTCTCGAGTTATGACGGGAACCCCAGGGACCCGGCCCTGTATCCTCAGCAGAGGCCATTCTTAGTGCGAGTTGCAAGGCACTTCTGGGGATTCCACTCCAATCATCACTGGGTCCTCAGTCCTCGTCTGGTGCTGAGGTCAGAGCCTGAGATTTCCTCGCTCATGCTTTCATAGGTCTTGAGGTTACTCTGGAGCCCCCGCAGGGGAGTCAGGCCTCTTCTCTCCTGGAGACTTGCACGGCCTGTTTCTTCCCCAATTGCAGCGGCAGCGTCTGGCTTCCCGTAAAGCGGACACATGGATCTGTGGCTTGGATGGAGGTACTCCAGGGCTGCCTCACGTTCCAATGTGTTGGCAGTCGAGACTCAGGGTGACAGTCACGACAGTGCAGGGCAATCCTGTTCATCTGGAATGGACGAGGCATTTGGAGATCTTGTGGAGTGGTGATCGGACACCTGAGGCTCCTTCCAACACTCCTGATGTGAGGCCACCTATTGGGATGCGAGAGGAGAGTCTGAAAACTTTTCTGATGGAGCATGGAAAGGGCCCCTCACCTGGAGCTCAACAGGGGAAAACGGGGCTCCTCTTGAGTCGCGGCGGGAACCTTGGTGTTCCTCTCGAGTTGGGATGGTTGTGGCAGGGAACTTCCTAGGTCAAAACAAGGGTATGAAGGAGTCTTTCAAGGTCCAAGAGGTAAGGGGTGATTTCACCCGAGATGCTGCAGTGGACAAGGTACTCACCCTCCCTGCAGCGGAGAAGCTTCTGTTTTTTCTTGAGTTGCTGCGTAGTCCTCTTAAATAACGATGGGGAACCCAGGGACCCGCTGCTGTGGCCTCAGGATAAGCCAGTCTCCATGCAAGTTGCGAGGCACCTGTGGGGATTCCTCCTGAGACGTCGCCGGGTCCTCAGTCCTCGTCTGGTGCTGAGGCCGGAGCCTGTGCTTGCCTCGCCCATGCTGACATAGGTCTTGGGGATCCCCTGGAGCTCCCATAGGGGATGCAGGCCTTGTCTCGCCTGGGGATGTGCACAGCCGCTTTCCTCCCCAACTGCAGGAACAGTGTCCGGGTCCCTCAGTGGCTTGACCTTGAGGTACCCCAGGTTTATCACACATGACATTGTGCTGGAGTCGAGCCTAGGGTTGACAGTCGACGCAGTGCAGGACAATCAGATTCATCTGGAGTGGACTACCCATTTGGGGGACTTGCGGAAATGTGCCGTGACTCCTGAGGCTTCTCTGGACTCGCCTTCTGTGAGTGCCTCCTATTGGGATGCGAGGGGAGAGCCGGGAATCCTTGCCCGATGGAGCAGAGAAAGGGCCCCTCATCTGGAGCTGAGCATGGGAAAATGGAGCTCCTCTTGTGTCACAGCGGGACCCTCGGCGGTCCTCTCGAGTGGGGACGTTTGGGGCCGGGAACTTCTTGGGTCACAGCAAGGGTGTGAAAGATCATTTCGAGGTCCAAGAGGTAACGGGTGATTTCCCCCGGGGCGCCACAGCAGACAAGGGCCTCACTGCGCCTGCAAGGGTGAAGTTTCTGGTTTTTCTCGAGTTGCGGTGGGGTCCTCTGAGTAATGACGGGGACCACAGGGATTCACCCCTGTGGCCCCATGATATGACAGTCTCCATGAAAGAGGCGAAGCACATCTGTGAATTCCTCCCCAGTGAAGCCAAGTCCTCAGTCCCCTTCTTGTGCTGAGGCTGCAGCCTGAGTTTGCCTTGTCCGTCCTGACATTTGTATTGATCTTCCCGTGGATCCCTGAGAGGGGAGTCAGGCCTCGTCTCGATTGGAGACGTGCACGGCCGCTTTCCTTCCCAACTGCAGTAAGAGTGTTCCGGTCCCTGTCGAGCAGATACAGGGATCTATGTCTTGCGCTCGAGGTACCCTAGAGCTGTCACACGTTCCAGTGTGACGGAGTCAAACCTCGAAGTTACAGTCGAAGCAGTGCAGGGCAGTCTGGTTCACCTGAAGTGGACGAGGCGTTCGGGGGTCTTGGGGAATGGTGGCCCTAACTGTGAGACTCCTCACGACTTTCCAGCACCTCCTCGTGGGATGTGATGGAAACACCAGGAAACCTTTCCCGATGGAGCAGGGAAAAGTCCCCTCATCTGGAGCTCAGCAGGGGAAAATGCGTCTCCTCTTGAGTCTTTGTGGGACCCTTGGGGTTTCTCTATGTGGGGATGGGTGGGGCGGGAAACTTCTTGGGTCACTACAAGGGTGTGTAGGAGCCTTTCTAGGGCCATGATTGATGGCGTGAATTCCCTTTAGATGCCTGTAGACAAGGGCCACAGCACACCTGCAGGAGAGAAGCTTCCAGTTTTGCTCGAGTTGCACTGGGGTCCTCTCAAGTTACAAAGGGGACCCCAGGGATTCGCCCCTGTATCCTCAGGAGAGGCCAGTCTCAGTGCGAGTTGCGAGGGGCCTCTGGAGATTCCTCTTCAGTCATCGCTGGGTCCTCAGTCCTCGTCTGGTGCTGATGTCGGAGCCTGAGATTTCCTCGCTCATGCTTTCATAGGTCTTGAGGTTACTCTGGAGCCACCAGAGGAGAGTCAGGCCTCTTCGCCTGTATACTTTAACGACCTCTTTCTTCCCCAACTTCAGCAGCAGCGTCCGGCTCCGCAAAAAGCAGACATAGGGATCTGTGGCTTGTCATTCAGGTAATCCAGGGCAGTCTCACCTGCCAGTGTGTTGGGAGTCTAACCTCGGGGTGACAGTCGAGACAGTGCAGGAGAGTCATGTTCATCTGGAGTGGACGAGGCATTTGCAGGTCTTGGTGAATGGTGGCCGGACACCTGAGTCTCCTTCCGACTCTCCTGATGCGAGGTCACCTCTTGGGATGCGAGGGGAGCGCTGGAAAACCTTTCCCGATTGAGCAGGGAAAGGGCTCCTCATCTGAAGCTCAGCAGGGGAAAACGGGGCTCCTCTTCAGTCTCGGCAGGACCATCGGTGTTTCTCTCGAGTGGGGACAGTTGCGTCGGGGGACTTTCTAGTTCACAACAAGGGTATGAATGAGTCATTCGAGGTCCAAGAGGAAAGGGGTGATTTCCCCCGAGATGCTGCAGCTGACAAGGGACTCACCCTCCCTGCAGTGGAGAAGCTTCTGCTTTTTTTCGAGTTTCATAGAGGTCCTCTTGAGTTACGATGGTGAAACCAGGCACGCGCCCCTGTGGCCTCAGGAGAGGCCAGTTTCCATGCGAGTTGTGAGGCACCTGTGGGGATTCCTCCCGGGACCTCGCCGGCTCCTCAGTCCTTGTCCGGTGCTGAGGCCGGAGTCTGTGCTTGCCTCGCCCATGCTGACATAGGACTTGGGGTTCCCCTGTAGCCCCAATAGGGGAGTAAGGCCTCTTCTCTCCTGGGGATGTTCACAGCAGCTTTCCTCCCCAACTGCAGCAACAGTGTCCAGGTTCATGTCGAGTGGATACAGGGATCAGTGGCTTGACCTCGAAGTACCCCAGGGCTATCACACATGCCACTGTCCCTGAGTTGTGCCCCAGGATGACACTCGAAGCAGTGCAGGACAGTCAGGTTTATGTGGAGTGGATTAAGCATTTGGGGGTCTTGCGGAAATGTGACCTGACGACTGAGGCTTGTCTGAATTCGCCGGGTGTGAGTGCGTCCTCTTGGGATGCTATGGGAGAGCTGGGAAGCCTTCCCCGATGGAGTAGGGAAAGGGCCCCTCATTTGGAGCTGAGCATGGGAAAATGGAGCTCCTCTTGAGTTGCAGTGGGATACTCGGTGGTCCTCTCGAGTTGGGACGTGTGGGGTGCGGAACATCTTTGGTCACAGCAAGGGTGTGAAAGAGCACTTCGAGGTCCAAGAGGGAATGGGTGATTTTCCCCGGGACGCCGCAGCGGACAAGGGCCTCACTCCGCCTGCAAGGGTGAAGTTTCTGGTTTTGCTTGAGTTGCGGTGGGGTCCTCAGGACTTATGATGGGGACCACAGGGATCTGCACCTGTGGCCCCAGTATAGGCCAGTCTCTGTGCGAGGGGCGAGGCACATCTTGGGATTCCTTCCCAGTGGCGCCAAGTCCTCAGTCCCCTTCTGATGCTGAGACTGCAGCCTGAGATTGCCTCGCCCATGCTGACATTTGTATTGGGCTTCCCCTGGAGCCTGCTGATGGGAGTCAGGCCTTGTCTCCCCTGGAGACGTGCACGGTCAATTTCCTTTCCAACTGCAGTAGCAGTGTCCGGGTCCCTGTCGAGCGGATATAGGGATCTATGGCTTGTGCTCGAGGTACCCTAGGTGTGTCACACGTGCCAGTGTGCCAGAGTTGAGCATCGGGATTACAGTCGAGGCAGTGCAGGGCAGTCAGGTTCATCTGAAGTGGACGAGCATTTGAGGGTCTTGGGAATGGTGGCCCAAACTGTGAGACTCGTCTCGACTTTCCAGGTGCAACCACCTCCTCTTGGGATGCGAGGGGAACACCGCGAAAACTTTCCCGACTGAGCAGGGAAAGGGCCCCTCATCTGGAGATCTGCAGCGGCAAACTGGGCTCCTCTTGAGTCTTGGTCGGGACCCTTGGGGTTCCTCTCGAGTGGAGATGGGTGGGGCGGGAAATCTTGGGTCACTGCAAGGTTATGAAGGAGCCTTTCGAGGTCCATGAGGGACGGGCTGAATTCCCTTGAGATGCCCATCCGGACACGAGCCACACCATGCCCGCAGGGAGAAGCTTCAGGTTTTTTGAGAGTTGCAGCAGCGTCCTCTCGAGTTACAACGTGGATCACAGGGACCCGCCCCTGTATCCTCAGGACAGGCCATTCTCATTGCGAGTTGGGAGGCGCCTCTGTGGATTCCTCCCCAGTCATCACCAGGTCCTAAGTCCTCTTCTGGTGCTGAGGTCGGAGATTGAGATTTCCTCGCTCATGTTTTCATAGGTCTTGAGATTACTCTGGAGCCCCCACAGGGGTGTCAGGCTTCTTCTTGCTTGGAGACTTGCACGGCCTCTTTCTTCCCCAACTGCAGCGGCAATGTCCGACTCCCCATAAAGTGGACACAGGGATCTATGGATTGCCACGGAAGTATTCCAGGGCTGTCTCACCTGCAAGTGTGCTGAGAGTCGAGCCTCGGGTGACAGTCGAGACAGTGCAGGGCAGTCATGTTCATCTGAAGTGGATGAGGCATTTGGGGATCGTGGGGAGGGGTAGTCGGACACCTGAATCTCCTACCGACTCTCCTGATGTGAGACCACCACTTGGGAGGTGAGGGGAGCACCAGAAATCCTTTCCTGATGGAGCAGGGAAAGGGCCCCTCATCTGGAGCTCAGCAGGGGAAAACGGGGCTCCTCTGAGTCTCGGCGGGACCCTTGGGGTGCTTGTTGAGCGGGGCGGTTGGGGCGGGGAACTTCCTAGGTCACAACAAGGGTATGAAGGAGCCTTTCGAGGTCCAAGAGGGAAGGGGTGATTTCCCCCGAGATGCTGCAGTGGATGAAGGACTCACTCTCCCTGCAGGGGAGAAGCTTGTGGATTTTCTCGAGTTGCGGTAGGGTCCTCTCAAGTTACGACTGGGACCCCTGGGACCCGCCGTTGTGGCCTCAGGAGAGGCCAGTCTCCATGCGAGTTGTGAGGCATCTGTGGGATTCCTCCCTAGACATCGCCAGGTCCTTAGTCCTCGTCTGGTGCTGAGGCCGGAGCCTGTGCTTGCCTCGCCCACGCTGACATAGGTCTTGTGGTTCCCCTGGAGCCCCCAAAGGGAAGTCAGGCCTCATCTCGCCTGGGGACGTGCACAGCTGCTTTCCTCCCCAACTGCAGCAACAGTGTCCGGGTCCCTGTCGAGCGGATACATGGATCAGTGCCTGGACTTCGAGGTAACCCAGAGCTATCACACGTGGCACTGTGTCTGAGTCGAGCCTCGGGGTGACAGTCGAGGCAGTGCAGGACAGTCAGATTCATGTGGAGTGAACTAGGCTTTTGGGGGTCTTTCGGAAATGTGACCTGAAGCTTGAGGCTTCTCTAGACTCGGCTGGTGTGAGTGCCTCCACTTGGGATGTGAGGGGAGATCCAGGAACCCTTTCCAGATTGAGCAGGCAATGGGCGCCTCATCTGGAGCTGAGCAGGGGCAAATGGAGCTCCTCTTGAGTCGTGGCGGGACCCTCGGCAGTCCTCTCGAGTGGGGCCGGGTGGGGCGGGGAACTTCTTGGGTCTCACTAATGGTGTGAAGGATCATTTCGAGGTCCAAGTGGGATCAGGTGATTTCCCCCAAGATGCTCCAGTATACAAGGGCCTCACTCCGCCTGCAAGGGAGAAGCTTCTGGTTTTCTCAAGTTGCGGGGGGGTACTCTGGAGTTACGATGGTGACCCCACTGATCCGCCCCTGTTGCCTCAGGAGGGGTCAGTCTCCATGCGAGTTGCCACTGGGTATTTCGCCCCAGTCGTCGCCGGGATCCCAGGCCTCATCTGGTGCTGAGGCCACAACCTGTGCTTGCCTCACCCAAGTGACCTACGTCTTGGGGTTCCCCTGGAGCTCCCACATGGTAGTCAGGCCTCGTCTCGCCTGGAAATGTGCACAGCCGCTTTCCTCCCCATCTGCAGCAGAAGTGTCCAGCACCGCTTCGAGCAGACACAGGGATCTGTGGCTTGCCCTCGAGGTACCCCAGGGCTGTCACACATGCCAGTGTGTTGGGAGTCGAGTCTCAGGGTGACAGTCGAGGCAGTGCAGGGCAGTGAGGTTCATCAGGAATGGACGAGGCATTTGGGGGTCTTGGGAATGATGGACCGACCACTGAGTCTCGTCTTGTCTCCCCTCGTTCGAGCTTTTCTTTTGGTATGTCAGGGGAGAGCCGTGAACACTTTCCCGACGGAGCAGGGAAAGGTACCGTCATCTAGAGCTCAGCCGCGGAAAACGGGGCTCCTCTTGAGTCTTGGCGGGACCATGGGGGTTCCTCTCGAGTGGGGATGGGTGGGGTGGGGAACTTCTTTGGTCACAACAAGGGTGTGAAGGGACTTTCGAGGTCTAGGAGAAAAGGGGTGATTTCTCCTGAGATGACCCCTCGGACAAGGGCCTCACTCCACCTGCAGGGGAGAAGATTCTGGTTTTTCTCGAGTGCTGGTGGGGTCCTCTTGAGTGACAACGGGACCCCAGAAACCCGCCATTGGGGCCACAGGCGAAGACAGTCTCCGAAAGATTTGTGAGGCGCCTCAGGGGATTCCTCCCCAGTCTTGCCGGGTACTCAGTCCTAGTCTGGTGCTTAAGCTGGAGCCTGAGCTTGCCTCGCCCATGCTGACATAGATCTTGGGTTACCGCTGGAGCCCCCACAAGGGAGTCAAGCCTCGTCTCGCCTGGTGATGTGCATGGCCGTTATCCTCCCCAACTGCAGCAACAGTGTCCGGGTCCCTGTCGAGCGGACACAGGGATCTGTGGCTAGCCATCGAGGTACCCAAGGGCTGTCACACTTGCCAGTGTGCTGGAGTCGAGCCTCGGGGATACAGTCGAGGCAGTGCTGGGCAGTCAGGTTTATCTGAGGTGGAAGAGCCATTCCAGCGTCTTGGGGAATGGTGGTCCCACCTGTGAGACTCCTCTCGACTATCCAGGTGTGAGCACCTCCTCTTGGAATGCGAGAGGAACACCAGAAACCTTTCCCAATGGAGCAGGGAAAGTGCACCTCATCTGGAGCTCAGCAGGGGAAAACGGCACTCCTCTTGAGGCGCTGTGGGATTCTCGGGGTTCCCCTCGAGTGGGGACGGGTGAGGTGGAGAACTTCCTAGGTCACAACAAGGGTATGAAGAAGCTTTCCGAGGACCAAGAGGGAAGGGGTGATTTACCCCGAGATGCTGAGGCGGACAAGGGACTCACCCTCCCTGCAGGGTTGAAGCTGCTGGTTTTTTTCGAGTTGCAGCAGGGTCCTCTCCAGTTACGACGGTGACCCCAGTGATCCACACCTGTGGCCTCACGAGAGGCCAGTCTCCATGCAAGTTGCAAGGCACCTGTGCGGATTCCTCCTGAAATATCCCCGGGTCCTCAGTCCTCATCTGGTGCTGAGGCCGGAGCTTGTGTTTGCCTCGCCCATGCTGACATAGTTCTTGGGGTTCCCCTGGATGGCCCATAGGGGAGTCAGGCCTCTTCTCGCTGGGGTTTGTGCACAGCAGTTTTACTTCCCACTGCAGCGCCAGTGTCTGGCTCCCAATAAAGTGGACACAGGGATCTATGGCTTGCACTAGAGATACCCTAGGGCTTTCAGACATGCCAGTGTGTCGGAATCGAGCCTCGGGGCAACAGTCGAGGCAGTGCAGGGCAGTCAGGTTCATCTGAAGAGGAAGAGGCATTTGGGTGTCTTGGGGAATGGTGGCCCAAACTGTGAGACTCCCACCGACATTTCAGGTGCGAGCACCTCCTCTTGGGATGCGAAGGGAACACCGTGAAACCTTTCCCGACGGAGCAGGGAGAGGGCCCCTCATGTGGAGCACAGCAGGGGAAAATTGGGCTCCTCTTGAATCTTGGCGGGACACTTGGGGTTCCTCTCGAGTGGGGAAGGGTAGGGCAGGGAACATCTTGGGTCACAGCAAGGGTGTGAAGAGCCTTTCGAGGTCCACAAGGGACAGGGTGAATTCGCCTGAGTTGCCGATGCGGACAAGAGCCAAACCTCGCCTGCAGGGGAGAAGCTTCCCGTTTTTCTCAAGTTGCGGTGGGGTCCTCTCGAGTTATGACGGGGACCACAGGAACCCGGCCCTGTATCCTTAGGAGAGGCCTTTTTCAGTGTGAGTTGCCAGGCCNGGTGATTTCTCCTGAGATGACCCCTCGGACAAGGGCCTCACTCCACCTGCAGGGGAGAAGATTCTGGTTTTTCTCGAGTGCTGGTGGGGTCCTCTTGAGTGACAACGGGACCCCAGAAACCCGCCATTGGGGCCACAGGCGAAGACAGTCTCCGAAAGATTTGTGAGGCGCCTCAGGGGATTCCTCCCCAGTCTTGCCGGGTACTCAGTCCTAGTCTGGTGCTTAAGCTGGAGCCTGAGCTTGCCTCGCCCATGCTGACATAGATCTTGGGTTACCGCTGGAGCCCCCACAAGGGAGTCAAGCCTCGTCTCGCCTGGTGATGTGCATGGCCGTTATCCTCCCCAACTGCAGCAACAGTGTCCGGGTCCCTGTCGAGCGGACACAGGGATCTGTGGCTAGCCATCGAGGTACCCAAGGGCTGTCACACTTGCCAGTGTGCTGGAGTCGAGCCTCGGGGATACAGTCGAGGCAGTGCTGGGCAGTCAGGTTTATCTGAGGTGGAAGAGCCATTCCAGCGTCTTGGGGAATGGTGGTCCCACCTGTGAGACTCCTCTCGACTATCCAGGTGTGAGCACCTCCTCTTGGAATGCGAGAGGAACACCAGAAACCTTTCCCAATGGAGCAGGGAAAGTGCACCTCATCTGGAGCTCAGCAGGGGAAAACGGCACTCCTCTTGAGGCGCTGTGGGATTCTCGGGGTTCCCCTCGAGTGGGGACGGGTGAGGTGGAGAACTTCCTAGGTCACAACAAGGGTATGAAGAAGCTTTCCGAGGACCAAGAGGGAAGGGGTGATTTACCCCGAGATGCTGAGGCGGACAAGGGACTCACCCTCCCTGCAGGGTTGAAGCTGCTGGTTTTTTTCGAGTTGCAGCAGGGTCCTCTCCAGTTACGACGGTGACCCCAGTGATCCACACCTGTGGCCTCACGAGAGGCCAGTCTCCATGCAAGTTGCAAGGCACCTGTGCGGATTCCTCCTGAAATATCCCCGGGTCCTCAGTCCTCATCTGGTGCTGAGGCCGGAGCTTGTGTTTGCCTCGCCCATGCTGACATAGTTCTTGGGGTTCCCCTGGATGGCCCATAGGGGAGTCAGGCCTCTTCTCGCTGGGGTTTGTGCACAGCAGTTTTACTTCCCACTGCAGCGCCAGTGTCTGGCTCCCAATAAAGTGGACACAGGGATCTATGGCTTGCACTAGAGATACCCTAGGGCTTTCAGACATGCCAGTGTGTCGGAATCGAGCCTCGGGGCAACAGTCGAGGCAGTGCAGGGCAGTCAGGTTCATCTGAAGAGGAAGAGGCATTTGGGTGTCTTGGGGAATGGTGGCCCAAACTGTGAGACTCCCACCGACATTTCAGGTGCGAGCACCTCCTCTTGGGATGCGAAGGGAACACCGTGAAACCTTTCCCGACGGAGCAGGGAGAGGGCCCCTCATGTGGAGCACAGCAGGGGAAAATTGGGCTCCTCTTGAATCTTGGCGGGACACTTGGGGTTCCTCTCGAGTGGGGAAGGGTAGGGCAGGGAACATCTTGGGTCACAGCAAGGGTGTGAAGAGCCTTTCGAGGTCCACAAGGGACAGGGTGAATTCGCCTGAGTTGCCGATGCGGACAAGAGCCAAACCTCGCCTGCAGGGGAGAAGCTTCCCGTTTTTCTCAAGTTGCGGTGGGGTCCTCTCGAGTTATGACGGGGACCACAGGAACCCGGCCCTGTATCCTTAGGAGAGGCCTTTTTCAGTGTGAGTTGCCAGGCCCCTCTGGGGATTCCTCCCCAGTCATCGCCTGGTCCTCAGTCCTCGTCTGGTGCTGAGGTCAGAGCCTGAGATTTCCTCGCTCATGCTTTCATAGGTTTGAGGTTACTCTGGAGGCTCCATAGGGGAGTCAGGCCCCTTCTCACCTGGAGACTTGCACGGCCTCTTTCTTCCACAACTACTGTGGCAGTGTCTGGCTCCCAGTAAAGCGGACACAGGGATCTGTGTATTGCCATCGAGGTACTCCAGGGCTGTCTCAAGTGCCAGTGTGTTGGGAGTCGAGGCTTGGGATGACAGTCGAGTCAGTGCAGGGCAGTCATGTTCATCTGGAGTGGACGAAGCATTTGGGAATATTAGGGAGTGGTGGTCGGACACCTGAGGCTCCTTCCGACTCTCCTGATTCGAGGCCACTTCTTGGAATGCGAGGGGAGTGCCAGAAATCATTTCAAAATGGAGCAGGGAAAGGGCCCCTCATATGGAGCTCAGCAGGAGAACACAGGGCTCCACTTCAGTCTAGGCGGTAGCCTCTTACTTCCTCTCGAGTGGGGACGGTTGGAGCGGGGAAATTCCTAGGTCACAACAAGGGTATGAAGGAGCCTTTCCAAGTCCAAGAGGGAACTGGTGATTTTCGACGAGATGCTGTAGTGGACAAGGGACTCAACCTCCTTGCAGCGGAAAAGCTTCTGGTTTTTCTCGAGTTGTGGCGGGGTCTTCTCCACTTACGACAGCGACCCCAGGGACCCACCCCTGTATACTCAGGAGAGGCCATTCTAACTGTGATTTGCAAGGCTTCTCATGGGATTCCTCCCCAGTCATCACCGGGTCCTCAGTCCTCGTCTGGTGCTGAGGTCAGAGCCTGAGATTTCCTTGCTCATGCTTTCGTAGGTCTTGAGGTTACTTTAGAGCCCTCACAGGGAAGTCAGTCCTCTTCTCGCCTGGAGACTTGTACGGCCTCTTTCTTCTCCAACTGCAGCGGCAGTGTCCAGCTCCTTGTAAAGCGGACACAGGGATCAGTGGCTTGCTATCGAGGTACTCCAGGGGTGTCTCACGTACCAGTGTGTTGGGAGTCGATCCTCGTGGTGACAGTCGAGACAGTGCAGGACAGTCATGTTCATCTGGAGTGCACGAGGTATTTGGGTATCTTGGGTAGTGGTGGTCGGACACCTGAGGCTCCTCCCGACACTCCTGAAGAGAGGCCACCTCTTGGGATGCAAGGGGAGCGCCAGAAATCCTTTCCCAATGGAGCAGGGAAAGGGCCCCACATCTGGATCTCAGCAGGGGAAAACGGGGCTCCTCTTGAGTCATGGCAGGTCCCTCGGGGTTCCTCTCGAGTGGGGACGGTAGGGGTGGTTAACTTCCTAGGTCACAACAAGGGAATGAAGGAGACTTTTGAGGTCCAAGAGGGAAGGAGTGATTTCCCCCGAGATGCTGCACCGGACAAGGGAATCACCCTCCCTGCAGGGGAGAAGCTTCTAATTTTTCTCGAGTTGCGGTGGGGTCCTCTCGAGTTACGTCGGGTACCCCAGGGACCCACCCCTGTGGTCTCAGGAGAGGCCAGTCTCCATGCGAGTTGCGACGCACCTGTGGGGATTCCTCCCGAGACGGCGCCAGGTCCTCTGTTCTCGTCTGTTGCTGAGGCCGGAGCCTGTGCTTGCCTCGCCCATGCTGACATAGGTCTTGGGATTCCCCTGGAGCCCCCACAGGGGAATCAGCCCACGTCTCGCCTGGGGACGTGCACAGCTGCTTTCCTCCCCAACTGCAACAACAGTGTCTGGGTCCCTGTCTAGCGGATACAGGGATCTTTGGCTTGTCCTTCAGGTACTGCAGGATTATTGTAGGTTCCAGTGTGCCTGAGTCGAGCCTCGGGGTGACAGTCGAGACAGTGCAAGGCAGTCAGGTTCATCTGGAGTGTAACAGGCATTTTGGGGTCTTGGGGAATGGTGGCCCAAACTGTTGAACTCCTCCTGACGCTCCAGGTGAGAGTACCTCCTCTTGACATGCGAGGGGAACACCGGGAAACCTGTCTTGATGGAGCAGGGAAAAGACCCCTCATCTGGAGTTCAGCAGGGGAAAACAGGGCTCCTCTTGAGTCTTGGCGGGACCCTCACGGTTCCTCTCGAGTGGGGACGGGTGGGGCGGGGAACTTCTTGGTTCACAGCAAGGATGTGAAGCGGCCTTTCGAGGTCCAAGAGGGTATGGGTGAATTCCCCCCAGATGCTGCATCAGACAAGGGCCTCTAACAGCTTGCAGGGAAGAGTCTGGTTTTTTTCGAGTTGCGGAGGGGTCCTCTCAAGTTAAGACTGGGCCCCAGGGACCCACCCCTGTGGCCCCAGGAGAGTCCAGTCTCAGTGCCAGGGGCGAGGCACATTTGGGGATGCTTCCCCAGTGGTGCCAAGTCCTCAGTCCCATTCTGGTGCTGAGGCCGGAACCTGAGCTTTCCTCACCCGTACCTACGTAGGTCTTGGGGTTCCCCTTGAGACCCCTCAGGGAGTCAGGCCTCGTCTCTCCCATAGACGTGCTGGGCTGCTTTACTCCATGGTGCAGCAGCCGTGTCTGGCTTCTGTGGAACGTACAAAGGGATCTGTGGTTGGCACTCTTGGTACACCAGGGCTATGACATGTGCCTGTGTTTCAGCAGTCGAGACTCGGGGTGACAGTGAACACAGTTCAGGGCAGTCAGGTTCATCTGGATTGGACGAGGCATTTGGGGATTTTGGGGAATGGTGGTCGGACACCTGAGGCACTTCCCGACACTCCTGATGCAAGGCCACCTCTTAGAATGCCAGCAGAGCACCGGAAAACCTTTCCCAGAGGAGCAGGGAAAAGGCCCCTCATCTGGAGTTCAGCACGGGAAAACAGGGCTGCTCTGGAGTCAGAGCGGGACCCTCTGGGTTCTTCTTGAGTAGGGACAGTTTCCGGGGGGACTTCCTAGATCACAACAAGGTTATGAAGGAGCCTTTTGGGGTCCAAGAGGGAAGAGGTGATTTCCCCCGAGATGCTGCATCAGACAAGGGACTCACCCTCCCCCAGTGGGGGAGAAGTTTCTGGTTTTTATCGAGTTGCAGCGGGGTCCTATCGAGTTACAACGGAGACCCCAGGGATAAGTCCCTCTGGCCCCAGGATAGGCCAGTCTCCGTGCGAGGGGCGAGGCCCCTGTGGGGATTCCTCCCCTGTGGTGCCAAGTCCTCAGTCCTCGTCTGGTGCTGAGGCCGGAGCCTGTGCTTTCCTCGCCCATGGTGACATTTGTATTGGGGTTCCCCTTGTGTCCCCATAGTGGAGTCAGGCCTCGTCTCGACGGGAGATGTGCACAGCTGCTTTCCTTCCCAACTGCAGCAACAGTATCCGGGTCTCTGTCGAGAGGATACAGGGATCAGTGGCTTGCGCTCGAGATACCCTAGGGCTGTCACACGTGCCAGCGTGCCGGAGTCGAGCCTCAGGGTGACAGTAGAAGTAGTGCAAGACAGTCAGATTCATCTGGAGTGGACGAGGCATTTCGGAGTCGAGCCTCGGGGTGACAGTAGAAGCAGTGCAAGACAGTCAGATTCATCTGGAGTGGACGAGGCATTTGAGGGTCTTGGGGAATGGTGGCCCAAACTTGAGACTCCTCCCGACGTTCGAGGGGTGAGCACCTCCACTTGGCCTGTGAGGGGAACACTGCAAAATCTTTTCCAACGGAGCAGGGAAAGGGCCTGTCATCTGGAGCTCAGCAGGGGACAACAGGTCTTCTCTTGAGTTTTGGCGGGACCCTCGGCGTTCCTCTCGAGTGGGGAAAAGTAGGGCGGGGAACTTCTGGGATCACAGCATGGGTGTGAAGGCGCCTTTCGAGGTCCACAAGGGACGGGGTCAATTCCCCTGAGATACCGTTGCAGACAAGGGCCACAACATGCCTGCAGGGTAGAAGCTTCCGTTTTTTCTCGAGTTGCGGTAGGGTTCGCTCGAGTTATGAGGGGGACCCCAGGGACCCGCCCCTGTATCCTCAGGAGAGGCCATGCTCAGTGCGAGTTGTGAGGTGCCTCTGGGGATTCCTCCCCAGTCATCTCTGGGCCCTCAGTCCTCGTCTGGTGCTGAGGGTGAGCCTGAGATTTTCTCACTAATGCTTTCATAGTTCTTGAGGTTACTCTGGAGCCCCCACAGGGGAGTCAGGCCTCTTCTCGCCTGGAGACTTCCACGGTCTCTTTCGTCCCCAACTATAGCGGCAGAGTCTGACTCCCAGTAAAGCGAACACAGGGATCTGTGGCTTGCTATCAGGGTACTCCAGGGCTCTCTCACATGCCAGTGTGTTGGGAGTCTAGCCTCGGAGTGCCAGTTGAGAGAGTGCAGGGCAGTTATGTTCATCTGCAGTGGAGGAGGAATTTGGGGAACTTGGGAAGTGGTGGTCGGTCACCTGAGGCTCCTCCCGACTCTCCTGATGCAAAGCCACTTCTTTGGATGCGAGGGGAGTGCTGGAAAACCTTTTCCAATGGAGCAGGGAAAGGGCCCCTCATCTGGATCTCAGCAGGGGAAAACGGGGCTCCTCTTGAGTTGCAGCAGGACCCTCGGGGTTTCACTCGAGTGGGGACGGTTGGAGCAGGGAACTTCCTAGGTCACAACAAGGGTATGAAGGAGCCTTTCGAGGTCCAAGAGGGAAGGGGTGATTTCCCCTGAGACGCTGAGCAGACAAGGGACTCACACTCCCTGCAGGGAAGAAGCTTCTGGTTTTTCTTGAGTTGCGGTGGTGTCCTCTCAAGTAGTGACGGGGACCCTAGGGACACAACGCTGTGGCCTCAGGAGAGGCCAGTCTCCATGCGAGTTGCGAGGCACCTGACAGGATTCCACCCGGGACGTCGCCGGTTCATCAGTCTTCGTCTGGTGCTGAGGCAGGAGCCTGTGCTTGCCTCGCCCATGCTGACATAGGTCTTGGGGTTCCCCTGGAGCCCCCATAGGGGAGTCAGGCCTCATCTCGCCTGGGGATGTGCACAGCCACTTTCCTCCCCAACAGCAGCAACAGTGTCCGGGTCCCTGTCGTGCAGATACAGGGATCTATGGCTTGCGCTCGAGGTACCCTAGGGCTGTCACACGTGCCAGTGTGCAGGAGTCGAGCCTCGGGATTCCAGTTGAGGCAATGCAGGGCAGTCAGGTTCATCAGAATTGGACGAGGCGTTTGGGGGTCTTGGGAAATGGTGGCCCAAACTGTGTGAATCATCTCGAGTTTCCAAGTGCGAGCACCTCCTCTTGGGATGGGAGCGGAACACTGCGAAACCTTTCTCGACGGAGCAGACAAGGGGCCCCTCATCTGCAGCTCAGCAGTGGAAAATGGGGCTCTTCTTCAGTCTTGGCAGGGCCCTTGAGGTTCCTCTCGAGTGGGGACGGGTGGGGCGATGAACTTCTTGTGTCACAGCAAAGGTATGAAGGAGCCTTTCAAGGTCCACGAGGGACGGGGTGAATTCCCCTGAGATGCCATTGTGGACCAGGGCCACACCACGACTGCAGGGGAGAAGCTTCCATTTTTTCTCGAGTTGTGGCAGGGTCCTCTTGAGGTACGACGGGGACCCCAGGGACCCGCCCCAGTATCCTCAGGAGAGGCCATTGTCGGTGCAAGTTGCTATGCGCCTTTTGGGATTTCTCCTCAGTCATCGCCAGGTCCTCAGTCCTCGTCTGGTGATGAGGTCGTAGCCTGAGATTTCCTCGCTTGTGCTTTCATAGGTCTTGAGGTTACTCTGGAGCCCCCACAGGGGAGTCAGGCCTCTTCTCTCCTGGAGACTTGCACGCCTTGTTCTTCCCCATTGCTGCAGCATTGTCCGATTTCCCATCAAGCAGACACAGGGATCTGTGTCTTGCCATCGAGGTATTCCAGGTATGTCTCACGTGACTGTTTGTTGGGAGTCAAGCCTCGGGGTGACAGTCGAGACAGTGCAGGAAAGTCATGTTCATCTGGAGTGGACAAGGCATTTGGGGATCTTGGGGAGTGGTGGTTGGACACCTGTGGCTCCTCCCGACTCTCTGGATGTGAGAACACCTCTTGGGATGTGAGGGTAGTGCCGGAACACTTTTCCCAATGGAGTCGGGAAAGGGCCCCTCATCTGGATCTCAGCATGGGAAAACGGGGCTCCTCTTGAGACGCAGCGGGACCTTCGAGGTTCCTCTCGTGTAGGGACGGTTGGGGCGGGGAACATCTTAGGTCACAACAAGGGTATGAAGGAGCCTTTGAGGTCCAAGAGGGAAGGGGTATTTCCTCTGAGATGCTGCAGCGGACAAGGGACTCACCCACCCTTCAGGGGAGAAGCTTCTGTTTTTTCTCATGTTTTATTGGGGTCCTCTCGAGTTACGACCGAGACCCCACGGAACCGCCCCTGTGGCCTCAGGAGAGGCCAGTTTCCTTGCGAGTTGCTAGGCACCTATGGGGATTCCTCCCGAGACATTGCCAGGTCCTCAGTCCTCGTCTGGTGCTGAGGCCAGAGCCTGTGCTTGCCTGGCCCATGCTGACATAGGTCTTGGGGTTCCCCTGGGCCTCCAGAGGGGAGTCAGGCATCGTATCCCCTGCAGATGTTCACAGCCGCTTTCCTCCCCAACAGCAGCAACAGTGTCCGGGTCCCTGTCGAGTGGATACAGGGATCAGTGGCTTTACCTCGAGGTACCCCAGGGCTATCACACGTGCCAGTGTGCCGTAGTCGAGCCTTGGGGTGACAATTGAGGCAGAGCAGCACAGTCAGATTTATCTGGAGTGGACTAGGCATTTGGGGGTCTTGCTCAAATGTGACCTAACGCCTGAGGTTTCTTTGGACTCACCTGGTGTGAGTGACTCTTCTTGGGACGTAAGGGGGTAGCTTGGAAACCTTTGCCGAAGGAGCAGGGATAAGGGCCCCTCATCTGTAGCTGAGTATGGGAAAATGGAGCTCCACTTGAGTCGCGGGGGACCTCGGCGGTCCTCTCGAGTGAGAACGTGTGGGGCGGGGGACTTCGTGGGTCACAGCTAGGGTGTGAAAGAGCATTTGCAGGTCGAAGAGGGAACGGCTGACTTCCCCCGGGACCCCGCAGCAGACAAGGGCCTCATTCCGCCTGAATGGCTGAAGCTCCTGGTTTTTCTCGAGTGTGGTGCGGACCTCTCGAGTTACGATGGGGACCACAGGGATCTGCTCTTGTGGCCCCAGGATAGGCCAGTCTCCTTGCGAGGAGCGAGGCACATCTGAGGATTCCTCCCCGTGGCCCCTAGGCCTCAGTCCTTTTCTGTTGCTGAGGCTGCAGCCTGAGATTGCCTCGCCCGTGATGACATTTCTATTGGGCTTCCCCTGGAGCCAGCAGAAGGAAACCAGGCCTTGTCTCGACTGGAGACGTGCACTGCTGCTTTCCTTCCCAACTGCATTAACAGTGTCCTGGTCCCTGTCGAGCGGATACAGGGATCTATGGCTTGCGCATGAAATACCCTAGGGCTGTCACACGTGCCAGTGTGCTGGAGTTGAGCCTCGGGGTTACAGTCGAGACAGTGCAGGGCAGTCACGTTCATCTGAAGTGGACGAGGCAGTTGGGGCTCTTGGGGAATTGTGGTCCAACCTGTGAGACTCCTCCCGACGTTCCAGGTGCAAGCACCTCCTCTTAGGATGCAAGGGGAACACCGCGAAACCTTTCCCGATGAAGCAGGAAAAGGGCCCCTCATCTGGAGCTCAGCCAGGGAAAACGGGGCTCCTCTTGAGTCTTGGCGGGACCCTTGGGGTTCCTCTCGAGTGGGGACAGGTGGGGCGGGGAACTTCTTGTGTCACAGCAAGGGTTTGAAGGAGCCTTTCGAGGTCCACAAGGGACAGTGGAATTCCCCTGAGATGCCGTTGCGGGCAAGGGCCACACAACATCTGCTGGGGAGAAGCTTCTGGTTTTCTCGAGTTGCAGTGGGGTCCTCTCGAGTTATGATGGGCACGCCAGGGACCCGCCACTGTATTCTCAGGAGAGGCCATTCTCAGTGCGAGTTGCCAGGCACCTCTGGTGATTCCTCCCCAGTTATCGCCGGGCCCTCAGTCCTCGTCTGGTGCTGAGGTCGGAGCCTGAGATTTCCTTGCTCATGCTTGCACAGGTCTTGATGTTACTCAGGAGCCCCCACAGGAGAGTCACGCCTCTTCTCACCTGGAGACGTGCATGGCCTCTTTCTTCCCCAACTCCAGGGGCAGTGTTGGGCTCCCATTAAAGCAGACACAGGGATCCGTGACTTGCAATCCAGGTACTCCAGGGCTGTCTCACGTGCCAGTGTGTGGAGAGTCGAGTCTCAGGTTGATAGTGGAGACAGTGCAGGGCAGTAATGTTCATCTGGAGTTGATGTGGCATTTGGGGATCTTGGGGACTGGTGTTTGGAACCCTGAGGATCCTCCCGACTCTCCTGATGCAAGGATACCTCTTGGGATGCGAGGGGAGCGCCGGAAATCCTTTCCCAATGGACCAGGGAGAGAGCCCCTCATCTGGAGCTCAGCAGGGGAAATCGGGGCTCCTCTTGAGTCACTGTGGGACTCTCAGGGTTCCTCTCTAGTGGGGACCATTGGAGCGGGGAACTTTCTAGGTCACAATGGGTATGAAGGAACCTTTCGAGGTCCAAGAGGGAAGGGGTGATTTCCCCCGAGATGCCGCAGCGGACAAGGGACTCAATCTCCCTGCAGGGCTGAAGCTTCT
The DNA here is from genome assembly GCA_006410735.1 of Raphicerus campestris. Taxonomy (NCBI): domain Eukaryota; kingdom Metazoa; phylum Chordata; class Mammalia; order Artiodactyla; family Bovidae; genus Raphicerus; species Raphicerus campestris. The sequence continues at coordinate 25,648 of SJYW01021201.1, read as the reverse complement.
GGATTTTCTCGAGTTATGGTGAGGTCCCCTCGAGTTATGATGGGGACCCCTGGGACCCGCCGCTGTGGCCACAGGAGAGGCCAGTCTCCATGGGAGTTGCTAGGCATCTGTGTGGATTCCCCCCGAGATGTCCCAGGGTCCTCAGTCCTCATCTGGTGCTGATGCCGGAGCCTGTGCTTTCCTCCCCCATGATGACATTGGTCTTGGGGTTCCCCTGGAGGCCCAATAGGGGAGTCAGGCCTCGTCTCGGCTGGGGACGTTCACAGCCAATTTCTTCCCCAACTGCAGCAACAGTGTCCGGGTTCCTCTCGAACGAATACAGGAATAAGTGGCATGACCTCAACATACCTTAGAGCTATCACACGTGCCAGTGTGCTGGAGTTGAGCCTTGGGGATACAGTCGAGGCAGTGCATGGCAGTCAGGTACATCTGAAGTGGATGAGGCATTTGGGGGTCATGGCTCACCGTGGCCCAACCTGGGAGACTCCTCCCGAATTTCCAGGTGCCAACACCTCTTCTTGGTTTGCAAGGGGAAGACTGCCAAACCTTTCCCGATGGAGCAGGGAAAGGGCCCCTCATCTAGAGCTCAGCAGGGGAAAACGGGGCTCCTCTTGAGTCTTGGCGGGACCCTTGGGTTTCCTCTTGAGTGGGGACGGGTGGGGCAGCAAACTTCCTAGGTCACAACAAGGGAATGAAGAAGGTCCGCGAGGTACGGGTTGATTTACCCTGAGATACCGTTGCGGACAAGGGCCACACCACGCCTACAAGTGTGAAGCTTCTGGTTTTCCTCGAGTTAAGGCGGGGTCCTCTCGGTTAAGACAGGGACCCGCTGCTGTGGCCTCAGGAGAGGCCAGTCTCCATGCGAGTGGTGAGGCACCTGTGAGGATTCCTCCCAAGATGTTGCCGGGTTCTGAGTCCTCGTCTGCTGCTGAGGCCGGAGCCTCTGCTTGCCTCGCCCATGCTGACATACGACTTGGGTTCCCCTGGAGCCCCCATAGGGGAGTCAGGCCTCGTCTCTCCTGGGGACGTGCATACCCGCTTTCCTGCCAAACTGCAGCAACATTGTCCGTGTCCCTGTCGAGCGGATACAGGGATCAGTGGTTTGATCTTGAGGTATCCCAGGGATGTCACACGTGCCAGTGTGCTGCAGTCGAGCCTCAGGGTGACAGTCGTGGCAGTGCAGGACAGTAAGATTCATCTGTAGTGGACTAGGCATTTGGGGGTCTTGTGGAAATGTGTCTCGATGCCTGAGGCTTATCTGGACTCGCCTGGTGTGAGTGCCTGCTCTTGGGATGCGAAGGGGTAGCTGGGAACCCTTTCCCATAGGAGCAGGGAAAGGGCCCCTCATTTGGACTGAGCATGGGAAAATGGAGCTCCACTTGAGTCGTGGGGGCCCTCGGCGGTCTTCTCGAGTGAGGATGTGTGGGGCAGGAAACTTCGTGGGTCACAGCTAGGGTGTGAAAGAGCATTTTGAGATCCAAGATGGAACGGCTGACTTCTCTGGGACCCCGCAGCAGAAAAGGGCATCACTCCGCCTGCAAGGGTGAAGCTTCTGGTTTTGTCGAGTTGCTACGGTGTCCGCTCTAGTTACGACGGGGACCAAAGGGATAGGCCCCTGTGGCCCCAGGATAGGCCAGTCTCCGGGGAAGGGGCGAGGCACATCTGGGGATTCCTCCCCAGTGGTGCCAAGTCCTCAGTCCCCTTCTGCTGCTGAGGCTGCAGACTGAGACTGCCTCACCCGTGCTGACATTTGTATTGGTCTTCCCCTGGAGCCCCCATAGGGGAGTCAGGCCTCATCTCCACGGGAGACGTGCACGGCCACTTTCCTCCCCAACTGCAGTAAGTGTCCGGGTCTTGTCGAGCGGATAAAGGGATCTATCTATGGCTTGCGCTCGAGGTACCCTAGGGCTGCACACATGCCTGTGTGCCGGGTTCGAGCCTCGGGGTTACAGTCGAGGCAGTGCAGGGCAGTCAGTTTAATCTGAAGTGGACAGGCATTTGGGGGTGTTGGGGAATGGTGTCCCAAACTGTGAGACTCCTCCCAACTTTCCAGGTGTGAGCACCTCCTCTTTGGATGCGAGGGGAACACTGCAAAACCTTTCCAATCGGAGCAGGGAAAGGGCCCCTCATCTGGAGCTTAGCAGGGGAAAACGGGGATCCTCTTGAATCATGACGGGACCCTCGGGGTTCCTCTCGGGTGGCGACGGTTGGGACGGGGAACTTCCTCAGTCACAACAAGGGTATGAAGGAGACTTTCGAGACCCAAATGGAATGGTTGATTTCCCCCGAGATGCTGTGGTGAACAAGGGACTCACCCTCCCTGCAGTGGAGAAGCTTCTGGTTTTTCTCGAGTTGAGGCGGGATCCTCTTGAGTTACGACGGGGACCCCAGGGACCCGCTGCTGTGGCCTCAGGAGAGGCCAGTCTCCATGCAAGTTTCGAAGCACCTTTGGGGATTCCTCCTCAGATGTCATGGAGTCTTCAGTCCTCGTCTGGTGCTGAGGCTGCAGCCTGAGATTGCTCGCCTGTGCTGACATTTGTATTGAGCTTCCCCTGGAGCCAGCAGAGGGAAACCAGGCCTCGTCTCGACTGGAGACATCCACGGCACTTTCATTCTCAACTGCAGTAAGTGTCCGGGTCCCTGTTGAGCAGATACTATGGCTTGAGCTCGAGGTAACCTAGGGCTGTCACCCGTGCCCGTGTTCAGGAGTCAAGCCATGGGGTTACAGTCGAGGCAGTGCAAGGCAGTCAAGTTCATCTAAAGTGGACGAGCATTTGGGGGTCCTGGGGAATGGTGGCCCAAACTGTGAGACTCCTCTTGACTTTCCAGGTGCCAGCATCTCCTCTTGGAAGTCCAGGGGAAGACTGCGAAATCTTTCCCGACTGAGCAGGGAAAGGGACCCTCATCTGTAGCTCAGCAGGGGAAAACAGGGCTCTTCTTCAGTCTTGGCAGGGCCCTTGAGGTTCCTCTCGAGTGCGGACGGGTGGGGCGGTGAACTTCTTGGGTCACAGCAAGGGTGTGAAAAAGCAATTCGAGATCCAAGATTGAATGGGTGATTTCCCCCGGGATGCTGCAGCGGACAAGGGCCTCACTCCGTCTGCAAGGGTGAAGTTTCCGGTTTTCCTTGAGTTGTGGCGGGGTACTCTCGAGTTACGACGGGGACCCCAGGGAACGGAACCTGTATCCTCAGGAGAGGCCATTCTCAGTGCGAGTTACGAGGCCCCTCTGGGGTTTCCTTCCCAGTCATCTCCGGGTCCTCAGTCCTTTCTGGTGCTGAGGTCGGAGCCTGACATTTCCTCACTCATGCTTCCATATGTCTTGAGGTTACTCTGGAGCCCCCACAGGGGATTCAGGTCTCTTGCCGCCTAGAGACTTGCACGGCCTCTTTCTTCCACAACTGCAACAGCAGTGTCTGGCTCCCGGTAAAGCGGACACAGGGATCTGTGGCATGCCATCGATGTACTCCAGTCCTATCTGACTTGCCAGTGTGTTGGGAGTCGAGCCTCGGGGTGATAGTAGAGACCGTGTAGGTCAGTCATGTTCATCTGGAGTCGACGAGGCATTTGGGGTTTTGGGGAGTGGTGTTCGGACACCTGAGGCTCCTCCCAAATCTCCTCATGCGAGGTCACCTCTTGGGATGTGAGGGAAGCGCAGGAAAACCTTTCCTGAAGAGTGGGGAAAGGGCCCCTCATCTGGAGCTCAACAGAGGAAAATGGGGCTCCTCTTGAGTCATGGCGGGACCCTCAAGGTTCCTCCTGAATGGGGACGGTTTGAGGGGGGAACTTCCTTGGTCACAAGTGTATGAAGGAGCCTTTCGAGGTCCAAGAGGGTTGGGGGGATTTCCACCATGATGTTGCAGCAGAAAAGGGAGTCACCCTCCCTGCAGGGAGAAGCTTCTGGTTTTTCTCGAGTTGCGATGGGGTCCTTTCAAGTTACGACGGGGAACAGAGGGATCTGCCCCTGTGGCGCCAGGTTAGGCCAGTCTCCTTGTGAGTGCTGATGCATATCTGGGGATTCCTACCCAGTGGCACCAAGTCCTCAGACCTTTCTGGTGCTGAGGCTGCAGCCTGAGATTGCCTCACCCGTGGTGACATTTCTATTGGGCTTCCCCTTGAGCCCACAGAGGGGAGTTAGGTCTCGTCTCGACTGGAGATGTGCACGGCTGCTTTCCTTCCCAAATGCAGTAACAGTGTCCAGGACCATGTCGAGCGGATACAGGGATCTATGGCTTGCGCTCCAGCTACGCTAGGGCTGTCACACATGCCAGTGTGCCTTAGTCGAGGCTCAGGGTTACAGTTGAGGCAGTTCAGGGAAGTCAGGTTCATCGGAAGTGGACGAGGCAATAGGGGGTCTTGGGGAATGGTTGCCCAACCTTTGAGACTCCTACCGACTTTCCAGGTGGGAGCCCCTCTTCTTGGGATGCGAGGGGAACACCGCGAAACCTTTCCCGATGGAGCAGGGAAAGGGCCCCTCATCTGGAGCTCAGCAGGGTAAAACGGGGCTACTCTTGAGGCTTGGCGGGACCCTTGGGGTTCCTCTCGAGTGCAAACGAGTGGGGCGGGGAACTTCTTGGGTCACAGCAAGGGTGTGAAGGAGCCTTTTGAGGTTCACGAGGGATGGGGTGAATTCCTCTGAGATGCCGTTGCGTACAAGGGACACACCACGCCTGCAGGGAAGAAGCTTCCAGTTTTTCTCGAGTTGCAGTGGGGTCCTCTCGAGTTATGACGGGGACCCCAGAGACCCGCCACTGTATCCTCAGGAGAGGCCATTCTCAGGGTGCGTTACGAGGTGGCTCTGGGGATTCCTCCCCAGTCATCACAGGATCCTCAGTCCTTGTCGGGTGCTGAGGTCGGAGCCTGAGATTTCCTCACTCATGCTTTCATAGGACTTGAGGTTACTCTGGGGCCCCCACTTGGATTCAGGGCTCTTCTTGCCTGGAGACTTGCACGGCCTCTTTCTTCCCCAACTGCAGTGGCAATGTCCGACTCCCCCTCAAGCAGACATAGGGATATGCGGCTTGCCATCGAGGTACTCCAGGGCTGTCTCACATGCCAGTGTGTTGGGAGTTGAGCCTCGGGGTGACAGTCGAGACAGTGCAGGGCAGACTTGTTCATCTGCAGTGGACGAGGCATTGGGGATCTTGGGGATTGCTAGTCGGACACCTGAGGCTCCTCCCGACTCTCCTGATGTGAGGCCACCTCTTAGGTTGCGAGGGGAGTGCTGTAAAACCTTTCCCGATGCAGCAGGGAAAGGGACCGTCATCTGGAGCTCAGCAGGGGAAAACGGGTCTCCTCTTGAGTTCCGGTGGGACCCTCTGGCTTCCTCTCGAGTGGGAACGGTTGGGGCGGGGAACTTCCTAGGTCACAACAAGAGTATAAAGGAGACTTTCAATGTCCAAGAGGGAAGGGGTGATTTCCTCTCAGATGCTGCAGTGGACAAAGGACTCACCCTAACTGCAGGGGAGAAGCTTCCGGTTTTTCTCGAGTTGCGGCGGGGTCCTCTCGAGTTACGACAGGGACCCCAGGGACCCATGGTAGTGGCCTCAGTAGAGGCCAGTCTCCATGCGAGTTGCAAGGCACCTGTGGGGATTCCTCCAGAAACGTTGACCGGTCCTCAGTCCTAGTCTGGTGCCGAGGCTGGAGCCTGTGCTTGCCTTGCCCATGCTGACATAGGTCTTGGGGTTCCCCTGGGCCCACATAGGAGAGTCACGCCTCGTCTTTCCTGGGGACATCCACAGCCGCTTTCCTCCCTAACTGCAGCAACAGTGTCCAGATCCCTGTCGAGCGGATACAGGTATCAGTGTCTTGATCTCAAGGTATCCCAGGGCTATCACACATGCCAGTGTGCTGGAGTCGAGCCTCGGGGTGACAGTCCAGGCAGTGCAGGGCAGTGAGGATTATCTGGATTCGAACAGGCATTTGGGTGTCTAGGGGAATGGTGGCCCAATCTGTGAGACTCCTCCCGACTCTCCTGTGTGAGCCCCTCCTCTTGGGATGAAAGGGGAACAACGCAAAACCTTTCCTGAAGGAGCAGGGAAAGGGCCCCTCATCTGGAGCTCAGCAGGGGAAAACGGAGCTCCACCTGAGTCTTGGCGGGACACTCAGGTTTCCTCTCCAGTGGGGACAGGTAGGGTGGGGAACTTCTTGGGTCACAGCATGGGGGTCAAAGAGCCTTTCGAGGTCCACGAGGGACGAGGTGAATTCTTCTGAGATGGTGCCGTGGAAAAGGGCCACACCATGCCTGTAGTGGACGAGCTTCCAGTTTTTCTCGAGTTGTGGTTGGGTCCTCTGGAGTTACGATTGTGACCCCAGGGACCCGCCCCTGTATCCTCAGAGGAGGCCATTCTCAGTGCTCGATGCGAGGCACCTCGGGGGATTCTTGCCATGTCGTCACTGGGTCATCAGTCCTCATCTGGTGCTGAAGTCGAAGCCTGAGATTTCCTCGCTCATGCTTTCTTAGGTCTTGAGGTTACTCTGGAGCCCCCACAGTGGAGTCAGGCCTCGTCTCGCCTGGAGACTTGCATGGCCTCTTTCTTCCCAACTCCAGCAGCAGTGTCTGGCTCCCCGTCAAGCAGACACAGGGATCTGTGGTTTGCCATCGAGGTAAACCAGGGCTGTCTCACGGGCTGGTGTGTTAGGAGTCGTCCCTCGGGGTGACCTTGTGTCGGAAGTTGAGTCTCGGTGTGACAGTTGAGACAGTGCAGGTCAGTGAGGCTCATCAGGAATGGGCGAGGCATTTGGGTGTCTTGAGAATAATGGACTGACCCCTGAGGCTTGTCCTGTCTTCGTTCGAGCGCCTCTTCTTGGGATGCCAGGGGAGAGCCAAGAACACTTTCCCGACAGAGCAGGGAAAGGGCCCGTCATCTGGGGCTCAGCAGGGGAAAACGGGGCTCCTGTTGAGTCTAGGCGGGACCCTCGGGGTTCCTCTCCATTGGGGACGGATCTAGCAGGGAATTTCCTTGGTCAAAACAAGGGTATGATGGAGCGTTTCCAGGTCCAAGAGGGAAAGGGTGATTTCCCCTGAGATGCTGCAGAGGACAAGGCACTCACCCTCCCTGCAGGGGAGAAGCTTCTGGTTTTTCTCGAGTTGCGGTGGGGTCCTCTCGAGTTATGACAGAGACCCCAGGGACCCGATGCTGTGGCCTCAGGAGAACCCAGAGTCCATTCGATTTGATAGGCACCTCTGTGGATTCCTCCCCAGACGTCGCCGGGTCCTCAGTCCTCGTCTCGTGACGAGGCCGAAGTCTGTGCTTGCCTTGCCCATGCTGACATAGGTCTTCGAGTTCCCCTGGAGCCCCCATAGGGGAGTCAGGCCTCGTCTCACCTGGAGACTTGCACAGCCGATTTCCTCCCCAACTGCAGCAACAGTGTCCGGGTCCCTGTCGAGCAGATACAGGGATCAGTGGCTTGCTCTCGAGGTAACCCAGGGCTATCACACGAACCAGTGTGCCGGAGTCGAGCCTCGGGGTGACAGTTGAGACAGTGCAGGGCACTCAGGCTCATCTGGAGTGAACCAGGCATTTGGGGGACTTGGAGAAATGTGACCCGATGCCTGATGCACCTCTGGACTTGCCTAGTGTGAGGACCTCCTCTTGGGATGCGAGGGGAGAGCCAGGATCCCTTTCCCGATGGAGCAGGGAAAGGGGCCCTCATCTGGAGCTGAGCATGGGAAAATGGAGCTCCTCTTCAGTCGCGGCGGGACCCTCGGGGTTCCTCTCGAGTGGGAATGGGTGGGGCGGGGAAATTCTGGGGTCACAGCAAGGGTGTGAAGGAGCATTTCGAGGTCCAAGAGGGAACAGTTGTTTTCCACCTGGACGCCGCAGCAGACAAGGGCCTCACTCCGCCTGCAAAGGAGAAGTTTATGGTTTTTCTCGAGTTGTGGCAGGGTGCTCTCGAGTTACGACGGGGAACACAGGGATCCTCCCCTGTGGCTCCAGGATAGGCCAGTCTCCGTGCAAAGGGCGAGGCATATCTGGGGATTCCTCCCCAGTGGCTCCAAGTCATCAGTCCCCTTCTGGTGCTGAGTCTGGAACCTGAGTTTGCCTCGCCCCTGTTGACATTAGTCTTAAGCTTCCCCTTGAGTCCTCATAGGGGAGTCAGGCCTCGTCTCGACTAGTTATGTGCAAGGCCGCTTTCCTCCTCAACTGCAGTAACAGTGTTCGGGTCCCTGTTGAGCGGATACAGGAATCTATGGCTTGCGCTCAAGGTACCCCAGGGCTGTCACATGTGCCAGTGTGCCGGAGTCGATCCTCGCAGTTACAGTCGAGGCAGTGGAGGGCAGTCAGGTTCATCTAAAGTGGACGAGGCATTTGGGGGTCTTGAGGAATGGTGGCGCAACCTATGAGACTCCTCCCGGCTCTCCAGGTGCGAGCACCTCCTCTTGGGATGTGAGGGGAACACCGTGAAACCTTTCTCGACGGATCAGGGAAAGGGCCCCTCATCTGGAGCTCAGCAGGGGAAAATGGGGCTCCTCTTGATTCTTGGCGGGACCCTTGGGGTTCCTCTCAAGTGGGGACTTGTGGGCCTGGGAACTTCTTGGGTCTCAGCAAGGGTGTGAAGGATCCTTTCCAGGTCCAAGAGGGACAGGCTGAATTCCCCTGTGACTCCGCCGTGGACAAGGGCCTCACACCGCCTGCAGAGGAGAAGCTTCACTTTTTCTTGAGTTGTCCTGGGGTCAACTCAAGTTATAACTGAGACACCAGGTACTCGCCTCTGTGCCCTGTGGAGAAGCCAGTCTCTGTGCATGTTGTGAGGCTCCTCTGGGGATTCCTCCACAGTCGTCGCTGGGTTCTCAGTGCTTGTCTAGTGCTGAGGCCGGAGCCTGAGCTTTCTTCGCAATGCTGATGTACCTCTTGGGGTTCCCCTGAAGCCCCCTCAGGGGTTTGTGGCCTCATCTCACCCATAGTCGTGCAGGATCGCTTTTCTCCAGGGTGCTGCAGCCTTGTCCGGCTCTCCTTCGAGTGGACAAAGGGATCTGTGGCTTGCACTGGAGGTAACCCAGGGCTATTACACGTGCCAGGGTGTCTGCCGTCAAGCCTCGGGGAGGAAGTCGAGGCAGTACAGGGCAGTCAGGTTCATCTGGAGTGAACGAGGCATTTGGGGTTCTTGGGGAAAGGTGACGAGAGCCTTAGGCTCCTGTGGACTCGATTGGTGTGAGGGCCTCCTCTTGGGATGCAAGGGGAGAGCTGAGAACCCTTTCCCTAAGGATCAGGGAAAGGGCACTCATCTGGAGTTGAGCAGGGGCAAATGGAGCTCCTCTAGAATCGCGGCGGGACCCTCGGCGGTCCTCTCGAGTGGCGACGGGTGGGGCGGGAACTTCTTGGGTCATAGCAAGGGTGTGAAGAAGCCTTTCGAGATCCAAGATGGAAGGGGTGATTTCCCCCGTGATGCTGCAGTGGACAAGGCACTCACACTCCCTGCAGGGGAGAAGCTTCTGGTTTTTCTCGAGTTGCGGAGGGGTCCTCTCGAGTTACAACGGAAACCCCAGGGACCTGCTGCTGTGGCCTCAGGAGAACCCAGACTCCATGCGATTTGATAGGCACCTCAGGGTATTCCTCCCCAGACGTCACTGGGTCCTCATTCCTCGTCTCGTGCTGAGGCCGAAGCCTATGCTTGCCTTGCCCATGCTGACATAAGTCTTCGAGTTCCCCTGGAGCCCCCACAGGGGAGTCAGTCCTCATCTCGCCTGGAGACATACACAGCCGATTTCCTCCCCAACTGCAGCACCAGTGTCCAGATCCTTGTCGAGCAGATACAGGGATCAGTAACTTGTCCTTGAGGTACCCCAGGGCTATCACAAGGGCCAGTGTGCTGGAGTCGATCCTCGGAGTGACAGTCGAGGCAGTGCAGGGCATTCAGGTTCATCTGGAGTGGATGAGGAATTGGGGGTCTTGAGGAATGGTGGCCCAAGCAGTGAGACTCCTCCTGACTTTCCAGGTGGGAGCACCTCCTCTTGACATGCGAGGGAAACACCGTGAAACCTTTTGCGACGGAGCAGGGAAAGGGCCCCTCATCTTGAGCTCAGCAGGGGAAAACGGGGCTACTCTTGAGTGTTGGTGGGACCCTCGGGGTTCCACTAGAGTGGAGACGGGTGGGGCGGTGAACTTCTTGGGTCACAGCAAGGGTGTGAAGGGGCCTTTCTTGGTCCCAGAGGGATGGGGTGAAGTCACCGAGATGCCACATTGGACAAGGGCCTCTCCCAGCATGCAGGGAAATGTCTGGTTCTTTTTGAGTTGTGGAGGGGTCCACTCAAGTTACAACAGTGCCCCTGGGACCCACTTCTGTGGCCCCAGGAAAGGCCAGTCTCCGTGGGAGGGGCCAGGCACATCTGGGCATTTTTCCCCAGTGGCCTCAAGTCCTCAGTCTCATTCTGGTGCTGAGGCCAGAGCCTGAGCTTTCCTCACCCATGCCTTCGTCAGTCTTGGGGATCCCCTTGAGTCCCCTCAGGGGAGTCAGACCTCGTCTTGCCCATAGACGTGCAGGTCCGCTTTACTCCAGGGTGCATCAGCCTTGTCTGGCTCTCTGTCGAATGGACAAAGGGATCTGTAGCTTGCCCTCGAGGTACCCCAGGGCAATCACACGTGCCAGTCTGTCAGCAGTTGAGTCTCAGGGAGGCAGTCGGGGCAGTACAGGGCAGTCAGGTTCATCTGGAGTGGACAAGGCATTTGGGGTTCTTGGGGAAAAGTGACCAGACACCTGAGGCTCCTCTGGACTCGCCTGGTGTGAGGGCCTCCTCTTGGGATGCTAGGGGAGAGCCAGGAACGCTTTCCTTATGGAGCAGGGTAAGGGCTCATCTGGAGCTGAGCAGGGGAAAATAGAGCTCCTCTTAAGTCATGGCAGGACCCTTGGGGTTCCTCTCGAGTGGGGGCGGGTGGGGC
>SJYW01021200.1:444792-464681 GCA_006410735.1 Raphicerus campestris | reverse complement strand
CCAAAAAAATAAAGTCTGACACTGTTTCCACTGTTTCCCCATCTATTTCCCATGAAGTGATGGGACCAGATGCCATGATCTTCATTTTCTGAATGTTGAGCTTTAAGCCAACTTTTTCACTTTCCTGTTTCACTTTTACCAAGAGGCTTTTTAGTTCCTCTTCACTTTCTGTGATAAGGGTGGTATCATCTGCATATCTGAGGTTATTGATATTTTTCCTGGCAATCTTGATTCTAGCTTGTGTTCCCTCCAGCCTAGCATTTCTTATGATGTACTCTGCATATAAGTTAAATAAGCAGGATGACAATTCCAATAAATAATCAGGGTTAATTTCTGTTAGGATTGACTTGTTTGATCTCCTTGCAGTTCAAGGGAATCTCAAGAGTCTTCTCCATTACCATAGTTGGAAAGCATCAATTCTTTGGTGCTCAGCCTTCTTTATGGTCCAACTCTCACATCCATATGTGACTACTAGAAAAACCATAGCTTTGACTATATAAACTTCTGTTGGCAAAATGATGTCTCTGCTTTTTAATACATTGTATAGGTTTGCCATAGTTTTAAAAGAGCATATAGTTTTTAATATTGTTAGAAGTGAAGTAAAGTGAAAGTCACTCAGTCATGTCTGACTCTTAGCAATCCTATGGACTATACAGTCCATAGACTTCTCCAAGCCATAATACTGGAGTGCGTAGCCTTTCCCTTCCCTAGAGAATCTTGTTAGAGCTATGTGTTAATTAGAGATTTGCCATTAATGCTTTATAAGACCATTGGAAATTTCTTCACCTCCTTTGAAATTGGGAGGCCCCATCTGTTAGCGTTGTTTATGAATGTCTGTTTAATATGGATTCAATAGATTTTTTCCATTTCATTAATGATACAGTAGTATCATAAGTCCTTACTTTGTTTCCTAGAGTATAATTTTTTTAATGTTAGCTTTGAAACCCCAGTACTTTGGCCACCTCATGCGAAGAGTTGACTCATTGGAAAAGACTCTGATGCTGGGAGGGACTGGGGGCAGGAGGAGAAGGGGACGACCGAGGATGAGATGGCTGGATGGCATCACGGACTGGACAGGGAGGCCTGGCGTGCTGCGATTCATGGGGTCGCAAAGAGTCGCACACGACTGAGTGACTGAACTGAACTGAACTGATTCAAATTACCCTCCCCTTGCTGCAAGCTTGTATCTAAGCTTCCCTTATGGCTCAGTTGGTAAAGAATCCACTTGCATTGCAGGAGACCCTGGTTCAATTCCTGGGTCAGGAAGATTCCCTAGAGAAGGGGTAGGCTACCCACTTCAGTCAGTATTCTTGCACTTACCTTGTGGCTCAGCTGGTAAAGAATCTGCCTGCAATGTGGGAGACCTGGGTTCGATCTCTGGTTTTGGAAGATCCCCTCGAGAAGGGAAAGTCTACCCACTCCAGTATTTCGGTCTGGAGAACTCTATTTGGGTTGCAAAGAGTTGCACATGACTGAGTGACTTTCACTTTACTTCACTTGATTTTGTTAAGATATAACAAATATTCTAATGATCTTACAATGTATATGGGATTTCCCTGATAGCTCAGGTGGTAAAGAATCCAACTGCAATGCAAGAGACTCTGGTTTCTTTCCTGAGTTGGGAAAATCCACTGAAGAAGGGATAGACTACCCACTCCAGTCAGTATTCTTAGGCTTCCCTTGTGGCTCAGCTGGTAAATAATCCACCTGCAGTGTGGGAAACCTGGGTTCAATCCCTGGGTTGGGAAAATCCTCTGGAGAAGGTAAAGGTAACCTACTCTTTTATTCTGATCATAAAGAGTTGTACGTGACTGAGTGACTTTCACTTTAGGATATATACATATTCCAAATTACCAGAGACAAAACAAAAATCTTTAACTCCAAAATTCTAATAGTGGCCAGTATTAGAAATGTGATGACAAAACCACATCACTTTAGGAAACTTATAGTGAAAGAAGGTATGTTGTGGTGCAATGTCCCTAAAAAGCATTTGAGAAATTCTAGCACATGGTTCCAAACAGGAAAAGGAGTACATCAAAGCTGTATATTGTCACCCTTCTCTTTAACTTCTATGCAGAGTACATCATGAGAAATGCTGGGCTGGAAGAGGCACAAGCTGGAATCATGATTGCTGGGAAGAAATATCAATAACCTCAGATATGCAGATGACACCATCCTTATGGTAGAAAGTGAAGAAGAACTAAAGATACTCTTGATGAAAGTGAAAGAGGAGAGTGAAAAAGTTGGCTTAAAGCTCAACATTCAGAAAATGAAGATCTGGTCTCATCATTTCATGGCAAATAGATGTGGAAACAGTGGAAACAGTGTCAGACTTTAGTTTTGGGGGCTCCAAAATCATTGCAGATGGTTACTGCAGCCATGAAATTAAAAGATGCTTACTGTTTGGAAGAAAAGTTATGACCAACCTAGGTAGCATATTCAAAAGCAGAGACATTACTTTGCCAACAAAGGTCTGTCTAGACAAAGCTATGGTTTTTCCAGTGGTCATGTATGGATGTGAGAGTTGGACTGTGAAGAAGGCTGAGCGCCGAAAAATTGATGCATTTGAACTATGGTGGTGGAGAAGACTCTTGAGAGTCCCTTGGACTGCAAGGAGATCCAACCAGTCCATTCTAAAGGAGATCAACCCTGGGTGTTCTTTGGAAGGAATGATGCTAAAGCTGAAACTTCAGTACTTTTGCCACCTCATTAGAAGAGTTGACTCATTGGAAAAGACTCTGATGCTGGGAGGGTTTGGGGGCAGGAAGAAAAGGGAATGACCGAGAATGAGATGGCTGGATGGCATCACTGACTTGATGGACGTGAGTCTGAGTGAACTCCGGGAGATGGTGATGGACAGGGAGGCCTGATGTGCTGTGATTCATGGGGTCGCAAAGAGTCAGACACGACTGAGTGAGAGTGACTGAACTGACTGAACTGAAGTGAGCACATGTTGATGGTTTTTAACTAAATACAATAAATAGAAGGATAAGTAAATATTATGTAAAGATGATCACACAAAAAAGCTAAAATTCTGCATTATGGAGAGCTTCTCATTAAAATCAATGAAAGAAAAAGATGTCTGACTTATCTACTGTTATGAAAGTAATAGCCAAAGTAATTGAATAAAAACATGCTGTTAAAAAGAGGTAACAAAATTGAAATAAAAGTTAAAGCAATGACAAATTACCTTGAAATCAAAGAAGAAACAATTGCAAAAAGATTAGAATTGTTCCAAGTTATATATAAATAACCAAAACTACATTTGGCTATATCAAGGTTGTACAATTAGTGTTATATTCCTTTAGTTCATTTTTGCATTAAATTATTCTTTCATCAAAAAATATTTTGTTAAAAATTTGAATGGAAATATATTAAAATAAACTATCTAAATAAGAATTTAGAATCATTTTTATAGCATAAAGACTAATAAAGCCCTATAATTTTATTAATGTTAAGGCTTTTAATAATTTCCTTGAATGCTTACGAGTATTACTAATATATTATACCTCATTCCTTTTATTTATATGAAAAAAGTAGTCTGCTTTTTCTTAGAGCTAGAAAATCATGAGCCATAATACTACAATGTGAGTGAAGTTATTAGAAACTTACCTTATATAAATTTATCTTATTCATATCCTTTTCTCACATACATACAACAAGGCAGGCTTTACATGCATTACTTTAAAAATATTCACAATATCTGTCCAAAATATAAATTATCTCCTTTTTTTTTTTTAAACTGTGAAAACACAGACACCTATGGTTCATGGGAAAGAAGTACTGAGATTTATGACCATTACCTCTCACTAAGTATCCACAGAGAGAGAGTTGAAAACTAATGAGGGATCTCATACAAAAAACTATATTTTGGTGAAAATATCTTTGAAGAATTGGTTTATAATCAGTTGATTTCTAGCTATATTTTAAAAATAAACACTACAAGAAAAGCTGAATTGTTGTTCCTGTCTTGCCCCCCAAATGTTTTTGGTATATTTTGGCAATGCCATCAATAATGTTCTATTCAGTTCAGTTTAGTCGCTCAGTTGTGTCCAACTCTTTGCGACCCCATAAATCACAGCACACCAGGCCTCCTTNACAGAAATTTTGATACATACTACAACATGGAAGAAATTTGAAGATATTGCACTAAAGGAAATAAGCCAGTCACAAAAAGACAATTACTGTATGATTATATTTATATGAGGTCTATATGATAATCAGAAAAAGAAGGTAGAATGGTGATTTCCAAGGGCTTGGGGGAGAAGGGAATAGGGAGTTGTTTAATGAGCATAGACTTTCAGCTTTGCAAGATGAAAAAGTTCTGGAGATTGTTTGTACAACAGTCTGAATATATTTAATGATATACTTAAAAATGGTTAAGATGATAAATATTATGTGTATTCTGCCACAACAAAGAAAGTGTAGATGCACTCCTACTAATCACATTTTTGACAGTAATAGAAAACTAAGTGTATCCTTGAACTAAAAATATTAAAAAAAAATTATCTGAACCAGTATTTGAGAAGTAGCTTCAAATAAGTGTAAAAATACAGACTCATTCTCAATTTGTAGGTATAACCATAGGATATAAATTATTAGAAAAGCAGAAGCTCATTCTTCTCAAGTATGGAATCAATTTTCTGAACCAAACTCCTGACTCTGGATCTTATTAATTTGTCTTTTTCTCTACTGCTGTTCTGAGATTGCAGAATAGGTAGCATTTGGAGGAGGAAAAAATAGTGGATTTTATGCAGTGCTTTGAGGAATATTTAAACATTTTATCTAAATATTTTGACATTTTATCTAAATTATAAAATTTACTTTGAAGGTATTTGATCTCTTATGCAAACTAACAGTCATTATTTAAATTTTGGGAAAATTGGAATAAACTTAGATAAACTCATTGGAAGTTAAAACAATACTCTTATCAGTGTGGTTTATAATTTAAACTTAAAACATGATCAAATTCCCCTCATTGAATAACTCCAGTTTTTTTTCTTTATGCTTTAGATTAATTTATGATTCACATGGAACACTTTAGATGAAAATAACATGCAAATGATGTCACTACATCATAATACTCTGGTGTTAGTTAAAATTTTAAAACATCTTATTTCATAGTATTCAATAATAACATCAATTTTTCCCCCAAATAGTATGATAGGCTTCATTGAGCTTAAACTGAAAACTCAAATTCATAAGGCATTGTTAAAATGCCAAAGCTTACAATTTGATTCCATCCAAAAAATTACTTTCAACACTTTTTTTTTTTTTTCATATACCAAAACCTGTGCTCTGAGGCACATTTTTAACTTTGGATTAGCCTGCACAGCTGAGCAAACATTTTATCTAATGCATGTTATTAAGAGTTTAAATCTGCATTAGAGATGAAATAAATGGAAAATGTAGCCCTCAAAGAAATAGGATTAGAGTGTTTGTTCTCTCTCTGTTTCTTCATGAAGCTTACTCTGTAAAGGATTTCCTGGGCAAAATTTCTTCTGGATTAAGGTTCAATCCAACTGTGCTCTAAATTTATCCTGCAGCTCAAAATCTTAGAATGATGAGAAGTTTCTAGAAAGGAATGCTAACTCAGAATTCAGAGGCCTGTGCAGGGCTTCTTGCTTGTGGGACAAATGAGAGAGAGATCTAAAATCATACCTACCTCGATTATGATTTATCTTCTAACATTAGGTCCGAATATGGCCTTTCAATGACATTGAATTTATTCATTTAATAAATAACATAAACAAAATTTTCTTTTGCCTTATCTTTGTTGTATGTTTATATGCAGTTTGTTCATGTTTTCTTTTATAACAATTTTAGATTTATGGAATTATTTTGAATATAGCACAGAATTCCCATAAAACCCACACACAATCTCCCCTATCATTAGCACCTTACCTTAGAATTGATCACAATTATGAATTGATAGTAATACATTATAATTAGCTAAAATTCATACTTTTTCAGAGTTCTTAAATGTGTCCTTAATGTTCTTTTTTGATTTGAGGGTTGCACCCAAAATTTATATTATTTTCTTTAGTAGTCATGTCGCCTTAGAATTCTCATGTCTATGACAGTTTCTTAGACTTTTCTTGTTTTTGACAACCTTGATTTTTTTTTAGTCAGATATTTTGTACACAGAACACTGTATAGATTGTCTGCAATTTAAAATGATTCAATTTATTTTTCAGCTTTAAGTTGGTGTGCAACCATATGAATCCAGAGAACCCATACTTCAACTTTTTTTTAATATTTATCTTTTCCCAGGCTAGTGATACATCATACCTCTTATACTCTTTCTTGGTGCAGGGCAGCAGCAGTCAGCTGCTGCTCCATCAGACACTTGATCACAGGGTAAGCAATAGATACACTTATAAGCATAATTCCTGATAGGTCAGTTGGTAAAGAATTTGTCTGCAATGCAAGAGACCTGGGTTTGTTTCCTGGGTCAAGAAGATCCCCTGGAGAACAAAATGGCAACCTACTCCAGTATTCATGTCTGGAGAATACAATGGGCAAAGGAGCTAGCAGGCTACAGTCCATGGATCTGCATATCGGGCATGACTTAGCAACTAAACCATCACAAGGATTCTATACCTCTACAATCATAATGTTTTCCTCACTTTTAGTACAGCATTCAACAAATTATAAGACATAGTCAGTTTATTATAAAATAGACGGTATTCAGTTCAGAGCTCAGTCATGTCTGACTTTTTGCGACCCCATGAATCGCAGCATATCAGTCCTCCCTGTTCATCACCATCTCTAACAGTTCACTCAGATTCACAACCATCGAGTCCATGATGCCATCCAGCCATCTCATCCTCGGTCGTCCCCTTCTCCTCCTGCCAACAATCCCTCCCAGCATTAGAGTCTTTAACAATGAGTCAGCTCTTCGCATGAGATGGCCAGAGTACTGGAGTTTCAGCTTTAGCATCATTCCTTCCAAAGAAATCCCAGGGTTGAACTCCTTCAGAATGGACTGGTTGGATCTCCTTGCAGTCCAAGGGACTCTCAAGAGTCTTCTCCAACACCACAGTTCAAAAGCATCAATTCTTCGGCGATCAGCCTTCTTCACAGTCCAACTCTCACATCCATACATGACCACAGGAAAAACCATAGCCTTGACTAGACGGACCTTAGTCGGCAGAGTAATGTCTCTGCTTTTGAATATACTATTTAGGTTGGCCATAACTTTTCTTCCAAGGAGTAAGCATATTCTAATTTCCTGGCTGCAGTCACCATCTGCAGTGATTTTGGAGCCCAAAGAAATAANGTAAGCGTTTTTTAATTTCATGGCTGCAATCACCATCTGCAGTGATTTTGGAGCCCCCCCCCCCCCAATAATGCTGTATTAGAATTACATATAAAACATTTCCCAATATAGCTGCATTTAAAAATTTGTTCTTGGAATGATTCCAGGTTGAGTTCCACTTCACTCCAGCTCCCTCTTGTCCCAGTCATAAATAAAACAAGTGGAAGTGGAAGATACTGATTTTTGCATGAATGTTAAGTCTGTGCCTCCTATGTAAAGGTGGTCATTGTTATTTCCATCAAGGTATATATTCTAATATTTGCTTCCTTGTTAATAAAATTGAAAACCAGAAAGGTATTATGTGACTTTACATCCTATGTCAATGTACTTGTGAAATAAGATAGCATTGATAGGGGTATATTCTCTCCTCATTCCTTTTATTATTTGTATGGAGGAATTGCTAAGGTCTGAGCCTCACATCAGATTGATTAAAACAAAAACAAAAACAAAACTTGATGGTGAGTTCCATATACCACACACTGTACATGCAGCGATGAAATATGTGGACCCAAACTAATACTTCTGACCTTTACCTTCCCATTGCCTACTCATCAATCATTCTTGCCCATGAGAAGAAAAATAAACTTTATATTTGGTAATCTTTGCATAAGGCATTAAGCATGCCTGACTTAGTGATGCTCTTGCTGCTGCCTAGTCGCTTCAGTAGTGTCCGACTCTGCGACCCCATAGACAGCAGCCCACCAGGTCTGCCATCCCTGGGAGTCTCCAGGCAAGAACACTGGAGTGGGTTGCCATTTCCTTCTCCAATGCGTAAAATTGAAAAGTGAAAGTGAAGTCGCTCTGTCATGTCCGACTCTTTGCGACTCCAAGGACTGCAGCCTACCAGGCTCCTCTTTCCATGGGATTTTCCAGGCAAGAGTACTGGAGTGGGTTGCCATTGCCTTCTCAGTACTTAGTGATAGCATTCTTAGAAGCCAGAATATCCTTAGATCCACATGTTCTGACCTCCTCTCTGTCATGTGATAAGGAGGCTGCTCCTGATGGGAAAATCTATTTTTTTTCTGTGCCGACGAGATGAATTACTAGCATGCTTATTTGTCTGCAGATCTAAAGTAATTTTCAAAAGAGCTCTATCAGTGATAAAATTCATATTTTATCCATCAGGTTTGCACATTTATTTTTCTATTGGATCTGGAAATGGATAAGAAGAGTGAAAGAGTGACAGTTGCTCAGTCATGGGGACTTTCTGACCCCATGGACTCTGGCCTGCCAGGCTCCTCTGTCCATGGAATCCTCCAGGCAAGAATACTGGAGTGGGTTGCCATCCCCTTCTACAAGAGATATTCCTGACCTAGGGGTTGAACCTAGGTCTCCTGCATTGCAGAGAGATTCTTGAATAGAGTGGCTGTTATTTATATACCATCCCTTCCACATAACTCCAAGAGTATAATTTCCATTTTACTTTACTTTTGCAGCTGAGAGTTAAGGAAGTGAAATGACCACAGTCACACAGCAAGTGTGTAAGTGAATGTCTGGGGTGATCATGTGTGTTAGGGTTTCTGGTAGAGGTGATGAAATCAAACTAAAGTACAGATAAGAAACAGATTTTAAATTACACATTGAGCTTGTTTCTCATTCAAGATTAGATAGGGGCGCAAAAGTCACAAACATGTTTTAAAGCTAACCTTCTCCGTGTTAGGTAGGTCAAATGTTTGGCAGTTAGGATCATAGAAACTAAAATAAAAAATATATAGTTTTAATTCCTGCTCAGCCATTTGCAAGTGGCAAGTTATTTTAGGCAAGTTACAGAACCTCTCCAACTTTAATTGGCTAAAATGAGAGTTCACCTTATGAACTTTGCATAAGCATTATGTGAGATTACTCTTGTAATACCTTCAATACAGTGTTTGGCATATGCTGCTGCTGCTGCTAAGTCACTTCAGTTGTGTCCGATTCTGTGTGACCCCATAGACAGCAGCCCACCAGGCTCCCCATCCCTGGGATTCTCCAGGCAAGAACACTGGAGTGGGTTGCCATTTCCTTCTCCAATGCATGAAAGAAAAAGTGAAAGTGAAGTCACTCAGTCATGTCTGACTCTTAGCAACCCCATGGACTGCAGCCCACCAGGCTCCTTGTCCATGGGATTTTCTAGGCAAGAGTACTGGAGTGGGGTGCCATTGCCTTCTCCATTGGCATATAGTAAGCAGTAAATATCAGCTACTATTATCATTACTTTGTAGGGAAGAACTGACACCTAGAGACAAAATAGGTAATGTGTTTACTATCATGAAGCTACATGGTTTTGGAAAGGAATTAATATAAATTGGTTTTAATATTATTCAACATCACAATCATCTTCATCCCCACGAACTTCAGTCAGAGTAGTTCCCAGGAATTTAAACTCAGATTTGGTGCCTTACCTCCTTCTTCTATTTATCAGTTCTAATGTTATGTTACCTTTTACATGAAACTCTTCAAGATCATCAGGGAGTGCTTACCCTTTCATTAGAAAATATAGCTCACATGTCTCATGTAGTCTAATCAGAGATTTCCTTGGTTTGAAACGAATTATGAAGGATGATGGTTGGATGACATCACTGACTCTATGGACATGAGTTTGAGGAAGCTCTGGGAGTTGGTGATGGACAGGGAAGCCTGGTGTGCTGCAGTCCGTGGGATCATAGAGTCAGACTTGACTGAGCCACTGAACTGAACTGATGAATATCTTTCAGTTACTTTGCTGGATTTTACAACCCTGGGGAGCTGTCTTATTTCTTTGTTTATCATATGATTTTACACAGAATCAACACTTAATCAGTGTTTGCCAAATAAAAAATAAATCAGAGAAACTGCCGATATTTACTTAGAAATCACTGTTTCTCAAAACTTGAAATAATGAGGTTGTAGAAACAATTACAAAGCTAAATTAATTAAAATTCCATAGGTCTCATGTAAAAAGAAAATTATTCTCTAGGATGAAATTTAATTTGTATGAAATAAATTTAAACCCAAGTGGTGTTTCTATTATAGCCAAGTATCAATTATATAATCCTTCCAATGTTTTATGGACACATTTATATTGGGTAATGAATACTCGACATTCAGCTATGAGTTGAAGTAAACTTTTCCCAATATTATTACTAACTCACACAAAAAACCCCAAGGGCTATTAATAAGTTTTAGAACCATCATAGAAGCTATTTTAAAAATGTATTAGATTGTAATAAAGATTGAAAACAGAATAAGATATAGAACTATTGACAAGGGTTGATAGATTTGCCTTTAGAAAGCTTTTATATTCTTTTCACCCTATTTGTCTTCCTAAGTAATATCAAACAAGTACTACATATGTTTAATATAATTTGTAGTCTGAGACTTTTTAAATCCAAACTTATGGTTAGACTGATGATACATAAATTTAATTCACATTTAGAATGGCATCACTATAAATAATAAAATAAATTAATTAACTATGTAAATTAATGCAAAAACCATTTAATGCTAGAGTTATCACTACACTAAATTTTAGGTTTAGAGAAGATACTTCTTCCAAGGAAGTCATTAATCTCAGGATTTAGATGACATTTTTATCTTTTTTGCATTTTCTAGGCTAAGATCTACATTTGATACTATCACTTTGCATGGAAGATGGCGAATTATTAACAGTTCATTTTCATAGAAGACATTCTGTTCTCCTGAATAGGGATAAGACTACTGTAAAGTAAGTGAGGCATTCATCCCCATACAAAATTTCAGACATAACAAAAGACATGGCAACAAGATAAATGCTATGTTTATGCAATATTAAAGAATCAAATCAGCAAATCATGACCCATAAATTGGGTGCTTATTTTGCTAGGAAAGTTTTGTTAGAAGTAGCAATGATAGGTAAAGTATATATTCAGTGTCATGGGGTTTTAGGCAAAGAATCTTGCTGATATTGATTAAATTATATCATAATAGAAGTCAACACAATGCAATATGTTGATCTGCTCAAGTGATGTTTAAAGAATATAGAGTGAAGCAGAGCCTTTTCTTTAAAAATAGTAGAGAGTAGTGATTATTATGGAGATTATAGACTTTTAATATTTATTTATTTATTTGGCTGCACCAAGTCTTAGTTGTGGCATGGGATCAGGATCTTAGTTGGGGTATGTGAGGCCTAGTTCCCTGACCTGGTATTGAACCTGGCCCCCTGCACTGGGAATGTTGGAGTCTTGGCCACTGGATGACCAGGGGAGTTTCAAGATTATAGATTTTGAAAGCCTTTTTCTTAATCTAATTAACAAAATGTGGCAACTAATGCACCATCACTTTGACAAATTCTTTTAATTTAGACTACTTTCACTGCACTTAATTATGTAGTCTTCTTCAGTTCCATATTCAAGAATTGAACACCAAAAGAAAGCAAGAGATGTAAATTCTTCTAATTTGATGAAAAACTAAAAATGATTGTAGAAACACAAGCATATTTGAAATGTACTAATAGCCTTAAATAGTGAGATTTTTATATGAACTACAGAATCAAAGTTATTTCAGTAAATAATCATTTATTAATAATGGCTATACCAAGAGGTTTATTAGATAAATTCAGATAATTTGATTTAGGACATTTTACTCATATTTTAGAGATTAAAAAAATTAAATAAGCAGTAAGCTAATTACTGGTGGACAACTGTTAGAACAGATTTTTCATTCAAAAGTCCATGGTCTTTCTAACAAAATATGTTGCTGAAAATAACTTTAGAAGTTATGTAATGCAACTGCTTTTTTCACCATGAAGAAAAGAATTCTTGTCCTGATTACAGCAGAATGAGGGTTATACTAATTCCTCTGACCACCTAGGACAGGTATTTTTTCATTGTCCATGATAGTAGAAATGCAATTGCCTCATCCAGGCCCAATTTACTGTAGATATACTTCTCCATGACTGCTAAAATGCTCAAAGATATACCTTTTGTATATCAGGAGCCATCATACTCAAAAATGCCCAGAGTAAGATTCATATCTGTTGCCAATGACAGACTGATGTTGGAGTGCTAAGAGCCCAGCCTCCTTGCATAAGATGGGACAGCTGAGGTGCAATTGAAACACCAGAGTTCCCTGTGCAATCATGTTGAACTTAGCTATTTATTCATTTATTTTTGTTTTAAATTTCCCATCTCTTAATAAGCAAAATCTTGGTAAAACCTTTTTAGTCTCATCACAGAAATGAGTAAAAGCAAAAGTGAAAAATATGTCCTCCATACAAGCATGCAACTTAAAAGCATTTGTAGAAAAGTGACAGAGGAAAAGCAGGTCAGTTTAAAACTTTTTCTTTTAATTAAGTAGCATTCCATACCTATTATGAAAATATATGAGTAAAATTACTTTAAAAAATGAGTTGTAAATGCTGTCTTTCTCTAAATATTGTTATTTTATTTGTCTTTTTAATATTTTATTAGATTTAAATTGTACTACACATCACATTTTGTATTCAGCTTTTATATTTTAAAAATGTTGGCTCAATGGCTCTGAATATATTGACAGTTTACTCTTTGAAATGCTCAACTTTTTTGTATCAGCACTTTCCATACTTCCTTACTGTGACTGAAGAAGAAGGATGGATCACCTGTCACATACCAATGTCTCTACATGTACTCTGAGGCTCATTCTTACTTAACTTTTTAGAGATTACACTTTGTTTTTTCCTCTGTGTCTTCAATCTCTAATGATTATTTCCTTGGTTATTCCCATTATGAAAAATGTAATACCAGAAGACCCTCTTTAGTCCAAAGTTTCATCCAGTTACTTCTCTATCTCTCTGTACATCTCGTTAGACCCAATCACTACCTCTTTCAAATATGTGCTTTCTGCTCATAGCATCTGGGACATAACATGTTCCTGAATTTTTCCATACAAACTTGGTAACTTTTTAAAAGAATTGTTGTGGTTCTTCCTCTGGTTTCCCTTTTTTAAAATGTGAACTTCTAGCGCAATCTGCTTTTCTCATCACTAGACCTAAAGATTCAACTGCTATTGACATGTCCTTTTAGATGATTCACTCTCATTTCAAATATAATCTGTCCACACTGAAATCTACTCTGCTTGACACCACATCTAACAGACACATGGAGAAAGCAATGGCACCCCACTCCAGTACTCTTGCCCGNTCAAGGAAGTCATTAATCTCAGGATTTAGATGACATTTTTATCTTTTTTGCATTTTCTAGGCTAAGATCTACATTTGATACTATCACTTTGCATGGAAGATGGCGAATTATTAACAGTTCATTTTCATAGAAGACATTCTGTTCTCCTGAATAGGGATAAGACTACTGTAAAGTAAGTGAGGCATTCATCCCCATACAAAATTTCAGACATAACAAAAGACATGGCAACAAGAT
Source organism: Raphicerus campestris (assembly GCA_006410735.1). NCBI lineage: Eukaryota > Metazoa > Chordata > Mammalia > Artiodactyla > Bovidae > Raphicerus > Raphicerus campestris. The sequence goes on along the minus strand of SJYW01021200.1, from coordinate 451,013 downwards.
AAATGCTATGTTTATGCAATATTAAAGAATCAAATCAGCAAATCATGACCCATAAATTGGGTGCTTATTTTGCTAGGAAAGTTTTGTTAGAAGTAGCAATGATAGGTAAAGTATATATTCAGTGTCATGGGGTTTTAGGCAAAGAATCTTGCTGATATTGATTAAATTATATCATAATAGAAGTCAACACAATGCAATATGTTGATCTGCTCAAGTGATGTTTAAAGAATATAGAGTGAAGCAGAGCCTTTTCTTTAAAAATAGTAGAGAGTAGTGATTATTATGGAGATTATAGACTTTTAATATTTATTTATTTATTTGGCTACACCAAGTCTTAGTTGTGGCATGGGATCAGGATCTTAGTTGGGGTATGTGAGGCCTAGTTCCCTGACCTGGTATTGAACCTGGCCCCCTGCACTGGGAATGTTGGAGTCTTGGCCACTGGATGACCAGGGGAGTTTCAAGATTATAGATTTTGAAAGCCTTTTTCTTAATCTAATTAACAAAATGTGGCAACTAATGCACCATCACTTTGACAAATTCTTTTAATTTAGACTACTTTCACTGCACTTAATTATGTAGTCTTCTTCAGTTCCATATTCAAGAATTGAACACCAAAAGAAAGCAAGAGATGTAAATTCTTCTAATTTGATGAAAAACTAAAAATGATTGTAGAAACACAAGCATATTTGAAATGTACTAATAGCCTTAAATAGTGAGATTTTTATATGAACTACAGAATCAAAGTTATTTCAGTAAATAATCATTTATTAATAATGGCTATACCAAGAGGTTTATTAGATAAATTCAGATAATTTGATTTAGGACATTTTACTCATATTTTAGAGATTAAAAAAATTAAATAAGCAGTAAGCTAATTACTGGTGGACAACTGTTAGAACAGATTTTTCATTCAAAAGTCCATGGTCTTTCTAACAAAATATGTTGCTGAAAATAACTTTAGAAGTTATGTAATGCAACTGCTTTTTTCACCATGAAGAAAAGAATTCTTGTCCTGATTACAGCAGAATGAGGGTTATACTAATTCCTCTGACCACCTAGGACAGGTATTTTTTCATTGTCCATGATAGTAGAAATGCAATTGCCTCATCCAGGCCCAATTTACTGTAGATATACTTCTCCATGACTGCTAAAATGCTCAAAGATATACCTTTTGTATATCAGGAGCCATCATACTCAAAAATGCCCAGAGTAAGATTCATATCTGTTGCCAATGACAGACTGATGTTGGAGTGCTAAGAGCCCAGCCTCCTTGCATAAGATGGGACAGCTGAGGTGCAATTGAAACACCAGAGTTCCCTGTGCAATCATGTTGAACTTAGCTATTTATTCATTTATTTTTGTTTTAAATTTCCCATCTCTTAATAAGCAAAATCTTGGTAAAACCTTTTTAGTCTCATCACAGAAATGAGTAAAAGCAAAAGTGAAAAATATGTCCTCCATACAAGCATGCAACTTAAAAGCATTTGTAGAAAAGTGACAGAGGAAAAGCAGGTCAGTTTAAAACTTTTTCTTTTAATTAAGTAGCATTCCATACCTATTATGAAAATATATGAGTAAAATTACTTTAAAAAATGAGTTGTAAATGCTGTCTTTCTCTAAATATTGTTATTTTATTTGTCTTTTTAATATTTTATTAGATTTAAATTGTACTACACATCACATTTTGTATTCAGCTTTTATATTTTAAAAATGTTGGCTCAATGGCTCTGAATATATTGACAGTTTACTCTTTGAAATGCTCAACTTTTTTGTATCAGCACTTTCCATACTTCCTTACTGTGACTGAAGAAGAAGGATGGATCACCTGTCAAATACCAATGTCTCTACATGTACTCTGAGGCTCATTCTTACTTAACTTTTCAGAGATTACACTTTGTTTTTTCCTCTGTGTCTTCAATCTCTAATGATTATTTCCTTGGTTATTCCCATTATGAAAAATGTAATACCAGAAGACCCTCTTTAGTCCAAAGTTTCATCCAGTTACTTCTCTATCTCTCTGTACATCTCGTTAGACCCAATCACTACCTCTTTCAAATATGTGCTTTCTGCTCATAGCATCTGGGACATAACATGTTCCTGAATTTTTCCATACAAACTTGGTAACTTTTTAAAAGAATTGTTGTGGTTCTTCCTCTGGTTTCCCTTTTTTAAAATGTGAACTTCTAGCGCAATCTGCTTTTCTCATCACTAGACCTAAAGATTCAACTGCTATTGACATGTCCTTTTAGATGATTCACTCTCATTTCAAATATAATCTGTCCACACTGAAATCTACTCTGCTTGACACCACATCTAACAGACACATGGAGAAAGCAATGGCACCCCACTCCAGTACTCTTGCCCGGAAAATCCCATGGATGGAGGAGCCTGGTAGGCTGCAGTCCACAAGGTCTCTAAGAGTCAGACACGACTTAATGACTTCACTTTGACTTTTCACTTTCATGCATTGGAGAAGGAAATGGCAACCCACTCCAATATTCTTGCCTGGAGAATCCCAGGGACAGAGGAGCCTGGTGGGCTGCCATCTATGGAGTTGCACAGAGTCAGACACGACTGAAGTGACTTAGCAGCAGCAGCAGCAGCAGCAGACATTGTACTAAGTAATACATATGCATGCCATAATATAGATACAATATATAGTCAACAAACAAAAATGAAAAACACATGCAAGATAATGTCTCTGGACTCACTTAGATTTAGTTTAATATGCAAAAACAGTGTTACATATAATAATCATTAGTTTCAAAAGTGTTGAAGTAGAGAAATTAGAGGATATATGAAAGAGTGAGGCAGAGGTAGACTAATTAGTCACCCTGGCTTCAGATTATATTGCAAAGCTACAGTAATCAAAACAGTATGGTACTTTCACAAAAACAGAAATATAGATCAATGGAACAATATAGAAAGCCCAGAAATAAGCCCACACACCTATGATCAATTAACATACAAAAAAAAAGTGGCAAAGCTATACAATGGATAAAAGACAATCTCTTCAATAAATACAAAAACTGGACAGTAACAGGTAAAAGAATAAAATTAGAACATTTACAAACACCACATACACACAAAAATGGATTAAAGATCTAAATATAAGACTGGATACTATAAAACTCTTAGAAGAAAACACAGACAGAACAATCTTTGACATAAATCACAGTGAAATATTCTCAATTCATCCCCTAGAGTAATGGAAATAAAAACAAAAATAAATGGGACTTAATTAACTCAAAAGCTTACAGCAAAGGAAATCATAAACAAAAGAAAAGACAGCCCACAGAATGGGAGAAATTATTTGCCAATAATGCAACCAACAAGAGATTAATGTTCAAAATATACAAACAGCTCATGTAGCTTAAAAAACAAAAAACAAAAAACAAACCCCCAAACCCCCACAAAAACCCAAAAGTGTCATAGATATTTCTTAAAAAAAAAAAGACATACAGATGATGAAGAGACATATGAAAACATGTTCAGCATTACTAATTATTAAAGAAACACAGATCAAAAATACAATGAAATATCTCCTTCCACCAGTCAGAATGGCCACAATTTAAAAATCTACAAACAATAAATGCTGGAGAGGGTAGGTAGAAAGCAGAACCCTCCTACACTCTTGGTGGAATGTCAATTGGTACTTCCACTATGGAGAACAGAATGGAGGTTCAGGAATCGCACTCTTGGCAAATATCCAGAGAAAAACATAGTTTGAAAGGCCCGATGTCATTGTAGTGCTATTTACAATAGCCAAGACATGCTGCTGCTGCTGCTGCTGCTAAGTTGCTTCAGTCGTGTCTGACTCTGTGCGATCCCATTGATGGCAGCCCACCAGGCTCCCCCATCCCTGGGATTCTCTAAGCAAGAATACTGGAGTGGGTTGCCATTTCCTTCTCCAATGCGTGAAAGTGAAAAGTCAAAGTGAAGTTGCTCTGTTGTGTCCGACTCTTCATGACCCCATGGACTGCAGCCTACCAGGCTCGTCCATCCATGGGATTTTCCAGGCAAGAGTACTGGAGTGGGGTGCTATTGCCTTCTCCAAACCGAGACATGAAAGCAATGCAAATGTCCATATACAGATGAATAAAGATGTGGTACATATAGACAATGTTAATATTACTCACCCTGGAGAAGTATTATACTAAGAAATTATCATAGTAAATGCAGTGAGTCAGACAGAAAAAAAAATCAAATATCATATGGCTTTACTTCGATGGGAAATCTTAAAAAATGATACAGATGAACTTATTTACAAAATAGGAAGCGACTCACAGAATTAGAAAACAAATGTATGATTACCAAAGAGTAAAAATGGGTGGGGAGAGGGGTAAAGGGTAAATTGGAAGTTTGGGACTGATATATACACACTACTATATTTCAAATAACCAACAAGGACATACAGTGTATCACAGGAAACTCTGCTCAATACTGCAATAACCTAAATGGGAAAAGGTTTTGAAAAGAATACATGTACGTATATGTGTAACTGGATCAGGTTATTGTACACCTGAAATTAACACAACATTAAAAAGCAAATATAGTCCAATATAAAATTAAAGTAAAAAAATAAGCAAAAGCTACCATTCAGTTCAGTTCAGTCGCTCAGTCATGTGTGACTCTTTGGGACCCCATAAGCTGCAGCACATCAGGCCTTCCTGTCCATCACCAAATCCCGGAGTCTACCCAAACTCATGTCCAGTGAGTCAGTGATGCCATCCAGCCATCTCATCTTGTGTCATCCCCTTTTAGTCCTGGCCTCAATCTTTCCCAGCATCAGAGTCTTTTCAAATGAGTCAGCTCTTCACATCAGATGGCCAAAGTATTGGAGCTACAGCTTCAACATCAGTCCTTCCAGTGAACACTCAGGACTGATCTCCTTTAGGATGGACTGGTTGGATCACTGTGCAGTCCAAGGGGCTCTCAAGAGTCTTCTCCAATACCACAGTTCAAAAGCATCAATTCTTTGGCACTCAGCTTTCTTTATAGTCCAACTCTCACATCCATACATGACTACTGGAAAAAACCATAGCCTTGACAAAATAGACCTTTGTTGGCAAAGTAATGTCTCTGCTTTTGAATATGCTATCTCGGTTGGTCATAACTTTCCTTCCAAAGAGTAAGTGTCTTTTAATTTCATGGCTGCAATCACTATTTGCAGTGATTTTGGAGCCCCCCAAAATAAACTCTCTCACTGTTTTCAAGTTTCCCCATCTATTTGCATGAAATAATGGGACTGGATACCATCATCTTCGTTTTCTGAATGTTGAGCTTTAAGCCAATTTTTTCACTCTCCTCTTTTACTTTCATCAAGAGTCTGTTTGGTTACTCTTCACTTTCTGCCTTAAGGGTGGTGTCATCTGCATATCTGAGGTTACTGATATTTCTCCTGGCAGTCTTCATTCCAGCTTGTGTTTCATCCAGCCAATCATTTCTCATGATGTACTCTACATAGAAGTTAAATAAGCAGGGTGACAATATACAGCCTTGACATACTCCTTTTCCTATTTGGAACCAGTCTGTTGTTCCATGTCCAGTTCTAACTGTTGCTTCCTGACCTGCATATAGATTTCTTAACAGGCAGATCAGGTGGTCTGGTATTCCCATCTCTTTCAGAATTTTTCAGAGTTTATTGTGATCCACACAGTCAAAGCCTTTGGCATAGTCAATAAAGCAGAAATAGATGTTTTTCTGGAACTCTTTTGCTTTTTACATGATCCAGCAGATGTTGGCAATTTGACTTCTGGTTCCTCTGCCTTTTCTAAAACCAGCTTGAACATCTGGAAGTTCATGGTTCATGTATTGCTGAAGCCTGGCTTGGAGAATTTTGAGCATTACTTTATTAGCGTGTGAGATGAGTGCAATTGTGCAGTAGTTTGAGCAGTCTTTGACATTGCCTTTCTTTGGGATTGGAATGAAAACTGATCTTTTCCAATCTTGTGGTCATTGCTGAGTTTTTCTAATTAGCTGGCATACTGAGTGCAGCACTTTCTTCTTCTTTTTTTTTTTTAATCCTTTATTCTATTTTACAGTACTGTATTGGTTTTGCCATACATTGACATGAATCAGCCACAGGTGTACACGATCTCCCCATGCTGAAGCCCCCTCCCACCTCCCTCCCCACCCCATCTCCCTGGATCATCCCGTACACCAGCCCCAAGCATCCTGTATCCTGTATTGAACATAAACTGGCACTTCATTTCTTA
>SJYW01021200.1:401634-441388 GCA_006410735.1 Raphicerus campestris | reverse complement strand
CACCAGCCCCAAGCATCCTGTATCCTGTATTGAACATAAACTGGCACTTCATTTCTTATATGATAGTATACATGTTTCAGTGCCATTCTCCCAAATCATCCCACCCTCTCCCTCTCCCTCAGATGCCAAAAGTCCATTCTATACCTCTGTGTCTCTTATATTGTCCCACTTACAGGGTCATCATTACTATCTTTCTAAATTCCATATATATGTGTCAGTATACTGTATTGGTGTTTATGACCCAGCAAGCCCACTGCTGGGCATACACACCGAGGAAACCCAAATTGAAAGAGACACATGTACCCCAGTGTTCATTGCAGCATTGTTTATAATTGCCAGAACATGGAAACAACCCAGATGTCCATCAACAGATGAATGGATAAGAAAGCTGTGGTACATATACACAATGGAGTATTACTCAGCCCTTAAAAAGAATATTTGACTCAGTTCTAATGAGATGGATGAAACTGGAGCCGATTATACAGAGTGAAGTAAGCCAGAAAGAAAAACACCAATACAGTATACTGAGTGCAGCACTTTCACAGCATCATCTTTTAGGATTTGAAATAGCTCAACTGGGGTTCCATCACCTCCATTAGCTTTGTTTGTGGTGATATTTCCTAAAGCCCCCTTAATTTCAGATTCAAGGATGTCTGGCTCTAGGTGAGTGATCACACCAGCATGATTAACTGGGCCGTGAAGATCTTTTTTGTTCAGTTTTTCTGTGTATTCTTGCCACCTCTTCTTAATATCTTCTGCTTCTGTCAGGTCCATTCCATTTCTGTCCTTTGTTGAGCACCTATTTGCATGAAATGTTCCCTTGGTATCTCTAATTTTCTTGAAGAGATTTCTAGTCTTTACCATTCTACTATGGTAGTGTGCAAAAAAAAAAAAAAAAGATTAAAGATAAAGAAACTCTGTAGACCACTCAAATAGAGAATTTTTCACAAAATTAGGTTAAAAAGCACAAAAGCAATGGAATATTAAAATTAAAACTCTAATGAAGTAGTAAGGAGACTAAAATGATAAGAAATTTGTTTATAAGATTTTTAAAATTATATAAAAAAACAATATTTCTTAATAAAATGCAATTTGACCTATTTAAATAAAGGAGGAGTAAATAATTCAGATAAATAAGTTGTTGTATGGGAATTCTGTTAAAAAACATCTGCAAGAAATTCAATTTTTTACAGTAGTTATTTTTTCTATATCTCTATCATCTAAAACTATAATCATGATTTGGAGAATATGATAGGCAGCCCCATTCTTTTTACAGATTAGGAACAATAGTATGAAGTATTATCTGTTAACTATATGTTCAAATATGTAAAGGATAAACATGAAGCTAGCCAACTGGAAAATAAGATATGGTATGCCTCTCAATTCAGCTCAGTCAGTCGTTCAGTCATGTCCAATTCTTTGTGACCCCATTGACTGCAGCACACTCAGCACACTGGGCTTTCCTGTCCATCATCAACTCCTGGAGCTTACTCAAACTCATGTGTATTGAATCTGAGATGCCATTCAACCATCTCATCCTCTGTCTTCCCCTTCTCCTCCTGCCTTCAGTCTTTCCTAGCATCAGGCTCTTTTCCAATGAGTTAGTTCTTGCCATCAGGTGGCCAAAGTATTGGAGTTTCAGTTTCAGCATTAGTCCTTTCAATGACTATTCAGGACGGATTTCCTTTAGGATGGACTGGTTGGATCTCCTTGAAGTCCAAGGGACTCTCAAGAGTCTTCTCCAAAACCACATTTCAAAAGCATCAATTCTTCCATGCTCAACTTTCTTTATAGTTCAACTCTAACATCCATATGTGACTACTGGAAAAACCATAGCTTTGACTAGACAGACCTTTGTTGGCAAAGTCATGACTCTTCTTTTTAATATGCTGTCTAGGTTGGTCATAATTTTTCTTCCAAGGAGTAAGTGTCTTTTAATTTCATGGCTGCAGTCACCATCTGCAGCCATGAAATGTCTATGCTTCTACATACAACAGATAAACTTTTACTATATGTACATGAAACTAGAATGTTCCATAACTGAAAACTGGCAAAATGTCTAAGACAATTGAATTTGATACTGTATACATGGGTGTGAGCCATGTGCTGGGAAGATCCCTTGGAGGAGGAAATTGCAACCCACTCCAGTATTCTTGTCTGGAGAATCCCCATGGACAGAGGAGCCTGGTGGGCTACAATGGGTCGCAAAGGGTTGGACATGACTGAAGCAGCAGCAGCAGCAGCAGCAGAAGCAGCAGCAATGCATATATATGAAATTTAGAAAGATGGTTATGATAACCCTATATGTGAGACAGCAAAGCAGAAACAGATATATAGAACAGTCTTTTGGACTCTGTGGGAGAGGGCGAGGGTGGGATGTTTTGAGAAAATGGCATTGAAACATGTATATTATCATACGTAAAATGAATTACCAGTCCAGGTTTGATTCATGAGACAGGGTGCTCAGGGCTAGTGCACTGGGATGACCGAGAGGGATGGGATAGGGATGGAGGTAGGAGGGGGGTTCAGGATGGGGAACACATATATACCCATGGCATATTCATGTGAATGTATGGCAAAACCATTACAATATTGTAAAGTAATGAGCCTCTAATTAAAATAAATAAATTTATATTAAAAACCCCCCAAAATTTATCAAGTAACTGCTGGCTCTATTTGAATGCACTGTATGCAAATAAAGCTGCAACTGTAGATAATATTAAATTTCTTAATATTAAAAATATACCCTTAAAAATGTATAATATATATAGGTTAAATATATTGTCCGTATATGTGTATAATGAAACTACAACAGTCCAAATTGCAAATCTAATAATATCAATATACAAATATTGAAAACATAATACAGTAATAAAAAGTCAACTTCAATTCTAATTTTCTAATTTCTAAGGCAGTTGAGTGACCATATAATTTATCACTCAAATAGGTCATGAAATTCTGTTAAGAGAACATAATGGGTTTAATAGTGTGAGTTCTTAGGTTTAAACAAGAATATATGTCCACTGTATGGATAGGAAATGATTTCATAGAAAGTGTGCTATAGAAACTGGATCTTAAAGATTGGATCTTATAGGAAAATTTCCACACGTGTAGACAGGTCATTAATTTTCCAAGAGAGAAATAAATCAGTCCCTTTAATAATGGCTGTTGAACACATATTAAATACTTTAAAACTGTTGAGTTTAGAGATTATTAGACTTGAAGATGTACTCTTCCCACAATTTCCTATTCAAACATCTTTATATAATGCTATTATTTGAAATAGTTGCTATCAATCTATTATCAGTTCAGATCAGTGGCTCAGTTGTGTCTGATTCTTGAAGGCCTTATGGACTGCAGTATGCCAGGCTTCTTGGTCCATCACCAACTCCTGGAGCTTACTGAAACTCATGTCCATTGAGCCGGTGATGCCATCCAATCATCTCACCCTCTGTCATTCTCTTCTCCTCCTTCCTTCAGTCATAAAGTCTCTGCTTTTTAATATGCTGTCAACGTTTCTTCCAAGGAGCAAGCAACTTTTAATTTCATGGTTGCAGTCCCAATCTGCAGTGATTCTGGAGCCCAAGAAAATCAAGTCTGTCAATGTCAGCCTAGCATTTAGCATGATGTATTCTGCATAAAAGTTAAATAAACAGGGTGACAGTAAACATCCTTGATGTATTCCTTTCCCAATTTTGAACCAGTCTGTTGTTCCATATCCGGTTCTAACTGTTACTTCTTGACCTGCATATAGATTTCTCAGGAGGCAGGTAAGGTGGTCTGGTATTCCCATCTCCTGAAGCATTTTCCACAGTTTGTGGTGATCCATACAATCAAAGGCTTTAGCATAGTCAGTGAAGCAGAAATTGATGTTTTTTTCTGGAATTCTCTTGCTTTTTTGATGATTCAGTGGATGTTGGCAATTTGACCTCTGGTTCCTCAGCCTTTTCTAAATCCAGCTTGAACATCTGGAAGTTCTCGGTTCAGGTACTGTTGAAGCCTCGGCTTTGAGAATTTTGAGCATTAATTTGCTAGCATGTGTTCAGTTGAGTTCAATCACTCAGTCGTGTCCGACTCTTTGCGACCCCATGAATCGCAGCACGCCAGGCCTCCCTGTCCATCACCAACTCCTGGAGTTCACTCAGACTCACGTCCATCAAGTCAGTGATGCCATCCAGCCATCTCATCCTCAGTCATCCTCTTCTCCTCCTGTCCCCAATCCTTCCCAGCATCAGAGTCTTTTCCAATGAGTAAACTCTTCGCATGAGGTGGCCAAAGTACTGGAGTTTCAGCTTTAGGATCATTCTTTCCAAAGAAATCCCAGGGCTGATCTCCTTTAGGATGGACTGGTTGGATCTCCTTGCAGTCCAAGGGACTCTCAAGAGTCTTCTCCAACATCACAGTTCAGAAGTATGAAATCTTTGGCGCTCAGCCTTCTTCACAGTCCAACTCTCACATCCATACATGACCACAGGAGAAACCATAGCCTTGACTAGACGGAGCTAGCGTATGAGATGAGTGCAACTGTGCGGCAGTTTGAACATTCTTTGGCATTGCCTTTCTTTGGGATCAGAATGAAGATTGATCTTTTCTACTAAAATTTTGTTCTGTTAATCTTTGAATAATAAATCACGTGAAAAATGTTAATGAATTGAGAGAGAGCACCCTGGTGTGATCCTTCAATGAGTCATATTTTATGACTTTGCAACTATATTTTTTAATGAGAACTTGCTCAGGAAATCAACCCCTTTTAGCTGAACTCCAGTTATTCTATCTGTATAGTGCCTTATGTGCCATGTTCATTTTTCCCATCCACTTGCCTAGTGTATCATTATGATAGGAAGTAATAATATTTTAATTAGTTTTCTATCATTTACTGAAAACTTGACACCTTCTAAAGGAATAGACAAAGTTCTAGCTCTGTTGCTTTGCATGCATTATATCAACCAAGAGAAATATTGTGTCAAATTCTATTTTCATTTAAGTATTTTTCTTCAATCTTCAGAGAAAAAAATACACACACATATGCAAACATAAACATGATTTTATGTTGACAGCTATGAGTTTCAGTTAGGTCAGACCAGATTATAGGATAGTGCACAAAACCCTCAAAACCTTAACAGCTGAAACAACAAACTTTTGTTTCTTCCTCGTGTAACTTGCACACGGACGGTTGCTTTGCTCATTGCACATTCTCTAGGACCAAGAACATTTGAGACTTTGCCTTGACAGCCTTTTGGCTCACTGCCATAGTTGGTAGGGGCTTCTGAGGGTCCCACACCACTCATTGGCTAGAAGAACACTCCCTCTCCACACAGAGTGGAAGATTCAGCTTTCCTTACATCAGTCAAAAGGAGAAGGCCTGAATATCAGAAAGCACCTCTAAAAGTTTACACTGGGCAATGCTTTTGGCTCAGAAACTATAACAATGTTTGCTTCCATTAGTTTCAGATGCAACATCATTGCACTTGTTGAGTGATTTGGTTATCATTAGAAAGATTGTTGTTGTTCAGTAGCTCAGTCATGTCCAACTCTTTGTGGCCCAATGGATTGCAGCATGCCAGGCTTCCCCGTCCTTCAGTATCTCATGGAGTTTGCTCAAACTCATGTTCATTGAGTAGATGATGTCATCCAACCATCTCATCCTCTGTCACCCGCTTTTCCTCCTGCCTTCAATCTTTCCCTTCATCAGGGTCTATTCCAGTGAGTCAGCTCTTTGCATCAGGTGACCAAAGTATTGGAGCTTCAGCTTCAGTATCAGTCCTTCTAATGAATATTCAGGGTTGATCTCCCAAAAGACTGACTGGTTTGAATTCTTTGCTGTCCAGGGGACTCTCAAGAGTCCTCACCACCAAAGATTGAAACATCAGTTCTTCTGCACTCAGCCTTCTTTATGATCTAATGCTCACATCCATACATGACTACTGGAAAAACTATGTGCATGTTCGTGTATTAGTCACTCAGTCATGTCTGGTTGTTTGTGACCCCATGGATTGTAGTGAAACCATAGCTTTGACTATATGGACTTTTGTCATCAAAGCAATATCTCTGCTTTTTAATTAGAAAGATTGTTGAAACTAAAACTAGTTGTAATTCAATCAAACTAAATTGAAAATATATTATTTGGAATCAAGATGGGGAAAAGTTCAGAAAGCATTGAAAACATTTAGTTATATCAATGAACATGAGTTTGAGCAAGCTCTGGGAGTTGGTGATGGACAAGGAAGCCTGGTGTGCTGCTGTCCATGGGGTTGCAAAGAGTGAGACATTACTGAGAAACTGAACTAACTGAAGTATATCTGGAACAGAAATTATAAACCAGATTTCTTTTAAAAGAAACATTTAACTCTAAAACCAGCGAACTCAGTTATTTGTTTCCAATCATTGACATTTCCTAAAATACTGAATTATCTTCATTTTCACACTGCAGCACAAATCCACCTCCTTTGCAGAGCCTTCTCTACTAGAACTAATCTCATTTTCTTTGGTTATTCAGTCTAACAGAGATCCAGAATGATCTCTCTTTAAGCATCCCACCTATATCTGGATGTTCATTGTGTATTTTTTTTTCTTCTTACTTTTGATCTATACTCTCCCCAGACTATAAATATTAATGCTATCTTGTCAGGGACACCATCTGCCCTGTTGGTTTTTGGAGCCTACTACACAATGATTGCCTTTTCCAACTTCTGAATTCCTCTGTGTCTTTCGTGTGTCTGTAGCTCTGCACTGGCACTTTGGACCCTTAATACAAACCTTCCAATACTCTTTTGATAATACTTATTAGATGCTAAATCATTAAATGTTATTAAATATTCCATATAGGGCATTAAACAAATTGTCTAATAATAATAAGAGCAAGCACTTACCTAGCACTTGTTACTTACTAGATAATGAAGTTTTATACATTTTTAGTTCATTTGGCCCCAAACAATCACTTTTTGAGGCAGATCTTATTATTATACTCATTTTACACATAAAGGAATTAAAAACACAAAGAGTGAGCTAAAGGCCCAAGCTCATATAGGTAATAGGTTGTAGGGCGAAATCCAACCTCATTCTGACTTGAGAGCCTGTGTTTTCACTCATTAATCTACATTGGAGTAATCATTTTCCCAATTTTTGTTTGCTTATTTCCCTTCTGTAATTGGGAAAAAATTGAAACCAAATGATCCTCTGATTCCATGTTTCATTGTATGTATCCATGTATAAGGTAATGGAAATTGTTTTAAATCACAAACTTTTAGATACAAGAATTTTTACATTTTCTACTCAGATATAACTGGCAGAGGTGACACAAATCTCATTTGTAATGCCCTATGCTGTCTTATCCTGTCATGTTGTTGTACTTCAAAGACAAGGAACGATAGCTGTTTAATAAGGGAGGTTTACTCATTGTAATTAATAAAGAGCAAACATAAATTAGTTTCATGAATTCCATGTCCAAGGTAAGTGGAAACCTCAAATGTTATAACCAAGAGAAAGTTAGGAATCAAAGGCATTTGAAGCAACCACTTATAAATACATTTCTTTAAAAGTTTAAAATTTCTGTTTTTAGCGCTTTAGTGTCTTCAAGAAGCAGTTAGATATAGAGTCAATTTCATAGTCAAATACATATAAGAAATTTAGATTAGGCAAATTTCTTAGAATCTTTACTATGAAGATAGAGATCATATAGTTTTCTTAGAAGGAACAGACTGTCCAATTTACTATGGAAACTCTCCTTCTCTCATCAAGCATCTGTGTGAAACAAGCTGCAGGAAACATTGGTTTTGGAGTTAAGGAAACATGACATCAGAAACAATGGGTTCATTTTAAATGCCCCAAGAATTTTAAAGAAACCATAAAATTTTAACTCTCATAATAATGTAACTTTTTAATCAAAAGTTTAATTTCTCTGTGACCTGATACATATAGCTATACTGCCTAAAATTAATAAATTGTATATATCTATCTATATATATACATCTTACTCAAATACATATATGTATAATTATTTACTGTAACATTTTATACATTCCAACAAAATACAAACTCAACTGACAAAAGTAATTACCTTTCTAGAATGTTTATAAACATGGATATACATATTAGAAAACTATCTTTAGTGAATTTATCCATGTTCTCAGAAGCATATTTGATAAGGGTAGGGATTGGAAAGAATCATGCTAGGTAGGGTGAAAATGCTCAGTGAAATATAATGTTCACTTATTTTTTCCCCAGGCTACAACTCACTGCTATAAAGGTCAACAGTTATAGTTCTCAGCGGATTCTTAGAATGTAGAATGAGGAAGTTTGAAATGACTTGTTCTGTCACCTGTTCCCAGAAATCTGACATAATTTAATATGATGACTGTTCTCCTTTACCTCATTAAATTGGTAAAGGAAAGCTGGATAGAATCCCAAGTTATTTATGACCAACTACCTATAAAATATGAGTTTGGAATTTTAAATTCCACTTGCTACAGCTATCTTTCTGTTCCCACCCACTAGCTAAAATCATTCATATGCCCATATAGAAAACCTGGGGCAAAATCCCTCTAAATCAGCCAAGGCAAGTATAAATAATCACACCATAGCTTACTATGTAACACCACCTTTAACTTTTAGCAAAACAATGATTTAAGGAGAATTACTATTATTGTCAAGGCTCAGAACCAGTGGATTGCAAAAGAAGAAAACAAAAAGGAAACATTCAAAGTATGAACAACAAGCAATAAAAAAAAAAAAAAAAGGAAATTAATTAAAAAATTTCAAATAGTACTCCAAGGTAGTGGCTGACAACTTGGATTCTTAAAGGTTAACTACACAATAGTAAGAGGGACCTGCAAAGTATATTTTAGAGTTTTAGAAACCAAATTAGGAGTCATCTATCACAGGGGTGCCCAAGAAAATAAAATTCTACATTTCATTGCTTTTGCTTAGAATTAGTTTAAGCCTATGAGAGTTCCTTGGACTGCAAGGAGAGCCAACCAGTCCATTCTGAAGGAGATCAACCCTGGGATTTCTTTGGAAGGAATGATGTTAAAGCTGAAACTCCAGTACTCTGGCCACTTCATGCGAAGAGTTGACTCACTGGAAAAGACTTTGATGTTGGGAGGGATTGGGGGCAGGAGGAGAAGGGGACAACAGAAGATGAGATGGCTGGATGGCATCACAGGCTTGATGGACGTGAGTCTGAGTGAACTCCGGGAGTTGGTGATGGACAGGGAGGCCTGGTGTGCCTCCCTGATTCATGAGGTCGCAAAGAGTCGGACACGACTGAGCAACTGAACTGAACTGAACTGAACTGATGCTATGTAATACTGACCACAAGCATCAGAAATTGTGTGTGTTTAATTGACTGAATTTTTAGGAAAATAAATAACTGTCACTTAAAAGAAAAGTATGTCTGACAAAAATTCTTCACAAGTTGTGACAAATGGGGAGGTTTATTATACATTATTAGTAAATATGTTTATGATTACCCTATGTATAATGTATGCATATGTATGTATATGTATGCTTCCTTGGTTGCTCAGATGGTAAAGAATCTGCCTGAAATGTAGGAGATGAGGGTTTGATCCCTGGGTTGGGAAGATACCCTGGGGGAATGGAATGGCTATCCACTGTAGTATTCTTGCCTTGAGAACTCCATGGACACAGAGGAGCCTGGTGGGCTATAGTCCATGGGGTTGAAAAGAGTGACTAACACACACACACATATATGTATGATATGTATGTGTATATTTATAATTCAAATCCAGAAACAGAATGCAAAGAAAGGAGAGACAATTTTTATGCAGAAAGGACTATGCTAAAACAAACAAAAGAAAGGTTTTTATATCTTGCAAAATTTCCTAGTGGAATAAATAAAATGGGCATAAGAGAAAAAACCTAATATACACCAAGGTGTAGTGACATTCTGCAGCATTTCTGATAAATCACCTTATTATATTCAAAATCACAGGGTTTTGTTCCTAGTCTACTAGGAAAGGATGCCATGGATGCTTTTTCAGATCTGTCATATATAATCTTACCTGCCAAAATTTTGAGACTAAAAGATGAGCTCATGTACAAGCTGACAAGAGGTGGTAATGAGTCTAGGCTTTCTTGAAGGTTGTTTAAAGTTTAAGTCCCCCCATTGTGCAGATGCTGTCTGAGTTGGCTTGGCAATTTTTATTATGACAGCTGCTGTCAGGTGAAAGGGTAAATTATTCAGTTCAACAGGGAATGTTGTCAGTAAGAGTAAAAGGGTGCTAGATATAGAGGTGGCCCCAGATAGTGTAGAGAGTAACTTGCATAAACTTATCAAATCTATCTCCAACTCTGATGATTTCTTATAAATGATATTGCTGCCAATTACTATTGTTAGTAGCAATAGAACCAATACTAATATGTGTACTACATGGTNATATAGAGGTGGCCCCAGATAGTGTAGAGAGTAACTTGCATAAACTTATCAAATCTATCTCCAACTCTGATGATTTCTTATAAATGATATTGCTGCCAATTACTATTGTTAGTAGCAATAGAACCAATACTAATATGTTTACTACATGGTGCATATATTCACAAATGTCTACAACTTTCAATTATCTCAGTTAATTGAAGTGGTCAAGCAAAATAGGTTGCCAATTTATGCTGGAATTTGGATAATTATTTTCTCTAGGCGAGACAATGTCTAAGACGTCAGAGAAGTTGCTCAAGAATTTATATCTGACTGCAGTATCCCAAGCAAATAGAACTGGAATTAATGTCAGTCTTTGATATAAATTTAAAGGCTTAGGGCAATTTTAGGGAGTTGTTACAGTTGTTGCTTTATTTTTCTATTTAATTTTAATTTTGTCTTCTCAGGTTTTCCTTGTTAAACATCTATTAAAAAAAATTTATCTAGAGACAAAAGTAGGTCTCCATTACCAGGAGAGAAATGGACAGATTACTCAACAGCAACAAGAACAAGGGCCCTGGTAAATGCTTAGTTATACAACTTGAAATTCCTGGAGATAGATATCGCTGACCCTACTCACAGCCCTGGTTGTCTTGCTGTATCTCATTGTGTGCACTGTTCACTGAACACATGATAAGCAAGGTGCAAGCTAAGAGGGCAGAAGAAAATGAGAGGAGCCCTGGGAACTGCACATGGGTTTAATCTTTCCTGGCTGGCATGGCAGCCATAGCAGCAGACATAACATAACAACATAACATAACATAACATAACTGCACACGACCTTTCTGGGCTTTTCCAGATAAAGCTTATATATACTTACAGAATAAAAGTAGCCCGTGGTCAAGTAAGTACCTGTTGACCCGCATGCCTTAAGCGATCTCAGCCGTTACACCACTGTGCAAAGTCATTGTTTAGAGCACAGGGTGGGAGGGCGGCAGAGTGTGGGGTGAGAGAGCCTGAGAGTCGCCATCTTGTTAATTTTCCCACAATAAGGAATGGTAAACAATAAAAGAAAAGGATATTAAGAATCAAATCACACTGCAAGTATTGAAAAACAGCATATATAATTTTAAATCAAATTCAAGTAGACTTCATTGTTCACTACCTTAGGTCAAGATTGCTGTTGGAATCTGACAGTGAAGTCTAACTTATAGGCAGGGTTTCAGGGCTTCTTCTGTGTCTAAAATTCTCAACCTGTGTGTCACTAGTTCTTTGTTCTCACAAGGCTCCCTCCACTTCAATTTCCTAAAGGACTTTAAGTCCTTGAATGATTACCAAGTTATGACGATTATAAATTCGTTATTGAAGAGAAACACTGCCATACGTTTTTTTTTTTTCCTTTTGTTTCAATCTACAGGAGAATTTGCAAACAAGCTGTAGCTTGAAACATTCTGTTGTTCCGTTTCCACAATGAAACACTAAATCAAAATTCCCTGGAAATTGAAATTGGACACCAGTGTTTTGGGAAATTCTCCAGGTGATTTTAATGTGTGGCTGTAACAACCAAGTGTTAGCATCTAGATGATTCTTAGAGAAAATAGTGTGCTTGCAAAGCTTTTGTACATGAGAAAACTGGATGATTTAATACCAAACTGCAAAAGCACAAACATCACAATAATTACTCTTCTTGCAAGTCAGGGTCAATATCCTTAAAGCACAGATGATATTTTAGAACTAAGTATTATCAGTAATGGTGTAATTTAAATAAAGTTCATTTGTTGAAATACTCAAACATGTTTTCCATCTGACCATTTACAGGCATTTCATTTATCTAGCAAAAAAAAAAAAAGGCAAGAGTTCCACTGAACTTTAATCTTGTCATGCCATTTTCTGAAAGGAAAAAAGGCAACAGAAAACAATTACATTGAAACAATGCTGTGACCTCAATAATCACACATTGAAAATACTTTTATCTGGAAAAAGCCATTAGGAGAAATTGTGAACAAGGTGAAAACAGCTTTTGTGTGTTTTGGATAATAGTAACTCAGCGGGACTACACAAGTAAGCCCTATCAAATCTACCTCACATTCTACGATTCTTGCTCTTCACAGAGTAAAACTCTGACTCCTGGTTTCAAAACTTTCTGTTCTCAACCCAGAATACAATAATATAGCCATCTGTCTGGCTTTTGTGAGCATTATACTTGTCATAAGGATGTGTTAGACATTATAGGAATCCATTAGAAATATACCAAGTTATATTTTATTTACAGAAATAGTAATTAATGTTGTTGCTGATGACTTCTAACTTGACAAGGGATTGGCTAGACATTTGAAGGAAAGACCAGGAACAAAATAGTTTTAGCTTCTCCCTATTACCTCTGTGCCTTTTTCACTCTCACCCCCATTAATAATAACATCTTTGCTTCTTACTTCATAATAAAACAAAAATCACCATACTAGCTTTTCTGGAAAACTATAGTTCCTGAAGCCCTCTCTTTCCCTGAATTTTCTTCCGCTTCCTCTTATAAACCTTTCTTTTAGCTCTCTAATATCTGGAAAGAATAGAATCCTTTAAAATAAATTAAAATTCTTAGAAAAAGTCACAAAACAAATTTAAAAATTTAGAAAACAAAACAGGAAAATTTACCACACTGACAAAGCATGCGTTGTTTTTCTTTGTTTTTGAATTTGTGGCATAGTCATAAATAATTTTATATATCTTTTCAATTGAATCTCCTTTCTCCCTCCCAGTAACCTTAGATCACACAGCTGGTTAATTGTGAGAATAAAACTGTAATCAAGCTCAGTTTGATTCCTAGTTTGCTGCCCCTCACACCCTCCCGCTCTCCCTGCATTTTCAGCGGGTGGTGATGTCTTTGAAGTTGTGTTAGAAATTTAGACTTTTTTAGAGGTTTGACCTGAGGACATTCAGCTAATCATTTCCCTGTACTGAAAAATTATCCTTTCTATATGGCAAGTTTATTTTACTCCCCAAACCCATAGCTGCAAGAAGGACACATGGCACATGGAGAGAGACTGATAGTGCTGTCTCTACTGTCTGTGAGTGCAGGAAACTGTGCTTAGCTTCAGAGTAACAGACGTGAGAGCCCAGCCATTGCCTGAATGGTGTGATGGATGTAAAAGAGCAGCCACCCGGCCCTAAGGAATCTATCAGTTAAAAATTATCTCTGAAACCTTCCTGTGCTTAAAAGGTCCAGCCTAAAAAAGAGAACCCAGATAATTCTACAGAGTAATTTAACCTGGAGAACTAGGCACAGATGTATTGCAAAACTTGAACGCTAATGAAGGTGTGACAACAGAGTGAAATGCATATAGAACATACCTTCAGCTTTAGAGCTAGAAAGACAATCATAAAAGNAAAAAAAAAAAAAGGCAAGAGTTCCACTGAACTTTAATCTTGTCATGCCATTTTCTGAAAGGAAAAAAGACAACAGAAAACAATTACATTGAAACAATGCTGTGACCTCAATAATCACACATTGAAAATACTTTTATCTGGAAAAAGCCATTAGGAGAAATTGTGAACAAGGTGAAAACAGCTTTTGTGTGTTTTGGATAATAGTAACTCAGCGGGACTACACAAGTAAGCCCTATCAAATCTACCTCACATTCTACGATTCTTGCTCTTCACAGAGTAAAACTCTGACTCCTGGTTTCAAAACTTTCTGTTCTCAACCCAGAATACAATAATATAGCCATCTGTCTGGCTTTTGTGAGCATTATACTTGTCATAAGGATGTGTTAGACATTATAGGAATCCATTAGAAATATACCAAGTTATATTTTATTTACAGAAATAGTAATTAATGTTGTTGCTGATGACTTCTAACTTGACAAGGGATTGGCTAGACATTTGAAGGAAAGACCAGGAACAAAATAGTTTTAGCTTCTCCCTATTACCTCTGTGCCTTTTTCACTCTCACCCCCATTAATAATAACATCTTTGCTTCTTACTTCATAATAAAACAAAAATCACCATACTAGCTTTTCTGGAAAACTATAGTTCCTGAAGCCCTCTCTTTCCCTGAATTTTCTTCCGCTTCCTCTTATAAACCTTTCTTTTAGCTCTCTAATATCTGGAAAGAATAGAATCCTTTAAAATAAATTAAAATTCTTAGAAAAAGTCACAAAACAAATTTAAAAATTTAGAAAACAAAACAGGAAAATTTACCACACTGACAAAGCATGCGTTGTTTTTCTTTGTTTTTGAATTTGTGGCATAGTCATAAATAATTTTATATATCTTTTCAATTGAATCTCCTTTCTCCCTCCCAGTAACCTTAGATCACACAGCTGGTTAATTGTGAGAATAAAACTGTAATCAAGCTCAGTTTGATTCCTAGTTTGCTGCCCCTCACACCCTCCCGCTCTCCCTGCATTTTCAGCGGGTGGTGATGTCTTTGAAGTTGTGCTAGAAATTTAGACTTTTTTAGAGGTTTGACCTGAGGACATTCAGCTAATCATTTCCCTGTACTGAAAAATTATCCTTTCTATATGGCAAGTTTATTTTACTCCCCAAACCCGTAGCTGCAAGAAGGACACATGGCACATGGAGAGAGACTGATAGTGCTGTCTCTACTGTCTGTGAGTGCAGGAAACTGTGCTTAGCTTCAGAGTAAAAGACGTGAGAGCCCAGCCATTGCCTGAATGGTGTGATGGATGTAAAAGAGCAGCCACCCGGCCCTAAGGAATCTATCAGTTAAAAATTATCTCTGAAACCTTCCTGTGCTTAAAAGGTCCAGCCTAAAAAAGAGAACCCAGATAATTCTACAGAGTAATTTAACCTGGAGAACTAGGCACAGATGTATTGCAAAACTTGAACGCTAATGAAGGTGTGACAACAGAGTGAAATGCATATAGAACATACCTTCAGCTTTAGAGCTAGAAAGACAATCATAAAAGGATACTGGTACCAGAAGCTAAGTGCTAAGACCACCATGCAAGAAGGAAAGAATGAGAGAGGATAACCAATATGTACTAGAATCATGAAAGAGAAAGCAGATACTGCTGTATCAGCACAAAAGTAGGGGGAGAAAATGAGAAATACTCAGACTTCTCCCATTCTTATCTCCTCTGTCTCCTAGCAGTGTCTACATTGAATGCAATAGGAAGCTGTGGAGCAAAGGAACAGAAAGGGAAGAGTTTAAGAGATAATGAGCAAGTGATTAACCCAACCTCTAAACTACTCACTATTTGATCCTGAAGATAAAGTATTTAAAGAAAATCAAATACTTATCTTTGCTCAATAATATCCAAAGACATATTTCTACCTGGTTCTAATAATTATTATCTCCTTGATCATTCTAACTCAACCAGTTTTTTTCAGGGGAGTAAAATGGGTAAATGAATTCATTTTAACTTACTATGGGATCAATTTAATGTCAGTGGGGCTGTCAGAAAGACTCCATTCACATAGTTATGTCTCTTGACACTAAAATCTTCTGAAGACATTTATGTTAAATTTACTTTAGGTGTTCTCTAGATAATTGAGATCTTTCACCAATCTTTATCTTAAGTGTAATATAAAGTTTAATTCTTACAGTATTACATGCAATTGTATTTTCCAATTCTTCTATTCAATTAAAATTTTATTATGTGGTATAATATTCATTAATTCTCATAAAAATTTCTTTCCAACCTAGAAATAAACTCTTTGTGAATAGAAATAGTGAGTAATATGTCAGCATCAATGGCACCTGAACCAGTACTATGAATATAGTGATGAATCAGGGTTAATGAAATATGCCCCCTTTTTTTGCTTATCATACATATCTATCGAAATGTACAGTGTGTGAGAGATGATCTAATGTACAGGAACAAAGACATAATAAAGCATTACTGAAATGATCAAATGACATCATTAAGTTCAGAATATTTGGGGAAACACTCATTATTCTACTCTGATTACTTAACAAATACTAATAGTTATTATAATGTTAATAATTACACAGAAGAGTTTACAGGGATATTACACAGAAATGTTTTCTGTGAAAATGTAAATTTACTTTGGAATTTGTGGAGTTATTATTAAATAAATATTAATTGGTTTATATTATCTCAATGCAATCCTGAAAACTGAGTCATGTGATAACAATGAATATTCCTATTTTAGAGGCGAGGAAAATTGAGGTACAGAAATTTAAGCAAACTTCCTTATATTAAGTAATTACTAAATTATGGCATTAGTTTGAGAACTCTAATTTGTTACTTTATTTGAATGTATTTGTTCCTAACTCCTGTGTCTTATACAAAAACTCTAAGGTAGTTAGTCTATATATTATGCTAGTAAATTTATTTCTAGTAAATTGTTTATACAATCTTTCTTGGTTAAAAAAAAAGTGTAGTATTTATTTTGTGTACTTAGTCTTTGAAAATAAAGGAAGATGAAACATTTTAGGCATGAGGTGTAGAGTCCACATAACAATCTTATTTTGTACCCACTGATCACATAATGAACTTCACTGTACTTCACTAAAAATATAGAATATATATGATTTGAAGATTTTTATTTCTGTCAAAACTTTATTTCAAGGTTGCAAATTATCTGCTAGTCAAGGTTAAGTTAATTTCTCTGAATTAGTAGTATTGCAACTCTCATTAACACCGGTTAACAACTGCAAATGAGATAGAGAAACAAAAGAGACTGGTAGGTCATTCTGTCAAGAATTTTGTTCTTCAATATAGTTTCCAGTTTGTTTTAAATAAAGTTGTCATCAACTTTAGCTTGTAAAGTAGGGATATGCTGTCTTGCCAAACATTGGCACTCTGATATCTAGGAGTTGAGGAATGCAGATTGATAGTCAATTTCAGGAACTCTTGAGCTAGATGAACTAAATTTAAATCTCAGTCAGCTTCTTAACTCACTGCATCACCTGGTCATGTCCCTGAACCATTCTTGGCTTGTTTCCTCATCTACAAAATGGTCATGGATATCACAGAATCAATCTTATAGGGTGGTCATTAAGAACAAATGAATTAATATATGTTAATTACATAGAGGAGTGTCAGTCACACAGTATACTCTAAACAAAGCTATCTGATATCATTATACCATACAAGCATTTGAAACGAGGCCATACATTATCTTCCAACAGGAAAAAACAAGATAAACTTCTCCATGAGCTTTCCTTTACCAATGGATGCTGAGGTCTGTAAAACTCAGACTCTCACAACCTGTGTGAGACTAAGGGATAGGCTGAGATGGCCTCTTCTCTTATCTCAGTTAGCTTCAGTTCAGATAGGCTAGAGAGTCTTAGGACTTTCTGGGAAGGTAGAATTGATTTTTTGTTTAATGGAACTCCAGTGGAGATAAAAGAGCTTTACTTGATTTATCCTAGTCAAATTGTGGTGTTGGAGAATTTTGAGAGTCCTTTGGACAGCATAAAGTTCAAACCAATCAATCCTAATGGAAATCAACTCTGAATATTTAGTGGCAGGACTCATGCTAAAACTGAAGCTCTATTACTCTGGCCACTTGATGTGAAGAGCTAACTCATTGGAAAAGACCCTGATGCTGGAAAAATTGAAGGCAAGAGGAGAAGAGAGTGTCAGAGTATGAGTTGGTTGGATAGCATCATGGCATCAGTTTGAGCAAACTCTGAGAGGAAGTGAGGGACAGGGAAACCTGGCATGCTGCAGTCCATGGGGTCACAGAGAGTTGGGCATGACTTAGTGACTGAACAACAGCAAATCTTAGTAGTAGGGCATATGTGGAAAAGATATGGAATGAATGAGAAACTAAACTGTCATCACCATTCAGCTCCTATAATAAAAGTCTATATTCTGCCTAATACTTATTGCCTTTGTCATTTAGAGTCTATTTTTTACAGGAGTGATAATATTTCTTTGCATAACTATTAGTATTATTAAATTAGAACTGGACATGGAACAACAGACTTGTTCCAAATAGGAAAAGGAGTACATCAAGGCTGTATATTGCCACTCTGCTTATTTAACTTCTATGCAGAGTACATCATGAGAAACGCTGTACTGGAAGAAACACAAGCTGGAATCAAGGTTGCTGGGAGAAATATCAATAACCTCAGATATGCAGATGACATCATCCTTATGGCAGAAAGTGAAGAGGAACAAAAAAGCCTCCGGATGAAAGCGAAAGAGGAGACTGAAATGGTTGGCTTAAAGCTCGACATTCACATAACGAAGATCATGGCATCTGGTCCCATCACTTCATGGCAAATAGATGGGGAAACAGTGGAAACAGTGTCAGATTTTATTTTTTTGGGCTCCAAAATCATTGCAGATGGTGACTGCAGCCATGAAATTAAAAGACACTTACTCTTTGGAAGAAAAGTTATGACCAACCTAGATAGCATATTCAAAAGCAGAGACATTACTTTGCCGACTAAGATCCATCTAGTCAAGGCTATGGTTTTTCCTGTGGTCATGTATGGATGTGAGAGTTAGACTGTGAAGAAAGCTGAGCGCTGAAGAATTGATGCTTTTGAACTGTGGTGTTGGAGAAGACTCTTGAGAGTCTCTTGGACTGCAAGGAGATCCAACCAGTCCATTCTGAAGATCAGTCCTGGGATTCCTTTGGAAGGAATGATGCTAAAGCTGAAACTCCAGTACTTTGGCCACTTCATGCAAAGAGTTGACTCATTGGAAAAGACTTTGATGTTGGGAGGGATTGGGGGCAGGAGGAGAAGGGGATGACAGAGGATAAGACGGCTGGATGACATCACTGACTCGATGGACGTGAGTCTGAGTGAACTCCGGGAGTTGGTGATGGACAGGGAGGCCTGGAGTGCTGCGATTCATGGGGTCGCAAAGAGTCGGACATAACTGAGTGACTGAACTGAATTGAATTCACTGATATGGACAATCATCTCCAGCCATCTGTCAATTCTATTCTCCACAAAAATATTTATTTATCATTCTGTCAGAAGACAGTCCCTCTTTAAATTAGACAGATATGGTAATGGTTAACATTCTAAAGAGGCTTCTTTCATCTTTATTCCAGGGTGACTAAATTTTCTGTGAGATAGCTTCTAATATTTTCCTTCACTAAACAGCATAGAGTCTGCTTTTTTTTGGATTAAACTTTGATTTTAATCCAAGATCACAAAGTTCCTGTATTCTTTAATTGGTTTATGTTATGCTGTATTTAGTAACTTTCCTAATGTCTGCTTTTAGTAAACTGATGACTATCTATATATTCCAGGTGTGCTTTAATGTAGTTAATTTTGGATGCCTACTGCTTCATCAGTCTCCATATGCACGCTCTTGCTTTAACAATAAGATTCTTTCATTTAACAGTAAGAGCCTTAGGATATCAACTACAATTAGTTATGTACAAGAAGACATATTTTTAAGGGGAAAATGCTAGGGAAGAGGAAAGAAAGAAAACAAAAGATTGTGGAAGAAGGTTTTGAAGGGAAAGAGGTCAGGGGAAAAGGAATCACTCTTAAAAACTTGTGGCCTTCATAAGGTGAAAAGTGTTTTAGATGCTTCATTATTGAGAAGAGTAACCTAACTAAAATATGCTTCAAAGTTATATTATACATATTGGACACTTCTATGCCCAAATGTATCACTTGCCTTTAGGACAATGTCATGGGCTAATTAAGAGGTAGTCTAACACTGTATATTTAACAGTGTAGAATTATGCCCATTTTTTTCTTTAACTATTCTTGGCATCTCCTCAGTAAGCACAAATTGGCTTCTTCCATCATACTTAGAGAACAAATGAATTGAAGCCTTACTTTTGGAGTGAGATATTGACACTTAGTTCCTATCCTTTTCATTTGAAATTGCTATGAGACACTTTTTAAGTTCATGATACTAGAGAATTGTTTCAGAACTAAAAATCCAGACTTTTATAGTTTAGGTGAACTTTGGTCAGTCTATTTTCTTTGGAATGATTGACTTTAATTACCACAACCAAGCAATGTCAATTATCCTGAAAGCATCATATAATTTTGTTGCTTATGCATTTTTATTCATGAAAAATTTGAAGTAATTGATTGCCCTCCCATAGTAATGCAACCAGGACAAGAATGAACTTTAAAAATGACACATATAGCATTTTTGAGATTACAAAAAGTTAATATCTTCCTGAACAAAAGGTGAAATGTGCTTGATACCATGGCTAGAATACAAAAGGGAAAACTTGGGTGGACCTGGTTGCAAAGAAATCCCAGATATTTTTAAACAAGAGTTTATAACTTTTAGTGCATATAGTAGTTCAAACACAAGGCTAATAAAACATTTTTTAGAAGAAATAAAAATGAGCTTATATCAGGAAATGTATGATGCATTTGTAAAAAGCAGTATAAAATTTCCCTCTTAAAGATAACTTGTTCACCTAAGCAGGCATAACTGAGTCTCCTAAATCTTTACTTTCTATTTGAATGGGAAACATGTGATATAGGCACAGAAATAAGCGTTGTTAACCCAGGCACGTTTCAGAGTTTTGCAAACTTACGTGTGCATCAGTATCACATAAGATGTTTGATCACATGGGAGTGTGATCAAAAATCCTAGGTCAATGGTGTTTGATCATTGTTTGATGCATTGATCAATGCATTCTATGTCAATGAATCAAGATTTCCAGGAATAGTACAGGACAGGTATCCAGGTATTGATGCTCTTGTGAAAACAGAAAAAATTAGAAGGCTAAGACAAAGCATTGCTCATCTCTAAATTCTACAGGGNCCATCACTTCATGGCAAATAGATGGGGAAACAGTGGAAACAGTGTCAGATTTTATTTTTTTGGGCTCCAAAATCATTGCAGATGGTGACTGCAGCCATGAAATTAAAAGACACTTACTCTTTGGAAGAAAAGTTATGACCAACCTAGATAGCATATTCAAAAGCAGAGACATTACTTTGCCGACTAAGATCCATCTAGTCAAGGCTATGGTTTTTCCTGTGGTCATGTATGGATGTGAGAGTTAGACTGTGAAGAAAGCTGAGCGCTGAAGAATTGATGCTTTTGAACTGTGGTGTTGGAGAAGACTCTTGAGAGTCTCTTGGACTGCAAGGAGATCCAACCAGTCCATTCTGAAGATCAGTCCTGGGATTCCTTTGGAAGGAATGATGCTAAAGCTGAAACTCCAGTACTTTGGCCACTTCATGCAAAGAGTTGACTCATTGGAAAAGACTTTGATGTTGGGAGGGATTGGGGGCAGGAGGAGAAGGGGATGACAGAGGATAAGACGGCTGGATGACATCACTGACTCGATGGACGTGAGTCTGAGTGAACTCCGGGAGTTGGTGATGGACAGGGAGGCCTGGAGTGCTGCGATTCATGGGGTCGCAAAGAGTCGGACATAACTGAGTGACTGAACTGAATTGAATTCACTGATATGGACAATCATCTCCAGCCATCTGTCAATTCTATTCTCCACAAAAATATTTATTTATCATTCTGTCAGAAGACAGTCCCTCTTTAAATTAGACAGATATGGTAATGGTTAACATTCTAAAGAGGCTTCTTTCATCTTTATTCCAGGGTGACTAAATTTTCTGTGAGATAGCTTCTAATATTTTCCTTCACTAAACAGCATAGAGTCTGCTTTTTTTTGGATTAAACTTTGATTTTAATCCAAGATCACAAAGTTCCTGTATTCTTTAATTGGTTTATGTTATGCTGTATTTAGTAACTTTCCTAATGTCTGCTTTTAGTAAACTGATGACTATCTATATATTCCAGGTGTGCTTTAATGTAGTTAATTTTGGATGCCTACTGCTTCATCAGTCTCCATATGCACGCTCTTGCTTTAACAATAAGATTCTTTCATTTAACAGTAAGAGCCTTAGGATATCAACTACAATTAGTTATGTACAAGAAGACATATTTTTAAGGGGAAAATGCTAGGGAAGAGGAAAGAAAGAAAACAAAAGATTGTGGAAGAAGGTTTTGAAGGGAAAGAGGTCAGGGGAAAAGGAATCACTCTTAAAAACTTGTGGCCTTCATAAGGTGAAAAGTGTTTTAGATGCTTCATTATTGAGAAGAGTAACCTAACTAAAATATGCTTCAAAGTTATATTATACATATTGGACACTTCTATGCCCAAATGTATCACTTGCCTTTAGGACAATGTCATGGGCTAATTAAGAGGTAGTCTAACACTGTATATTTAACAGTGTAGAATTATGCCCATTTTTTTCTTTAACTATTCTTGGCATCTCCTCAGTAAGCACAAATTGGCTTCTTCCATCATACTTAGAGAACAAATGAATTGAAGCCTTACTTTTGGAGTGAGATATTGACACTTAGTTCCTATCCTTTTCATTTGAAATTGCTATGAGACACTTTTTAAGTTCATGATACTAGAGAATTGTTTCAGAACTAAAAATCCAGACTTTTATAGTTTAGGTGAACTTTGGTCAGTCTATTTTCTTTGGAATGATTGACTTTAATTACCACAACCAAGCAATGTCAATTATCCTGAAAGCATCATATAATTTTGTTGCTTATGCATTTTTATTCATGAAAAATTTGAAGTAATTGATTGCCCTCCCATAGTAATGCAACCAGGACAAGAATGAACTTTAAAAATGACACATATAGCATTTTTGAGATTACAAAAAGTTAATATCTTCCTGAACAAAAGGTGAAATGTGCTTGATACCATGGCTAGAATACAAAAGGGAAAACTTGGGTGGACCTGGTTGCAAAGAAATCCCAGATATTTTTAAACAAGAGTTTATAACTTTTAGTGCATATAGTAGTTCAAACACAAGGCTAATAAAACATTTTTTAGAGGAAATAAAAATGAGCTTATATCAGGAAATGTATGATGCATTTGTAAAAAGCAGTATAAAATTTCCCTCTTAAAGATAACTTGTTCACCTAAGCAGGCATAACTGAGTCTCCTAAATCTTTACTTTCTATTTGAATGGGAAACATGTGATATAGGCACAGAAATAAGCGTTGTTAACCCAGGCACGTTTCAGAGTTTTGCAAACTTACGTGTGCATCAGTATCACATAAGATGTTTGATCACATGGGAGTGTGATCAAAAATCCTAGGTCAATGGTGTTTGATCATTGTTTGATGCATTGATCAATGCATTCTATGTCAATGAATCAAGATTTCCAGGAATAGTACAGGACAGGTATCCAGGTATTGATGCTCTTGTGAAAACAGAAAAAATTAGAAGGCTAAGACAAAGCATTGCTCATCTCTAAATTCTACAGGGGTTAACTTATAACTGACTACAGTCACTGACAGTGCACTCTGAATGGACTTTAGGATGAAAAGCACAATGAAGCATTCTGTGCTTTGCACTAATGGGTCTTTAAATACTTAGATGCGTATCTCAGAAAGAATCAGTGACCCCATACTCTCATCTTCCATACATAGAAAAGACTAAAACCATTAATTTGGAATATCTATTTTTTGTGACTAACAGTAATCTTTTATGCTTCAAAATATATGCTTCACTGCATGTATTTCCTAGCTGAAACTCATATATAATATACTTATAAATTGGCTTCTTCCCCATCTCTTTGGAACAGTTTCCTCAGAGCTTACTGGGTGACTATCTCCTGGGTTATAGTCCTCAACAAGACCTTGGGTAAAAATTAAATTCACAATTTTTATGCTGTGTTTTTCTTTAAATTGGCATTCTTATNTAAATTGGCTTCTTCCCCATCTCTTTGGAACAGTTTCCTCAGAGCTTACTGGGTGACTATCTCCTGGGTTATAGTCCTCAACAAGACCTTGGGTAAAAATTAAATTCACAATTTTTATGCTGTGTTTTTCTTTAAATTGGCATTCTTATAATTTTTTATATGACTCCGATGTACAACAATTATTGTTAAACATTTAATTCTTCTCTTGAGAGTTTTGTTTACCTAATCTGCTTATTTAGGCACTCTAGAATTTTAAGGTCAAACTATTAGAGGTATTAATATTTAATAGTACATATCTGATTTTGCCAGCCAATTTGGAAAATTTAACAGTGGCCACAAGAATGGAAAAGGTCAATTTTCATTCCAATCCCAAAACAATGCCAAAAAATGTTCAGACTACCATACAATGGCAGTCATCTTACATGCTAGGAAAGTAATGCTCAAAAATCTTTAAGATAGACTTCAACAGTTTGTGAACCAAGAACTTCCAGAAGTTCAAGCTGGATTTAGGAAAGACAAATGAATCAAAGATCAAATTGCCAACATCTGTTGGATCATAGAAAAAGTAAAGAGTTCCAGAAAAATATTTACTTCTGATTTATTGACTATGCCAAAGCCTTTGACTGTGTGGATCACAACAAACTGTGGAAAATTCTTCAAGAGATGGGAATACCAGATCACTTGCCTCTTGAGAAACCTGTATGCAGGCCAGGAATGAATAGTTAGAACTATGCATGAAACAAAGGACTGGCTCCAAATTGGGAAGAGCATAGGTCAAGGCTGTATATTGTCACCCTGCTTACTTAACTTATATGTAGAGTACATCATGAGAAATGCCAGGCTGGATGAAGCACAAGCTGGAATCAAGATTGCTGGGAGAAATATCAATGACCTCAGATATGCCACCTTATGGCTGAAAGCAAAGAGGAACTAAAGAGTCTCTTGATGAAAGTGAAAGAAGAGAGTGAAAAGGCTAGCTTATAATCCAACATTCAAAAATAAACTAAGATCACAGCATCTGGTCCCATCACTTCATGGCAAATAGATGGGGAAACAATGGAAACAGTGACAGACTTTATTTTTTGGGGCTCCAAAATCACTGCAGATGGTGACTGCATCCATGAAATTAAAAGATGCTGGCTCCTTGGAAGAAAAGCTTGGCCATCCTAGACAGCATATAAAAGATCAGAGACATTACTTTGTTGACAAAGGTCCATCTAGTCAAAGCTATGGTTTTCCAGTAGTCACATATGGATATGAAAGATAGACCTTAAAGAAAACTGAGAGGTGAAGAACTGATGCTTTTGAAATCTAGTGTTGGAGAAGACTCTTGAGAATCCCTTGGACTGCAAGGAGATCCAAACAGTCAATCCTAAAGGAAATCAATCCTGAATATTCATTAGAAGGACTGATACTGAAGCTGAAACGCCAATCCTTTGGCCACCTGATGAGAAGAACTGACTCATTTGAAAAGACTCTGATAACGTCAATCCTTTGGCCACCTGATGAGAAGAACTGACTCATTTGAAAAGACTCTGATGCTGGGAAAGATTGAGGGCAGGAGGAGAAGGGGATGCCACAGGATAAGATGGTTGGATGGCATCACTGACTTGATGGACATGAATTTGAGCAAGCTGCGCTTATTGGTGATGAACAGAGAAGCCTGAGTGCTACAGTCCATGGTGTCACAAAGAGACACGACTGAGTGACTGAAGTGAACTGATCTGATTTATGGGCTTCCCAGGTGGGGGCTAGTGGTAAATAACTCATCTGCCAACAGGTGACATAAATGATGTGGGTTTGATCTCTGGGTCAGGAAGATGCCCTGGAGGAGGGCATGGCAACTTACTCCAGTATTGTTGGCTGGGAAATTCCATGGACAGGGGAGCCTGGGAAGCTACAGTGGATAGGGTTGCAAAAAGCCAGACACAACTGGAGTGACTTAGGCACATATGCACATCTGACATATATAGTCACTAAGATTATATTAACAGGAGAACTTTGGATACATAACAGAATGAACCACTTATGTTTTTAACCCATGCAAATAATAAAAATCACGTTTCTAGAATTGAGTTCAAAGTACTCCTCACGTAAACTACAGCTAGAAGTATCAAGGCAAACACACTTGTTTTTTTGGATCATGTTGATTTTGCTCCATTTACTGCTCTGATGTACCATGTTCCAATCTTAAGATGGCTTTTTTTCTTTCTAAATGTTTAAATACCAATTGTAGATAAATTACAAAACCTAATTAATACTTGTAATGGAGTTTTCACCAATCCCATTTTCATATAGTAACCTTGGCCTAGAGGAGCTATCCCACATTGAACATCAGGAATGGTGGCGGTAAGGAGATACCCCTCATCCAAGGTAAGGAGCAGTGGCTGTGCTTTGCTGGAGCAGCCATGAGGAGATACCCCATGCCCAAGGTAACAGAAACCCAAGTAAGATGGTAGGTGTTGCTAGAGGGCATCAGAGGGCAGATACACTGAAACAATACCCACAGAAAACTAGTCAATCTAATCACACTAGGACCACTGCCTTGTCTAACTCAGTGAAACTAAGCCATACCCATGGGGCAACCCAAGATGGGCGGGTCATGGTGGAGAGGTCTGACAGAATGTGGTCCATTGGAGAAGGGAATGGCAAACCTCTTCATTATTCTTGCCTTGAGAACCCCATGAACAGTATGAAAAGGCAAAATAGAATACTTAAAGAGGAACTCCCCAGGTCAGTAGGTGCCCAATATGCTACTGGAGATCAGTGGAGAAATAACTCTAGAAAGAATGAAGGGATGGAGCCAAAGCAAAAACAATACCAAGCTGTGGATGTGATTGGTGATAGAAGCAAGGTTCAATGCTATANCATTACTTTGCCAACAAAGGTCCGTCTAGTCAAGGCTATGGTTTTTCCAGTAGTTATGTATGGATGTGAGAGTTGGACTGTGAAGAAAGCTGAGTGAACGCCGAAGAATTGATGGTTTTCAACTGTGGTGTTGGAGAAGACTCTTGAGAGTCCCTTGGACTGCAAGGAGATCCAGTTAGTCCATTCTAAAGGAGATCCATCAGTCCTGGGTGTTCTTTTGAAGTGAAGTGAAGTGAAGTGAAGTTGCTCAGTCACGTCCGACTCTTTGCGACCCCATGGACTGTAGCATATCAGGCTCCTCCACCCATGGGATTTTGCAGGCAAGAGTGCTGGAGTGGATTGCCATTTCCTCCTCCAGGAGATCTTCCCGACCCAGGAATCGAACCGGGTCTCCCGCATTGCAGGCATATGCTTTACCATCTGAGCCACTAAAGCTGGTGGTCTAATATTTTGGCCTCCTCATGCAAAGTGTTGACTCATTAGAAAAGACTCTGATGCTGGGCAGTGTTGGGGGCAGGAGGAGAAGAGGAGGTTGGCTGGATGGTATCACCGACTCTAGGCACATGAGTTTGGGTGAACTCTGGGAGTTGGTAATGGACATGGAGTCCTGGAGTGCTGCAATTCATGGGGTGTAAAGAGTCGGACTCGACTGAGCGACTGAAATGAATTGAACTGAACTGACCTGCTTCACNAATTGCCAACATCCACTGGATCATCAAAACAGCAAGAGAGTTCCAGGGAAACATCTATATCTGCTTTATTGACTACGCCAAAGCCTTTGACTGTGTGGATCATAATAAACCATGGAAAATTCTGAAACAGATTGTAATACTAGACCACCTGACCTGCCTCTTGAGAAAGCTATTTGCAGGTCAGGAAGCAACAGTTAGAACTGGACATGGAACAACAGACTAGTTCCAAATAGGAAGAGTATGTCAAGGCAGTATATTGTTACCCTGCTTATTTAACTTCTATGCAGAGTACATCATGAGAAACACTGGACTGGAAGAAACACAAGCTGGAGTCTCTATTGCCGGGAGAAATATCAATAACCTCAGATATGCAGATGACACCACCCTTATGGCAGAAAGTGAAGAACTAAAGAGCCTCTTGATGAAAGTGAAAGAGGAGAGTGAAAAAGTTGGCTTAAAGCTCAACATTCAGAAAATGAAGATCATGGCCTCTGGTCCCAATTACTTCATGACAAATAGATGGGGAAACTGTGGAAACCATGTTGACTTTATTTTTTTGGGCTCCAAAATCGCTGCAGATGGTGATTGCAGCCATGAAGTTAAAAGACACTTACTCCTTGGAAGGATAGTTATGACCAACTTAGTATATTCAAAAGCAGAGTCATTACTTTGCCAACAAAGGTCCGTCTAGTCAAGGCTATGGTTTTTCCAGTAGTTATGTATGGATGTGAGAGTTGGACTGTGAAGAAAGCTGAGTGAACGCCGAAGAATTGATGGTTTTCAACTGTGGTGTTGGAGAAGACTCTTGAGAGTCCCTTGGACTGCAAGGAGATCCAGTTAGTCCATTCTAAAGGAGATCCATCAGTCCTGGGTGTTCTTTTGAAGTGAAGTGAAGTGAAGTGAAGTTGCTCAGTCACGTCCGACTCTTTGCGACCCCATGGACTGTAGCATATCAGGCTCCTCCACCCATGGGATTTTGCAGGCAAGAGTGCTGGAGTGGATTGCCATTTCCTCCTCCAGGAGATCTTCCCGACCCAGGAATCGAACCGGGTCTCCCGCATTGCAGGCATATGCTTTACCATCTGAGCCACTAAAGCTGGTGGTCTAATATTTTGGCCTCCTCATGCAAAGTGTTGACTCATTAGAAAAGACTCTGATGCTGGGCAGTGTTGGGGGCAGGAGGAGAAGAGGAGGTTGGCTGGATGGTATCACCGACTCTAGGCACATGAGTTTGGGTGAACTCTGGGAGTTGGTAATGGACATGGAGTCCTGGAGTGCTGCAATTCATGGGGTGTAAAGAGTCGGACTCGACTGAGCGACTGAAATGAATTGAACTGAACTGACCTGCTTCACCGGAGAAGGCAATGGCACCCCACTCCAGTACTCTTGCCTGGAAAATCCCATGGACAGAGGAGCCTGGCAGGCTGCAGTCTGTGGGGTCGCTAAGAGTTGGGCACGACTGAGCGACTTCACTTTCGCTTTTCACTTTCATACATTGGAGAAGGAAATGGCAACTCACTCCAGTGTTCTTGCCTGGAGAATCCCAGGGACAGGGGAGCCTGATGGGCTGCTGTCTCTGGAGTTGCACAGAGTCGGACACGACTGAAGCGACTTAGCAGCAGCAGCAGCAGCAGACCTGCTTCACATGAGCAACAATTTCAATCAGCTTGGATAATGTGGCTTTTATCAACACTGTTTGTATAAATTTCTGATGCCTGTATCGAATAAAAAGTGTCAGATACTAGTCAAAGCACTATTTTAAATTTTTTATCAGAGTGTATTTGAATTATAATGTTGTGTTAATTTCTGCTGTACAGTAAAGTGACTCAGTTCTACATATATATTCTTTTTTATATTCTTTTCCATTATGCTTTACAGAGGACATTGAATATAGTTCCATGTATTATATTGTAGGCACTTGTTGTTTTCCATTCTATATATAATAGTTTTTTAAATATAAATTTATTTATTTTAACTGAAGGTTAATTACTTTACAATATTGTATTGGTTTTGCCATACATCAACATGAATGTCACAGTTATACACGTGTTCCCCATCCTGAACCCCCCTCCTTCCTCCCTCCCTGTTCCATCCCTCTAGGTTGTCTCAGTGCACAAGCCCCAAGCATCCAGTATCATGCATCAAACCTGGACTGGCTATTCATTTCATATATGATTTGGGAGAATGGCGTTGAAACATGTATAATATCACATATATATAATAGTTTGCATCTCCTAACCCCAAACTACCAATCCATTTCTCATTCATCCTGCTTCCCCTTGGCAACCACATCTGTTCTTTATGCCCATGAGTCTATTTCTGATTCATAAATAAGTTCATTTTTGTTCTATTTTTAGATACCACTGCAAGGGATATCATATAGTATTTGTCGTTTTCATTGTGGCTTACTTCACGTATTATGATAATCTCTAGGGCTATATCTGTTGCTACCAAAAGCTTTATTTCATTCTTTTTAATGGCTGAGTAGTATTCCATTGCATTCCACATCCTCTTTATTCACTCTTCTGTTGATAGACATTTATGTTGCTTTCACCTCTTGGTTGGTTTGAATAGTGCTGCTATGAACATAGAGGTACATGTATCCAGAGATAATGCACCAACTTGCATTCTTACCATCACTGTAAGAGGGTTCCCTTATTTCCACATCTTTCCCAACATTTATTGTTTTTAGACATTTTGATGAAGACCATTCTGACCTCACTATAATTCTGATTTTCATTTTTCTAATAATCAATGATGCTGAGCATCTTTTTTTTTTTTAATATATGCCTATTGGTTCTCTGTATATCTTCATTGGAGAAATGTCTATTTACATATTTCATGAAGCAAAGCATTATTGACCCTGAGATTAAAAAGGACTGAATCCTTGTCCCCAAAGGGTTCAAAATAAAACGAAGATAAAAATGGAAACAAAACAATGCTTCTGATAAGTGCTGGGCATTGTTAGAGTACCACAGAATATTAAAGTGTTGGAATTCTTCTGAATAATGTCAAAATTGTACTTTACCAAAGATTCTTTCTTAATTAACATGGAGGCATGGTGAAAATTTATTCCTTCCCTGCTGAAAATATTATAAAAGAGGTAGGAAGAATCTATAACATTCAGTCTTATACTTCCTTGAATTTTTTAGATGGGAAAATGCTTCAGCTATATTTGTCTCAACATGTATGGGTTTGGGAGAGCAGATTCTTTAATAAAAGCAATAGGAGTACAATAAAAAAGCAATGTTTACACCATCAGGTCCTCTTTGTATTTACTTGTATACATAATAAGTTTGTTCTGGTCACCATCTGAAATTATAGGTCAAAGAGCATAGCATAGGTCAAAGGCTGAAAACTATCAGACAGCCTAAATACTCCTCCTGAAGAGTCTGAATTCATAGTGTACTTCCTCACAGTCAGGAAGTCCATAGGAAAAAACAAAAAACAAAAATACAGAGTCGTGATTTAACAAGTGCTTATATATGGTAAACAAATATCCAGTATCCTTGTTCACAGTATTGAAAATTTCGGAGAAGAGAATGATACAATGAGCCTAATAAGATTCTTAACAGCGTAGATGCTTCCTTGGCCTGAGAGGGTTTGGGCAGGACAGCAAGGGAGATTAAGCAGAGATAAACTTGAGAATTTGAGACACATCTTTGCCACTTGGCAGGTAAATGACTTCTAGAGAGTCATTTCAACGACAATGGCAATAGCTAATGTTTCTAAATTGCCTGTAGTATAGGCTGCACTCCTCTAGGTACTTTTCCTTCTTCTCTCCACAAGAAATATTTATTGGGTACTTGTTAGGTAAATAGGAGAGAACTTACAGTCTATGGGGACTTGATAGATTCACAAATCTCTATAAATGTTTATTGAGTTAATTAATAATGTTATACACATTTAAATTATTGTACATAAATAAGTAATTACTATTTGGCCGAGATCTATATATACTATGGTGAAAGCAGATGAAATATATAATATGGCCATCACTTGAACAGCTTTATCTAGGGAGAAAAATTAAAATGCACCTTAAAACTGATTTGAATTGCCTAAATCATTGTCTCTTTGCTTTTAGTATAAATTTCCTCATTAAAATATTTGACAGAGAAAACAGGGGTAGACTTTCTTATTTATCTATAGAGATGACATCTAACAGTTAACTTTTGAATTGAACAGTAAGTAGCTATTATGCCTGACAAGCAATTTATTCTTACTGCATGGCAGGACAAAGAAAGGATGTAAAAAAAAAAATGTACATTGCTTTTATTTACTATTTCAAATTTTCATAAAATGTATAATGTTATGAATTTTTTATTGTATTTTAAGTTATTCTTGTTTTTGAAGAGAAATATTTATTTTTGTGCAATTTAGAAGACTCTCAGATCATAAAGAATAACATTTAAAGATCAACTGAAATTTTCCTATCCAATATTTTATTTAAAATGATTTAAACAAGGCAATGCCTTAATGTATATCTGTCAGAGTACTGTTTCTTCCATTCCCTTTCCTACCCTGGATAAAATGAGCTCAGGTAGGATTAGAGGTCACAAAGCAAAAATAAAAATTACAAATAGATCAAACATACCTTCTCTCCTTTTTAATTTTTATGATAGTTCAATGTCCTTTTCATTAGAGAACAGAAATATATAAAGGCTCATATATGCTCCAGTCCCCCAATTAAGATGAATAAGAGCATAGTTCTTGTTGTTAGCATTATTTTTCTATTATCTAATATTTCTACTGCTAGTTTAGTACAGATAGGATAAGATGACATATATCTTGAAAATGTCTGAAACGATTTTTTTTTATATTTAAAAGTTCTTTGAGAAAAATGTGCTAAATAAACTAAAGTTTTCTCTAAAATTAACTTAAAAAACTCATTTGTTGGATTGAAAAACAGAACATTTGTTCTCAGGTATAGGCTTTTCCCTTTCAAAGCAAACATATATTCTATTAATCTGTCCTTTGACATACTTTGAGTTTCTAAATAAGAACACAGTTAGGTGGACTGTTACTCTGAAAATAGAATTATTTGCACAGGCACAAGGGAGAATGTACTAATAATGAGTAATTTTAGAAAGATGATGGATTTTAGACAAAGTGCATGCACTATGCCTCTAAGATCTGAACTAAATCCT
The DNA here is from genome assembly GCA_006410735.1 of Raphicerus campestris. NCBI lineage: Eukaryota > Metazoa > Chordata > Mammalia > Artiodactyla > Bovidae > Raphicerus > Raphicerus campestris. The sequence continues at coordinate 408,685 of SJYW01021200.1, read as the reverse complement.
CCCATTCAACATCCTATACCTCTTTCCTTTGGCTCCGGGTTATATTTTCAATGTGTCACCTTACATTCTACTGGATGGAAAGTTAATGAATGTGTTCTCCATTGACAGTTATTCCCAGTCATATCTAGGGACAAGCTGAGGCAGGGTTAATAGGACTGCAACCTGGTCTTCTATTTTTTAGCACTGGTCATTGGTAAAATCTGCCTTACTAGAGTAATACTTACATCACGTTTCCTGCCCCCTCTCTCCAAGCCAGTTTTATGAGTGTTAGCAGCAACCTGCTTTAAGAATTTAATGTGCAGCCTCTGAGAAACAAAAGGAAAGGAAATTGCACTTTTATGAATTTCTGAATTGCCATACCTCACATTCAATGTTTATTTTATTTTAATGTTACTACCAATGGGTTTTAGTGAGTGAAATAAATTTAGCACTAATGAGAATATTTTGAAAGTTCAAAAACATAATTTAGTAAATGATTCAATGTAATCTCTACAAAAATGACTCTAAGAGGCTGAGGAGTCATTGAGCAGGAGGGAAACCATGAAGAAATAACAGGCAAAAAATAAATAGGTAGAAACAATTATGATTTTTATATTAGCAATTAATCAAGGAGTTGTTTCTTTTCAATATGAAAAAGACAGTATCAAGCAATGACAAAGCTACATCAATTTAATTATAAACATGCCTGGAATAGTTACTTGAATAAATTAATTAATATAACAATAGAATGGGAAAGACTAGAATCTCTTCAAGAAAATTAGAGATACCAAGGGAATATTTCATGCAAAAATGGGCTTGATAAAGGACAGAAATGATAGGGACCTAACAGAAGCAGAATATATTAAGAAGAGGTGGCAAGAATACACAGAAGAACTGTACGAAAAAGATTTTCATGACCCAGATAAACACGATGATGTGATCACTCACCTAGAGCCAGACATTCTGGAATGTGAGGCCAAGTGGGCTTTAGGAAACATCACTATGAACAAAGCTAGTGGAGGTGATGGAATTCCAGTTGAGCTATTTCAAATCCTGAAAGATGATGNAGGAAAACAGTCCTGAGTATTCATTGGAAGGCCTGATGTTGAAGCTGAAACTCCAATACTTTGGCCACGTGATGTGAAGAGCTGACTCATTTGAAAAGACCCTGAGGCTGAGAAAGATTGAAGGCAGGAGGAGAAGGAGATGACAGAGGATGGATGGATGGCATCACCGACTCAATGGACATGAGTTTGAGTAAACTTTGAGAGTTGGTGATGGACAGGGAGGCCTGGCGTGCTGCAGTAGATGGGGTCGCAAAGAGCTGAGCGACTGAACTGAACCTTTTACTCTCTTGATACAGATTGAACATAAGGCAAGAAATCTCTTAATCCTCCCTATTATTTTGCCAAAGGCAAAAATGTGACATAATCTTAAAGTTTGTAAAAAGCAATGTGAATATACAGTCATGAACATTTATTAATTATATAAGGTTATTCCCACTGTTAAGTCAAAAGTTTAATTAAAAAAATTAAAATATGCCTAAAGTAAGTGGTTCTTCAAGGTGTTGAATATATTTACATTTTAAAAATCATATTTTTGTGTTAATATTTTGTAGTTGAGTGAAACTGTTTAAGTTCTGGGGTGAACTGTCAGATGAACTAATCAGCTCAATTATTTGTCTTTAGAAAGTGTAGCAAAACTATAACAAGAAAAAATCTTTAAAATAAAATTAAATATGTANTGAACATAAGGCAAGAAATCTCTTAATCCTCCCTATTATTTTGCCAAAGGCAAAAATGTGACATAATCTTAAAGTTTGTAAAAAGCAATGTGAATATACAGTCATGAACATTTATTAATTATATAAGGTTATTCCCACTGATAAGTCAAAAGTTTAATTAAAAAAATTAAAATATGCCTAAAGTAAGTGGTTCTTCAAGGTGTTGAATATATTTACATTTTAAAAATCATATTTTTGTGTTAATATTTTGTAGTTGAGTGAAACTGTTTAAGTTCTGGGGTGAACTGTCAGATGAACTAATCAGCTCAATTATTTGTCTTTAGAAAGTGTAGCAAAACTATAACAAGAAAAAATCTTTAAAATAAAATTAAATATGTATAAAATAGATTTATAGGTAGATGATATATAAAGAGCTTGCTTTCCTTGAGACTTTTTAGCTTTCTAGGATAAATCATGTTTAGAAATCTACCTTTCTGAGTCACAAATCTTATGATAAATTACAATCTTAAATTTAGTTTTTCTACAGAAATAGTGTTTATGAAGTATTTGGAGGCCTGGGCCTTGCTGAAAAAGTTAAAACCTACCACTTTGCTCCCCTTTCTGATCAACCTTTAATCTTCCATGACAAACTCCTAACTGGAAGACTAGTTTTATAGCTACTTTATGAAATAATCTGGACTTCTGGGAGACTCTTCAATCCAGCTCAGTGAAATCTTAAAATATTGACGTTATCTCTATAAAATTCAGAGTTGACACTGTTAATTTTTTAATGGTATAAACTCTCAGAAATCTTTAATTTTTATGTTTCTAATTACATTTGTGATGCAATATATTTATCTTTTATGTTTCTAAATCCTGAATTTTACATTTCAAGATATTTATATCACTAATTATAAAATTCTGATACTTTTGCTCACTAATAAATTCATATACAATTTGACAGCTTAAAAATTGCTGCCTTTGTTTTGTGCGAAGTTGTGTCTGACTCTTTTGTGACTCCTTGGATGTAACCCACCAGATCCACTGTCCATGCGATATCTCAGGCAAGAATACTGGAATGAGTTGTTATTTCTTTCTCCAGGGGGTCTTCCTGACCCAGGGATCAAACCCATGTCTTCTGCATTGGTAAGTGCATTCTTTACTGAGTTGCTAGGGAAGCCCAGCTTAACAATTAAGAACATTTATTTAAAATGCTATTTTTTATAAATCAAGAAAATTAGAGGATAGCTCCTGTTCATGAAACTTATCTGCTAACTGTTTGACTTATTTGTCTAAGTAGCATGTTTTCTGAGTAGCATGTTCAGTTCAGTTCAGTTCAGTCACTCAGTTGTGTCCAACTCTTTGCGACCCCATGAATCTCAGCACACTAGGCTCCCTGTCCATCACCAACTCCTGGAGTTCATTCAGATTCACATTCATCGAGTCAGTGATGCCATCCAGCCATCTCATCCTCTGTCATCCCCTTCTCCTCCTGCCCCAATCCCTGCCAGCATCAGAGTCTTTTCCAATGAGTCAACTCTTCACATGAGGGGGCCAAAGTACTGGAGTTTCAGCTTTAGCATCATTCCTTCCAAAGAAATCCCAGGGCTGATCTCCTTCAGAATGGATTGGTTGGATCTCCTTGCAGCCCAAAAGACTCTCAAGAGTCCTCTCCAACACCACAGTTCAAAATCAATTCTTCGGTGCTCAGCCTTCTTCATAGTCCAACTCTCACATCCATACATGACCACAGGAAAAACCATAGCCTTGACTAGACGGACCTTTGTTGGCAAAGTAATGTCTCTGCTTTTGAATATGCTATCTAGGTTGGTCATAACTTTTCTTCCAAGGAGTAAGTATATTTTAATTTCATGGCTGCACTCACCATCTGCAGTGATTTTGGAGCATGTACATGATAGCTTATTGTAGCATATATGTGGTATCTTAATGTATCATGCATACTCAGTCATGACAAGCTAGAACACTGGAGTGGGTTACCATTTTCTACTCCAGGGAACCTTCCAGACCCAGGGATTGAACCGGTATCTCTTATGTTTTCTTCATTGGTAGGTGAGTTCTTTACTACTGTGCCACCTGGGATACAGCACATGATTTATCTGATGATACAAAGCTCACATCTATTGAACTGGGTCATGAAAAACCAGATCACACAAAAGAGATACATATTCTGTTGTTTCTATCCCCCTTCATATTTTCTGATATTCTATGCAGACTACTCACAACAGCTTCAGCTAACTAGTCTATCTAACCATAACTACCTTTATAACAGAATAGTCTACCTTTATAACAGAATAGCCCAGTGAGGATGATTTAATCCCTTGGAAAAGGTATTTCTCTCAGCTCACAAAGACAAATCACTATAATTTCAAATAACCTGTGACTGCAACTTGGATGTGGCCTCAGGTAGAATATGTTTCTACAGGTGTAAAAAATATGACCTTGGTTGGTTTCACTGAAGGAGGTAAGATGAATATCTTCAAATAAGTTTGTGATTATAATTGAGTTAAGAACATTATGGCTCATATGCAAAGATTTGTTATTTTACACACTTATAGGAACCTTTAGAATGGTGGCTCAGATGGTTAAGCATCTGTCTATAATGAGGGAGACCCGGGTTCAATCCCTGGGTTGGGAAGATCCCATGGAGAAGGAAATGGCAATCCACTCCAGTACTATTGCCTGGAAAATCTCATGGACAGAGAAGCTTGGTAGGCTACAGTGCATGGGGTCCCAAAGAGCCGGACACGACTGAGCGACTTCACATTCACGTTCACGTTAGAGTGATTAGAGCAGTAATCTTAACCTTGGCTGCTCATTAGAATCACCTAGGTAGATTTTTATAAATATCCATGCCTGGGGTTCTGCTCACATCAATTAATTAAGAATCTCTGAAGATTAGGATTTGGCATAAATATTTATTAAAAATATACCCATTGATTCTTATCAGAACTCAAGACTGACAACCATAGCATTAGAAGCTTATGCACGTTGCTCAAGTTAATGGGGTTCTCAACTATAGTTGCATATTTGATATATCATTTTTGCATTATAGTTATATGTTTAGTAATGCTGCAAGAGTTCTGTTTTCATCAAAGATACAAAAATCTGTTAAAAACCTAACTCCCAACAAGAAAATCAGAGTACAAAAATTATAACTTTCTTAAATCCAGATTGCAGAACACACATGGTTACAATATAGTTTAAAATTTAAGAACCTCCCCACCTCTGCACAAAGGACATGGTTTGCAAGCACAGTTAACTTACTACAGAGCATGAGGAGAAGAGACACAACTGCCCTACTAGCAAGTAAAAATAATTCACTCTAAAATTTTAATGAACTTCTGAAGTTTGAGAATGAACTATAATATAAGTACAGAATCACTGGGTGTTGCAGACATGAGGGAATTTACCTCCACTTTGGGATTCTTTTTCATGAACTTCCATCAAGTCCTCACTTAATAAGACTGGGAAAAGAATGAGCAACAGCAGAGAGCCTCTTCTGTTTGGGTAAATCTGGAGCAAGAGATTGCCACTATGAGAGGAAAGGCACAGAGCTCCATCTAAACCTTTCTTGTCTACTATTCAAAATCTCCAGGCTGTCTGGGAGGAGCAGCAAGCCCTGCTGCCCCAGGGCACATGTAAAAATCACTGTGACTGAGAAAAGAGCAAAAGGAAAATAATAATAGTAACACTAACACTATGAGTGGAACAGCTTTTGGATGCAAAAGCTAAATAACACATTTGGCAGTCTCTCAGCTTTGGAGGAGAGCAGGACATTCTCTCTGAAAAGTACCCAAGAAAGAAGGCAGTTTGTCTGCTATGCATAGGAGACACTGCAACGAGAAGAATCACTGCAAGGACAGACACTTAACAGCGTTTGTCTATTGCTGAAAGTCAATCATGAAAATATTCCCCTCAAAACCATGCTAGGAAAAACAAAGTAACAAGTAATATTAATAGTGATCTTCTACTGGTAGAAGGAAAGTTATATGCAGAGATCTAAGCAGAATAAATGTTAAAAACAAAGCAAAAACTAAAACACTGTTAGACAATATATTTAAGTTGCTTAAAATCAAAGATACAGGGTCAATTTTGCAGGCAGCCATTTGAAAGAAGAAATATACTGATAGAGGATCAAAGGCAAGAATTAGAGTAGACTTCAGAAACTTGAAGTCTAAACTATTTTCTAGAATACAAAAAAAAGCCATCTTTAAAATACTGAAATAAATCAAAACAAAAAGTCAAACCAAGATATATTCAGTAACATAAGCTTTCTAAATGAAAACAAATATTTTTAGATAAAAAAATTACTAAGAAGATCCATTACCAGTATACTTATCCTGTAAGAAATGTTAAAGAAAATTCTTCAGAGAAAAAAAATGTATCACAAATAAATCTGAAATAAAGAGCTTCAGAAATGGTCTCAATGGTTTCAAAAATGATAAAGTATTCTTATTTGTAATCACTTTAAGTATAATTGAATGTCCAAGCTAAAATAGTAGAAATCCATTGTAAATGTAACATATGTAAAGATAATACAATGATACAAAAGAGGAGAGGGAGGAAATAAAAGTATATACTACTGTGTATACTTGTGTATACTGCACAAAATTGCATAGTACTCAAATGTAGATTGTGATAAAATAAGCAACCAATATTGTAGTTAAAGTGGAATAATAAAAGGTATATCCAATCATTCAAAAAACAGAGAGTAAAAGAGGAAAACTAGAACAAAGAAAAGATATGACAAATAGAAAACTACTAGCAATTTGCCAGGTTTTAGTCTAACCATATCGGTAATATAAAATGCAAACAGTCTAAACATGACAATTAAGAAAAAGATTATCAGACTGAATATAAAAACTAGACCTAACTATATGCTGTCTAAGGAAAAGTCATTTTAAACATAACATTATCAATGGTTTGAAAGTAAAAGGATGGGGAAAAAGTACACTTTACAAACATTAATCTAAAAGAAATCTTTAGGTAGTATACTCATTTTCACTATATTAACTCTTCCGATCCACGAACATGGAATATTTCTCCATCTGTTAGTGTCTTCTTTGATTTCTTTTATCAGTGTTTTAAAGTTTTCGATATATAGATCTTTAGTTTCTTTAGGTAGGTATACGCCTAAGTATTTTATTCTTTTTGTTGCAATGGTGAATGGAATTGTTTCCTTAATTTCTTTTTCTACTTTCTCATTATTAGTGTATAGGAATACAAGGGATTTCTGAGTGTTGATTTTATATCCTGCAACTTTACTATATTCATTGATTAGCTCTAGTAGTTTTCTGGTCGAGTCTTTAGGATTTTCTATGTAGAGGA
>SJYW01021200.1:382051-397037 GCA_006410735.1 Raphicerus campestris | reverse complement strand
GTATAAACTCTCAGAAATCTTTAATTTTTATGTTTCTAATTACATTTGTGATGCAATATATTTATCTTTTATGTTTCTAAATCCTGAATTTTACATTTCAAGATATTTATATCACTAATTATAAAATTCTGATACTTTTGCTCACTAATAAATTCATATACAATTTGACAGCTTAAAAATTGCTGCCTTTGTTTTGTGCGAAGTTGTGTCTGACTCTTTTGTGACTCCTTGGATGTAACCCACCAGATCCACTGTCCATGCGATATCTCAGGCAAGAATACTGGAATGAGTTGTTATTTCTTTCTCCAGGGGGTCTTCCTGACCCAGGGATCAAACCCATGTCTTCTGCATTGGTAAGTGCATTCTTTACTGAGTTGCTAGGGAAGCCCAGCTTAACAATTAAGAACATTTATTTAAAATGCTATTTTTTATAAATCAAGAAAATTAGAGGATAGCTCCTGTTCATGAAACTTATCTGCTAACTGTTTGACTTATTTGTCTAAGTAGCATGTTTTCTGAGTAGCATGTTCAGTTCAGTTCAGTTCAGTCACTCAGTTGTGTCCAACTCTTTGCGACCCCATGAATCTCAGCACACTAGGCTCCCTGTCCATCACCAACTCCTGGAGTTCATTCAGATTCACATTCATCGAGTCAGTGATGCCATCCAGCCATCTCATCCTCTGTCATCCCCTTCTCCTCCTGCCCCAATCCCTGCCAGCATCAGAGTCTTTTCCAATGAGTCAACTCTTCACATGAGGGGGCCAAAGTACTGGAGTTTCAGCTTTAGCATCATTCCTTCCAAAGAAATCCCAGGGCTGATCTCCTTCAGAATGGATTGGTTGGATCTCCTTGCAGCCCAAAAGACTCTCAAGAGTCCTCTCCAACACCACAGTTCAAAATCAATTCTTCGGTGCTCAGCCTTCTTCATAGTCCAACTCTCACATCCATACATGACCACAGGAAAAACCATAGCCTTGACTAGACGGACCTTTGTTGGCAAAGTAATGTCTCTGCTTTTGAATATGCTATCTAGGTTGGTCATAACTTTTCTTCCAAGGAGTAAGTATATTTTAATTTCATGGCTGCACTCACCATCTGCAGTGATTTTGGAGCATGTACATGATAGCTTATTGTAGCATATATGTGGTATCTTAATGTATCATGCATACTCAGTCATGACAAGCTAGAACACTGGAGTGGGTTACCATTTTCTACTCCAGGGAACCTTCCAGACCCAGGGATTGAACCGGTATCTCTTATGTTTTCTTCATTGGTAGGTGAGTTCTTTACTACTGTGCCACCTGGGATACAGCACATGATTTATCTGATGATACAAAGCTCACATCTATTGAACTGGGTCATGAAAAACCAGATCACACAAAAGAGATACATATTCTGTTGTTTCTATCCCCCTTCATATTTTCTGATATTCTATGCAGACTACTCACAACAGCTTCAGCTAACTAGTCTATCTAACCATAACTACCTTTATAACAGAATAGTCTACCTTTATAACAGAATAGCCCAGTGAGGATGATTTAATCCCTTGGAAAAGGTATTTCTCTCAGCTCACAAAGACAAATCACTATAATTTCAAATAACCTGTGACTGCAACTTGGATGTGGCCTCAGGTAGAATATGTTTCTACAGGTGTAAAAAATATGACCTTGGTTGGTTTCACTGAAGGAGGTAAGATGAATATCTTCAAATAAGTTTGTGATTATAATTGAGTTAAGAACATTATGGCTCATATGCAAAGATTTGTTATTTTACACACTTATAGGAACCTTTAGAATGGTGGCTCAGATGGTTAAGCATCTGTCTATAATGAGGGAGACCCGGGTTCAATCCCTGGGTTGGGAAGATCCCATGGAGAAGGAAATGGCAATCCACTCCAGTACTATTGCCTGGAAAATCTCATGGACAGAGAAGCTTGGTAGGCTACAGTGCATGGGGTCCCAAAGAGTCGGACACGACTGAGCGACTTCACATTCACGTTCACGTTAGAGTGATTAGAGCAGTAATCTTAACCTTGGCTGCTCATTAGAATCACCTAGGTAGATTTTTATAAATATCCATGCCTGGGGTTCTGCTCACATCAATTAATTAAGAATCTCTGAAGATTAGGATTTGGCATAAATATTTATTAAAAATATACCCATTGATTCTTATCAGAACTCAAGACTGACAACCATAGCATTAGAAGCTTATGCACGTTGCTCAAGTTAATGGGGTTCTCAACTATAGTTGCATATTTGATATATCATTTTTGCATTATAGTTATATGTTTAGTAATGCTGCAAGAGTTCTGTTTTCATCAAAGATACAAAAATCTGTTAAAAACCTAACTCCCAACAAGAAAATCAGAGTACAAAAATTATAACTTTCTTAAATCCAGATTGCAGAACACACATGGTTACAATATAGTTTAAAATTTAAGAACCTCCCCACCTCTGCACAAAGGACATGGTTTGCAAGCACAGTTAACTTACTACAGAGCATGAGGAGAAGAGACACAACTGCCCTACTAGCAAGTAAAAATAATTCACTCTAAAATTTTAATGAACTTCTGAAGTTTGAGAATGAACTATAATATAAGTACAGAATCACTGGGTGTTGCAGACATGAGGGAATTTACATCCACTTTGGGATTCTTTTTCATGAACTTCCATCAAGTCCTCACTTAATAAGACTGGGAAAAGAATGAGCAACAGCAGAGAGCCTCTTCTGTTTGGGTAAATCTGGAGCAAGAGATTGCCACTATGAGAGGAAAGGCACAGAGCTCCATCTAAACCTTTCTTGTCTACTATTCAAAATCTCCAGGCTGTCTGGGAGGAGCAGCAAGCCCTGCTGCCCCAGGGCACATGTAAAAATCACTGTGACTGAGAAAAGAGCAAAAGGAAAATAATAATAGTAACACTAACACTATGAGTGGAACAGCTTTTGGATGCAAAAGCTAAATAACACATTTGGCAGTCTCTCAGCTTTGGAGGAGAGCAGGACATTCTCTCTGAAAAGTACCCAAGAAAGAAGGCAGTTTGTCTGCTATGCATAGGAGACACTGCAACGAGAAGAATCACTGCAAAGACAGACACTTAACAGCGTTTGTCTATTGCTGAAAGTCAATCATGAAAATATTCCCCTCAAAACCATGCTAGGAAAAACAAAGTAACAAGTAATATTAATAGTGATCTTCTACTGGTAGAAGGAAAGTTATATGCAGAGATCTAAGCAGAATAAATATTAAAAACAAAGCAAAAACTAAAACACTGTTAGACAATATATTTAAGTTGCTTAAAATCAAAGATACAGGGTCAATTTTGCAGGCAGCCATTTGAAAGAAGAAATATACTGATAGAGGATCAAAGGCAAGAATTAGAGTAGACTTCAGAAACTTGAAGTCTAAACTATTTTCTAGAATACAAAAAAAAAAGCCATCATTAAAATACTGAAATAAATCAAAACAAAAAGTCAAACCAAGATATATTCAGTAACATAAGCTTTCTAAATGAAAACAAATATTTTTAGATAAAAAAATTACTAAGAAGATCCATTACCAGTATACTTATCCTGTAAGANTTTAAAATACTGAAATAAATCAAAACAAAAAGTCAAACCAAGATATATTCAGTAACATAAGCTTTCTAAATGAAAACAAATATTTTTAGATAAAAAAATTACTAAGAAGATCCATTACCAGTATACTTATCCTGTAAGAAATGTTAAAGAAAATTCTTCAGAGAAAAAAAATGTATCACAAATAAATCTGAAATAAAGAGCTTCAGAAATGGTCTCAATGGTTTCAAAAATGATAAAGTATTCTTATTTGTAATCATTTTAAGTATAATTGAATGTCCAAGCTAAAATAGTAGAAATCCATTGTAAATGTAACATATGTAAAGATAATACAATGATACAAAAGAGGAGAGGGAGGAAATAAAAGTATATACTACTGTGTATACTTGTGTATACTGCACAAAATTGCATAGTACTCAAATGTAGATTGTGATAAAATAAGCAACCAATATTGTAGTTAAAGTGGAATAATAAAAGGTATATCCAATCATTCAAAAAACAGAGAGTAAAAGAGGAAAACTAGAACAAAGAAAAGATATGACAAATAGAAAACTACTAGCAATTTGCCAGGTTTTAGTCTAACCATATCGGTAATATAAAATGCAAACAGTCTAAACATGACAATTAAGAAAAAGATTATCAGACTGAATATAAAAACTAGACCTAACTATATGCTGTCTAAGGAAAAGTCATTTTAAACATAACGTTATCAATGGTTTGAAAGTAAAAGGATGGGGAAAAAGTACACTTTACAAACATTAATCTAAAAGAAATCTTTAGGTAGTATACTCATTTTCACTATATTAACTCTTCCGATCCACGAACATGGAATATTTCTCCATCTGTTAGTGTCNTAACTTATACACAGAGCACATCATGAGAAATAGTAGGCTGGATGAGTTTTAATCCATAATCAAGGTTGCCAGGAGAAATATCAACAATTTCAGATACGCAGATGATACCAGTCTGATGGTAGAAAGTGGAGAGGAACTAAGGAAGCTCTTGAGAGGGTGAAGGAGGAGAATGAAAAAGCCAGCTTAGAACTAAATATTAAAAAAAAAAAACAACAAACCCACTAAGATCACGGCATCCAGGCCCATCACTTCATGGTAAATAGAAGGGGAAAAAGTGGAAGGAGTTACAGATTTCCCCTTCTTGGGTTCTAAAATCACTACAAATGGTGACTGCAGCCATTATAATAGAAGATGGCTGCTTCTTGGTAGAAAAGCTATGACAAACCTAGACAGTGTGTTAAAAAGCAATGACATCACCTTGCTGCAAAGGTCTGTAAGTCAGGACTATGTTCTTTCCAGGAGTCACANAATAGAAGATGGCTGCTTCTTGGTAGAAAAGCTATGACAAACCTAGACAGTGTGTTAAAAAGCAATGACATCACCTTGCTGCAAAGGTCTGTTAGTCAGGACTATGTTCTTTCCAGGAGTCACATATGGTTGTGAGAGTTTTACCATTAAAAAGGGAGAGTGCCAAAGAATAGATGCTTTCAAACTGTGGAGCTCTTGAACATTCCTTGGACTGCAAGATCGAAACAATCAATTCTGAAGAAAATCAAGCCTGAGTACTCACTGGAAGGACTGATGCTGATGCTGAAGCTTTAATACTTTGGTCACCTGATGCATAGAGCCAACTCATTGGAAAAGACCATGCAAGATAGTTGGGAAAGATTGAGGGCAGGAGTAGAACAGTGACAGAGGATGAGATGGCTGGATGGCTATACCAATTCAATTGACTTGAACTTGGGCAAACACTAGGAGATGGTGAGGGATAGAGAACACTGGTGAGGAGCAGTCTATGAGGGCAAGAAGTCAGACATGACTAGGCAACTGAACAACAGTAACATAATGTGAATTATATATAATTTAACACATTAATATAAAGTCATACAATTTTACGATATGGTAATTATGTTATTTAATATGTTATAGATATGTTCTTTTAACTTTGGAAAATGTTGTCTTTGAAACAAGAAGCAATATCATTACATATCCAAACATATTTTTATGCTGAAACAGTTTATATATTCATTATGTAAATATATATATATGGATTTCACTATACATAAGTATTAAGTGTTTTATAAGTATATAAATATACATGTCTATGAATTGATTTGCAAAATAATATATGGACAACAAATACATACATATAAGTATATATGTGTTTATNGAATTCACAGAAGAACTGTACAAAAAAGATCTTAGTGATTTGGATAACCATGATGATGTTGTATTCACTCACCCAGAAGCCAGATATTCTGGAGTGTGAAGTCAAGTGGGCCTTAGGAAGCATGGCTGTCAATAAAGCTAGTAGAGGTGATGGAATTCCAGCAGAGCTTTTTGAAATCCTAACAGATGAGGCTATCAAAGTGCTGCACTCAATATATCAGCAAGTTTGAAAAGCCCAGCAATGGCCATAGGCCACAGAAATGAAGAAAATAGCAATCCTCATCCCAATTCCCCAAAAGGACACTATTAAAGAATATTCAAACCACCAGACAGTTGTACTCGTCTTTCACAGTAGTAAGGTTACGCTCAAAATCCTGCATACTAGGCTTCAGCATTATATGAAATGAGAACTTCCAGATGTCCAAGCTGGGGCTTAGAAAAGGCACAAGAACCAGAAATAAAATTGCCAACATTTTATGGATCATAGAGAAAGCAAGGAAATTCCAGAAAAACATCTACCTCTGTTTCATTAACTACACCAGAAACTTTGACTATGTGGATCATAAACTGTGGAAAACTCTTAAAAAGATGGGAATACCAGACCACCTTACCTGTCTCCTGAGAAATCTGTATGCAGATCCAGAAGCAACACTTAAAACCTTGTTTGGAAAAGCTGAGTAATTCAGGATTGAGAAAGGAGTACAACAAGGCTGTTTATTGCCATCCTGTTTATTTAACTTATACACAGAGCACATCATGAGAAATACTAGGCTGGATGAGTTTTAATCCATAATCAAGGTTGCCAGGAGAAATATCAACAATTTCAGATACGCAGATGATACCAGTCTGATGGTAGAAAGTGGAGAGGAACTAAGGAAGCTCTTGAGAGGGTGAAGGAGGAGAATGAAAAAGCCAGCTTAGAACTAAATATTAAAAAAAAAAAACAACAAACCCACTAAGATCACGGCATCCAGGCCCGTCACTTCATGGTAAATAGAAGGGGAAAAAGTGGAAGGAGTTACAGATTTCCCCTTCTTGGGTTCTAAAATCACTACAAATGGTGACTGCAGCCATTATAATAGAAGATGGCTGCTTCTTGGTAGAAAAGCTATGACAAACCTAGACAGTGTGTTAAAAAGCAATGACATCACCTTGCTGCAAAGGTCTGTAAGTCAGGACTATGTTCTTTCCAGGAGTCACATATGGTTGTGAGAGTTTTACCATTAAAAAGGGAGAGTGCCAAAGAATAGATGCTTTCAAACTGTGGAGCTCTTGAACATTCCTTGGACTGCAAGATCGAAACAATCAATTCTGAAGAAAATCAAGCCTGAGTACTCACTGGAAGGACTGATGCTGATGCTGAAGCTTTAATACTTTGGTCACCTGATGCATAGAGCCAACTCATTGGAAAAGACCATGCAAGATAGTTGGGAAAGATTGAGGGCAGGAGTAGAACAGTGACAGAGGATGAGATGGCTGGATGGCTATACCAATTCAATTGACTTGAACTTGGGCAAACACTGGGAGATGGTGGGGGATAGAGAACACTGGTGAGGAGCAGTCTATGAGGGCAAGAAGTCAGACATGACTAGGCAACTGAACAACAGTAACATAATGTGAATTATATATAATTTAACACATTAATATAAAGTCATACAATTTTACGATATGGTAATTATGTTATTTAATATGTTATAGATATGTTCTTTTAACTTTGGAAAATGTTGTCTTTGAAACAAGAAGCAATATCATTACATATCCAAACATATTTTTATGCTGAAACAGTTTATATATTCATTATGTAAATATATATATATGGATTTCACTATACATAAGTATTAAGTGTTTTATAAGTATATAAATATACATGTCTATGAATTGATTTGCAAAATAATATATGGACAACAAATACATACATATAAGTATATATGTGTTTATATATATGCATCAATTCAGTTCAGTTCAGTTGCTCAGTCATGTCTGACTCTTTGTGACCCCATGAATCACAGCATGCCAGGCCTCCCTGTCCATCACCAACTTCTGGAGTTTACTCAAACTCACGTCCATTGAGTAGGTGACGCCATCCAGCCATCTCATCCTCTGTCGTCCCCTTCTCCTCCTGCTCCCAATCCCTGCCAGCATCAGAGTCTTTTCCAATGAGTCAACTCTTCACATGAGGTAGCCAAAGTACTGGAGTTTCAGCTTTAGCATCTCATTCCTTCCAAAGAACACCTAGGGCTGATCTCCTTTAAAATGGACTGGTTGGATCTCTTTGCAGTCCAAGGGACTCTCAAGAGTCTTCTCCAACACCACAGTTCAACAGCATCAATTCTTCGGCACTCAGCTTTCTTCACAGTCCAACTCTCACACCCATACATGACCACTGGAACTCATTTGAAAATTTAAAATATGAATATTAAATCAAATATATCTATATTGCTTCAGAGGAAAGCATAGACTAAAAATGTTGATATGAAATAAAGTTACTTATTAGAAAGCCATATTAAATTGGAGTAAAAATGGTTAATTTCTATGTCACTAAAATTACATTTCATACCAAATCAAATCAAAGTGTCATTTGAGTCTGATAGCCAAGAAGTAAACTGCAATGCCAAACTTTATATAATTTTAACTGTGTAAGTACTATTAACAGAAAATCACAAGTAATATGCAATTCGAGATTCATTTAACAGTGAATGGGCAAATCCAAGGTGAAAGTTGGACATTTTAAAAAATTGTTTTACATTATTAGGTTGTATATTGGATTGGCAAAAAAATTCCTTTGATTTTCAAGTAGAAATAAGAGACACAATTTTCATTTACATCAAAAACGTTACTGAACAACATATTAACCATTTTGTTCCACTTTTTGTTGTTCAGTCGTGTCCTACTCTTTGCAACCCCATGGACCACAATGTGCCAAGCTTTCCTGTCTTTCACCATCTCCTGGAGTCTGCTCAAATTCAAGTCAATTGATTCACTGATGCCACCTAACCATCTCATCCTCTGTCATCCCCTTCTCCTGGTGCCTTATTTTTGTCAGCATCTGGGTCTTTTCTGATGAGTGAGCTGTTCGCATCAGGTGGACAAAGTATTGGAGCTTCAGCTTCAGCATAAATCTTTCCAATGAATGTTCAGGACTAATTTCCTTTAGGATGCACTGCTTTGATCTCCTTGTAGCCCAAGAGACTGTTGGTCTTCTCCAACACCACAGTTTAAAAGTATCAATCATTTGGCANATCAGGTGGACAAAGTATTGGAGCTTCAGCTTCAGCATCAATCTTTCCAATGAATGTTCAGTACTAATTTCCTTTAGGATGCACTGCTTTGATCTCCTTGTAGCCCAAGGGACTGTTGGTCTTCTCCAACACCACAGTTCAAAAGTATCAATCATTTGGCACTCAGCCGTCTTTATGGTCCAACTCTCACATCCATAATGACTACTGGAAAAAAACACAGCTTTGACTATACAGACCTTTGTTGGCAAAGTAATGTCTCCACTTTTTAATAGGCTGCCTAGGTTGGCCAGAGTTTTTCTTCCAAGGTGCAAATGTCTTTTAGTTTCATGGCTGCATTCACCATCTGCAGTAATTTTGGAGTCCCCCAAAATAAAGTCTCTCACTGTCTCCATTGTTTCCCCATCTATTTTCCATGAAGTGATGGGACTGGATACCATGATCTTCATTCTTTGAATATTGAGTTTTAAGCCAGCTTTGTCACTCTCCTCTTTCACTTTGATCAAGAGGCTCTTTATTTCCTCTTTGCTTTCTTCCATAAGCGTTGTGTCATCTTCGTACCTGAGGTTATTGATATTTCTCCCAGTAATCTGTTGCAAAGGATTTCAACACTCGATTTGGATATTTGAGTATGTCAGCTATCTTCCACATAGTATAAAGTTGATTATTTTCAATTAATGTCTCAATATGATCACTATTAACTTCAACTGGTCTACCAGACTGTGATGCATCATCTAGAGATAAATCACCACTATGAAACTTTGCAAACCACTTTTGACACATTCAGTCAGTACAGCAACTTCTCCATACATGGCACAATTTTTTTTTTTCGCATTTCAATTGAGTGTTTACCTTTCTTGAAATAAAAAGCATAATAAGCCAAAAATGTTACTTTCTTCTTCTATCTTAAATATTAAAATGGATACACAAAAATTCACCAATTTTGATATTTTTAAAATGCACAATGATATGACAGCTGCCACAATAGTCTGAAAAAATTGTTTCAAATAAATTTAAAGACATTTAAGTGTGACTAAAGCCATATAATGAGGAAAAAAAAAAGAACAAACTCTTTGTGTGCTGTGCTTAGCTGCTCACTCGTGTCTGATTCTTGCAACTCCATGGACTACCAGGCTTCTCTGTCTATGGGGGTTCTCCAGGCAAGAATATTGAAGTAGATTGTCACACCCTCCTCCAGGGCATCTGCCAACCTACAGATCAAACTTAGGTCTACTGTATTGCAGGCAGATGCTTTTAGGGGGGAAGCCCCAAACAAACTCTGGCCAATGCAATGCTTTGTCTATTTCCACATATGTGCCTACCCTCTTGATCTTTATTGATATAATTTTATTAATGTTATCTTAATGTATACATAGTAAAAGGAATTTCTCTCTAATTTTGAAAAGATTATAAATTCTTTAGGATTTCAGTTAGGAAAAATAGATTTTTTTTAAAAAGCTATGAAAACATTTCAGAAAAATCAAAACTTCAACAAATGCATTTAAAATCTATTTCTCTCTGAAAGAACTTATGGTCATCAGGAGAAAAGAGCAGAGGAAATGAATAGTCAGGGAGTTTGAGATGGATGTTTAGTGTATTTAAAATGAATAACCAGCAAGGACCTACTACATAGCTCAGGGAACTCTGATCAATATTATTTGGCAGCCTCGATGGGAGGAGTTTGGCTGCTCTGCTGTGCACCTGAAACTATCACAACATTATTAATTGGCTATACTCCAATATGAGGTGAAAAGCTAAAACAAACTCTAGTTCTCTCCAACACTCCCACTGAAGCAATTAAAGGCCATAGAGCATGTGTGCATGAATATTTGCAGGTTGTGCTTGTGTGTTTACCTTTTTCCTCTCTCATTTCCAGAAAATAGTTGGGCTTTGTTCTTTGTTTTCTGTTTTCAATTTGCCACAGATCTTGAATAAGAAGAGAAAGCTCAAAGTGTTTTTCCTCTTTTTTGTGTGTGCAATTTTAAGCTCAGCAAAGAGGATTCCTAGGATTTCCAAGGAAATGGATGAATAAAAGAATTAAGTAACAACTAGATGGGAAAGACTGAGACTNCATAGAGCATGTGTGCATGAATATTTGCAGGTGGTGCTTGTGTGTTTACCTTTTTCCTCTCTCATTTCCAGAAAATAGTTGGGCTTTGTTCTTTGTTTTCTGTTTTTAATTTGCCACAGATCTTGAATGAGAAGAGAAAGCTCAAAGTGTTTTTCCTCTTTTTTGTGTGTGCAATTTTAAGCTCAGCAAAGAGGATTCCTAGAATTTCCAAGGAAATGGATGAATAAAAGAATTAAGTAACAACTAGATGGGAAAGACTGAGACTGAGAACAGGGCTGACAAATGTGTGTCCTTGGGAATGCACAACATCCCAGGGAGAAGGCAAGAGCTCAGGGGAACATAATTGAAACATATGTGTACAGCTTGCTGTGTACAAACACTGATTTTAGAACTTCACCTGTATATTTTTAATCCTCTAAAAGATATTTGAAACCAAGTGTTAGAATTTACATTTTGCAGTTGAAAAACACTGAGGCAAAGGGAAGTTACACAGCATGCAATGCCACACAACAAATACCAGAGAAAGTATACTCTACTCAGAACTGCTTTGCTCCACTGCCTTTGTACTCATCTACTATAAGTTTTCACTTATAGTTTGATAATTATTCTAGGCTTCATTTAATCATGTGTCTTCTTGACAAATTCTTCACTGTTGTGGCACTAAATAAAGACCCATGAAAATTTGTTTGTTTAAAGGTGATATTTGAGTATGTGGTATTGTTAGAGTATGAGCATTTCTGAGACTGAATTTTCTACTGGCCAGCTATCATGCATGTTCAGAGGCATAGGTTAATTTAAAACAAAAAATTTAAAAATATCAATACTCTCACACATTTTCAGACAGAGAATAGCATGCAAGAAACTTTGAGGATTTTAGACAAGATGGAATACTGAAAGGACTAGCTCTGGTAAAAGGACAAGAAAGCCACCATTCACCAAATTCAAGCCACCATAGACGTCAAATATGGGAGGTATAGTCCCCAAAATCAGTATTCTTGTTTCAAAATATCTGGGATCGGAGATAGGGAAGCAGCTGGAACAGATGGGAGTTATAAATCTTGATCCAACTGTGGCCTTGAGGAAAGTCACAGATGACTGTGATGACACAAAGTAGGGATCCAGTGTTGGCACTTACTGTTCCCAGCTTATACTCAGGGGCAGCTAGACTTGCTAGAAAAAGAGGTTTAGTATTTTATTTGCTTGTTTTTCTAGTAAATAAGGTAAAATGAGCTGAGAATGAGAAAAATTCCCTAATCAACTTTTAGTGACACAACTAAAATGGAGACAGAACCACATTTCTACATATTTTGAGTGTAACCAATTCAAACCAAAACAAACCCAGTCTCTGTGATGACCCTTCTGAAATTTCAATGACACCAAGCACACTGGTTTAGCAAGGAAAAACCATCACTGAAAATAAAGTAGACAGAACCATAGGGAGAACAAGAAGAAAAAAAAATGTTACCTGCATCTTAGCTAGAAACATCTCTGACTTTTGTTTGTTTGGAGAGGTGGGTATAGGGAGTGCTTTAAATATAGATTTATTTTCTCATAATTTTGGATACTAGAAGTCAAAGATCAAGGTGTTACAGCATTATTTCCTCTGAGGTCTTTCTCCTTGGCTTGTAGGTGATCATCTTCTCCCTGAGTCTTCACCCTCTGTGTCTGGCTTTTGAAACTTTGTAAAATTATCTTGAATTCCTTTCAATGCCTGATTACACTATGCTCTGCTCCAATTTCATAGCTCTTTGAAGTTCAAGGGTTTTTCAAGTATTCATCATGCTAATGCTAAGGAGATTACACTCTCCTTGTTTTCCACCTTTTACATTATTTACTGGTCCTAATATATTGGTCCTAACATAAAACATGATGCTTAGTCCTTCTGTTTTAAACAAACAAAAATTAATCAAAATCATTAACTAACATTTGTGTGCTGAAAATATATTTGAGCCTCACCACAGGGGTTATAATGAGTGTATCAGACCTTTTCATTTCCTCCCTGATTCTCTCCATTTCTTTCCTCACACATAATTCAGGAATCATTCTTGGTTCTTGAGCATTCCCTTAGCTTCATATCCACAAGCAAAATATTTTTCCAATAAAATTTTCTCTTTAACAGGAATTCTGCACCAGCTGTTAAGAGAAATAAATAGTTCACCTCAGATGAAAAACATGATAATTGACATAAAAACTGTAAAGCAGGGAGTGTACAGAATGTTGGATATTGTATAAGCCCATGTGAGTACTAGGTGTCAATTTAAAGAAATATTTCACATCTTATCTAAGAAAAAAGAACAAAAATTATGAGAATAGAGAAGGTAGAGGAAATTGTACACTGTAATACAATTAGCTGCCCAGATTGCAGTCAAGGATAAGAAGTAAATGATTGAGAATTAATAAAATGGATCTTTCTGTGATAAAGGAACACTTGAGATCAAGATGGTTTAAAAACTACTATCAGGGACTTCCATCACTGTCCAGTGGTTAAGACCAGGCTCTCAGCTCAGGGAATGCAAGTTCGAATCCCTGATCTTGGAACTAAGATCTCCCATGCTGTATGGCATAGCCTAAATAAATGTAAAAGAATAAATTAAACAAACAAAAAACTACCATGCAGCATAAATATGGAGAGGACTTCAACTTGGTACTTAGCCCTATAGAAAATCTTAAAGTTAAAACAAATAAGATTTTCTAAACATTTTCAGAAAAACAAACACAAATTCAACCCACACTAAAAAACATTTTATATCGGTGGCAGACTTTTATTCTGCATCAGCAATGCCAGAAGGCTATAAAATAAATGGCTCAATAGAGAGGGACATGTGTGTGTGTGTGTATACATACATATATATATTTGTTCATATACATATGTATGAATGCATGTATGTGCTTGGTTATTAATTTATTCAAAATCTTTCAAACTATAATGCATAAATCATGGCACCAAGTGAATATTGCTAGAAATTAAAAATTTTCAAAATGTAATATAATCTTAAAAAATTATAAACCTCTTAAAGATTTTATCAAATTACTAAGAAATTAATCACATTGAAACATCAGTTCTCAGTTGCTCAGTTGTGGCCAACTCTTTCTGACCCCATGGACTGTAGCCCATCAGGCTCCTCTTGTCAATGGGATTTTCCTGACAAGGATACTGGAGTGGGTTGCCATTTCCTTCTACAGGGAAAACATTGGTAATAAATGTTAAACAAACAAAACCCTCTGTTTCCTTCTCTACTCTTCCTGCTAACTACAGTGGAAAGAAAAAGGCAGACTGGCAAGGGAGCTTGGTGTCCAGTGGAAAATTCTATGGGTTTTCTGTTTTCTTCAAATATTGTTGATTTTGTGCAACAAAAGTCAGTAACTTGTAAACATCAAATGGACAAAGATGATAAAGAAGTCCCCCAAAAGCCTGGTCCTCTCTAGAAAAACAACCAAAAATGAGATAATCTAGCAAGAGAAAACTTTCAGAAAACAACCACTTTACTCCATCCAAACCACACAAAAAATTATAGCCCCATCTCCACTCACCCCAGCAAATGACTAGGGTGGATCTCTGACTTTCACTATCTACTAGGTGGATCAGAGAAATCTACGTGGTGAAACAAGACCTTTAGGCTTGCAAAACAAGTGGGAATCCATTCCCAATTAAGGGTAACAAAGTAACCTTTCTTATTCTTGACTGAGGTGGTATCAGAGTGGACTTGGTAGAGAGTCAGGACTTCATCACTACTCAGTTGTTAAAAGAAATCTCTCCATTTTCCAGTGTGAAAGGACACTGAGTAGGGAAAATGAACTTGCACTCTGTCCTAACATTCCCCCATCCTTTAAAAGAGCAAAGCCAAAGAAGGTCAACTAAAATAAGATTTAAATGAGATCCAGAGTCTCATACATAGTTCCTCAAATATCCGTAGTTTAAT
>SJYW01021200.1:371226-381925 GCA_006410735.1 Raphicerus campestris | reverse complement strand
TTTTAATAAAAAAAAAAAAAAAAAACCAACAAAACCTCTTGACATAACAAGAAACAGAAATACATCAATTTAAGTGAGAAAAAGGAGCAAACAGATGCCAACAGTTTGATGACACAGATGTTAGGAATATCTGACAAAACTTTAAATCACCCATCATAAAAATAAATAATTATAAACATGCTTGATAAAATTGTTTTAAAAAGTCTCTGCAAAGAAGAAGATATACAGAAATGTGCAGAGAGAACCTTGGACTACAAGGAGATCCAACCAGTCCACCCTAAAGGAAATCAGACATGAATATTCATTGGAAAGTCTGATGCCAAAGCTGAAACTCCAATACTCTGGCCACCTGATGCAAAGAACTGACTCATTTGAAAAGACCCTGATGCTGGGAAAAATTGAAGGTGGGAGGAGAAGGGGATGACAGAGGATGAAATGGTTGGATGGCATCACTGACTCAATGGACATGAGTTTGAGTAAACTCCGGGAGTTGGTGATGGACAAGGAGGCCCGGGGTGCTGCATTCCGTGGGATTACAGAGTCGGACATGACTGAAAGGCTGAACTGAACTGAAGAGAGAACAATAGAAATCATGCAATTTGAACAGGAAAAAAAATCTGCATAGCAACACAAAATTAGAGCCTCAAGGATCTGTGAAACTATACATAAGATCTAGTACTCATGTTATCAGAGTCTCAGGAGAAAACGAAAATGGCAGAATTGGAAAACATTCAAATAAAAGTTTAAAAAATTCCCCAAAGTGGCAAACGACATTAACTTATGAATTCAAGAAACTGAGTAAATCTCAAACAGGATAAATTCAAAGAAATTCATGCCCAGATATATAAGTAAATCTTAAAACCTAAAGAAAAAAATTTGAAAGCAGACAGAAAAAGCACTTTGCTTATAAAAGAAAAATACTTGAGTGGCAATGAATTTTTCATCACAATCCATGGGAGCTAAAATGAAGAGACACATTTTTAAAAGTTAAAAGAGCTGTCATTTCAGAATCTATAACCAACAAAAATATTCTTCAAAAATAAAGAGGAAATCAAGACAGACTCAAATGATGGAAATCAAGACAAGAGAAACATTAGCAATAGCAATGAAAGAGAATTGCTGCCAGACAAATTTACCATGTAAGAATGGCTTAAGGAAGTTATCTAAACAGAAAGAGAGATAAAAGAACAAAATTTGGAACATCAGGAAGAAAGAAAAAAGAAAAAAGGAAAATTATGGGTAAATACTATGCTAAATAATTATTAAATCATAATACTATATCAATAATAATATACTATGTATTAATTATATAACAATGGTAATATATATTAACAATACATTATTACTAAGAATGGCTAAATGATAATACTATTGCCCATCAGAACAAGACCCAGTTTCCCCCTGAGACTCTCCCATCAGGAAGTTTCCATAAGCCTCTTATCCTTCTCCATCAGAGGGCAGACAGTGTGAAAACCACAGTCACAAAAAACTAACTAATCTTATCACATGGGCCATAGCCTTGTCTAACTAAATAAAACCATGAGACATACTGTGTAGGGCCACACAAGATGTACTGGTCATGGTGGAGAGTTCTGACAAAACGTGGTCCACTGGAGAAAGGAATGGCAAACAGCATCAGTATTCTTGACTTGAGAACCCCATGAAAGGTTTGAACAGGCAAAAAGATAGGACACTGAAAGATGAACTCCCCAGGTCAGTAGATGCACAATACGCTACCTGAGATCAGTGGAGAAATAACTCCAGAAATAATGAAAAGATGGAAGCAAAGCAAAAAAAACCCAAAAACCAAAAAACAAAAAAACCCAGTTATGGGTGTGACTGGTGATAGAAGCAAGTTCCAATGCTGTAAAGAGCAATATTGCATAGGAACCTGGAATGTTAGGTACATGAATCAAGACAAATTGGAAGCGGTCAAATAGGAGATGGCAAGAGTGAACACCGACAATTTGGGAATCAGAAAACTAAAATGGATTGGAATGGGTGAATTTAACTCAGATGACCATTATATCTACTACTGTGGGCAAGAATCCCTTAGAAGAAATGGAGTAACCACTGTAGTCAATGAAAGAGTCCGAAATACAGTTCTTGGATGCAGTCTCAAAAATGATAATGATCTCTGTTCGTTTCCAAGGGACACCATTTAATATCACAGTAATCCAGCCTATGGCCCAACAGGTAATGTTGAAACAGCTGAGGTTGAATGGTTCTATGAAGACCTACAAGACCTTCTAGAACTAACGCTCATAAAAGATGTTCTTTTCTACATAGGGGACTGGAATGCAAAAGTAGTAAGTCAAGAGATACCTAGAATAACAGGCAAATTTGGCCTTGGAATACAGAATGAAGCAAGGCAAAGGTTAATAGAGTTTTTCCAAAAGAACGCACTGGTCATAGCAAACACCCACTTCCAACAACAGAAGAGAAGACTGTACACATAGACATCCAATATGGTCAATCCTGAAAACTGTTAATTATAATCTTTGCAGCCAAAGAGGGAGAAGCTCTAGACAGTCAGCAAAAACAAGACTGGGCGCTGACTGTGGCTCAGAACATGAACTCCTTATTGCCAAATTCAGACTTAAATGGAAGAAAGTAGAGAAAACCACTAGACCATTCAGGTAGGACTTAATTCAAATCTCTTATAATTATACAGTGAAAGTGAAAGTGAAGTCACTCAGTCATGTCCGACTCTTTTCGACCCCATGGACTGTAGCCTACCGGGCTTCTCTGTCCATGGGATTTTCCAGGCAAGAATACTGGAGTGGGTTACCATTTCCTTCTCCAGGGGATTTTCCTGACCCAGGGATCGAACCTGGGTCTCTTGCATTGGAAGCAGGCACTTCAACCTCTGAGCTGCCAGGGAAGCCCTAATTATACAGTGGAAGTGACAAATAGAATCACAGGAGTAGATCTGCTAGACAGAGTGCCTGAAGACCTATGAACCGAGGTTCGTGACATTATACAGGAGGCAGTGATCAAGACAATCCCCAAGAAAAAGAAATGCAAAAAGGAAAAATGGTTGTCTGAGGAGGTCTTACATGTGGTTGAGAAAAGAAGTGAAAGACAAAGGAGAAAAGGAAAGATATGACCATCTGAATGCAGAGTNAAACTCACATCCATGGAGTCGGTAATGCCATCCAGCGATCTCATCCTCTCTCATCCCCTTCTCCTCCTGCCCCCAATCCCTCCCAGGATCAGGGTCCTTCCCAATGAGTCAACTCTTCCCATGAGGTGGTCAAAGTATTGGAGTTTTAGCTTCAGCATAAGTCCTTCCAATGAAGAAGTATGTCAAGGCTGTATATTGTTATCTCACTTATATAACTTATATGCAGAATACAACATGAGAATTGTTGGACTGGATGAAGAACAATCTGAAATCAAGATTGCCAGGAGAAATATCAATAACAGATATGCAAATGACACCACCTTATGGCAAAAAGTGAAGAAGAACTAAAAAGCCTCTTGGTAATGTGAAAGAGGAGCGTGAAAAAGTTGGCTTAAATCTCAAGATTCAGAAAATTAAAATCATGGCATCTGGTCCTATCACTTCATGGGAAATAGATGGGGAAACGGTGGAAACAGTGTCAGACTTTATTTTGGGGGCTCCAAAATCACTGCAGATGGTGACTGCAACCATGAAATTAAAAGACACTCTGTGGAAGGAAAGTTATGACTAACCTAGATAGTATATTCAAAAGCAGAGACATTACTTTGCCAACAAAGGTCCATCTAGTCAAGGCTATGGTTTTTTCCAGTAGTCATGTATGGATGTGAGAGTTGGACTGTGAAGAAAGCTGAGCGCCGAAGAACTGATGCTTTTGAACTGTGGTGTTGAAGAAGACTCTTGAGAGTCTCTTGGACTGCAGGGATATCCAACCAGTCCATTTTGAAGGAGATCAGTCCTGGGTGTTCTTTGGAAGGACTGATGCTAAAGCTAAAACTCCAGTACTTTGGCCACCTGATGCAAAGAGTTGACTCATTAGAAAAGACTCTGATGCTGGGAGGGATTGGGGACAGGAGGAGAAGGGGACAACAGAGGATGAGATGGCTGGATCGCATCACTGACTTAATGGACATAGTCTGAGTAAACTTCAGGAGTTGATGATGGACAAGGAGACCTGGCGTGCTGCAATTCTTGGGGTCACAAAGAGTCAGACACGACTGAGTGACTGAACGGAAGTGAAGAAGAAATAGATTAATCCACAATTATAGTTAATTTTTCCACACTCACCTCTCAGAAAGTAGTAGAAAACTTGACAGAGAATTGGCAAGAATTCCACATCATTATCAACCAACAGGGTATCTAGACAAATATAGAATAATCTACCTAACGACAGCAAATTACACTTTATTTCTACAAAGGATATATCAAAATAGACCATACTGAAACCATAAAACAAATTCAAAATCTTCAAAAAAATTTAAATCATACAGAGTGTGTTCTCTGATTCCAATGGCATTAGAGTAGAAATCAATAATGGAGTAATAACAGTACACTCTCCAGACATGTGAAAACTAAACACTAGCTTAGTATACCATGGATCAATGAGAAAGTCTGAAGAGAAATAGAAGGAAATACATTTATCTGAATAAAATATAATTACGACCTATCAGTATATGTGGGATGAAGCTAAAGTAGTGAAGAGGGAAAATTTATATCATTTAAATGCCTACTTTGGCAAAATTAAAAAAAAAACCCTCATACTAATAATCTAACTTCCTACATTAAAGAACTAGAAAAAAAGTGAGTGAAAATAAATCCAAATTTTTGCAGAAGAAATAACAGAAACACAAGCAGAAACCAATAAAGTGAGAAATAGAAAAACAATGGAAAAAATCAGTGCAACAAAACCTAGTTTGTTCATAAAATCAATTAGTTTGACAAACTTCTAGCATAATAAACATGAAAAGAAAAAGAAGAAATATGTCAATGTGATGATGAAATAGGGGATACCTTTAAGCCTCTGCAGAACTCAGTGGGATAGTAAAGGTATAATGCAATAATTATACAAAAATTGATTTGACAACACAGATGAAATGGACTAGTTCTTAAAAGTACAAATTATCGTTACTCAGTCACTAGTAAATAGATAATGCAAATGGCCCTATAGCTGTTAAATTTAGTTTAAAAATCCTGAAAGAGAAATCTTCAGGCCCAAAGCATTTCATTGGAAAATTATATCAAACATTTGAAGAATTAACAATTTTAAACAAGCAGAGGAGTGAAGACTTCCTAATTCACTTTATGTAGCAAATATTACATAGATACAATCTCTAAGTGACAAAGACTGCAGGAAGAAAGAAAGTAAGAAAAGCAGTTGAAAGACAAAAGAAAGAGAGAAAGAAAGAAAACTGGAGATCAAAATCCCTCATAAATATAGACATAGGATTCCTTAACAAAATGTTACTGAATAGAATTCAGCAATATAAAAAGGTACACGTTGACTAACTGGGATTAACTCTGGGGATGCAGGGCTGTATAAATATTCTAGAATCAAGAAATATAATGAACTTAGATAAATTAGGAGTATAGGATTAACAGATGCATTAGCAGATGAACACTATCATGCATATAACATGTGGCATCTGGTCCCATCTTTTCATGGGAAATAAATGGGGAAACAGTGGAAACAGTGTCAGAGTTTATTTTGGGGGCTCCAAAATCACTGCAGATGGTGACTGCAACCATGAAATTAAAAGACACTTCGTGGGAGGAAAGTTATGACCAATCTAGATAGCATATTAAAAAACAGAGACATTACTTTGCCAACAAAGGTCTGTCTAGTCAAGGCTCTGGTTTTTCCAGTAGTCGTGTATGGATGTAAGAGTAGGACTGTGAAGAAAGCTGAGTGCCAAAGAACTGATGCTTTTGAACTGCGGTGTTGGAGAAGACTCTTGAGAGTCCCTTGGACTGCAAGGAGATCCNCCAAATTTTTGCAGAAGAAATAACAGAAACACAAGCAGAAACCAATAAAGTGAGAAATAGAAAAACAATGGAAAAAATCAGTGCAACAAAACCTAGTTTGTTCATAAAATCAATTAGTTTGACAAACTTCTAGCATAATAAACATGAAAAGAAAAAGAAGAAATATGTCAATGTGATGATGAAATAGGGGATACCTTTAAGCCTCTGCAGAACTCAGTGGGATAGTAAAGGTATAATGCAATAATTATACAAAAATTGATTTGACAACACAGATGAAATGGACTAGTTCTTAAAAGTACAAATTATCGTTACTCAGTCACTAGTAAATAGATAATGCAAATGGCCCTATAGCTGTTAAATTTAGTTTAAAAATCCTGAAAGAGAAGTCTTCAGGCCCAAAGCATTTCATTGGAAAATTATATCAAACATTTGAAGAATTAACAATTTTAAACAAGCAGAGGAGTGAAGACTTCCTAATTCACTTTATGTAGCAAATATTACATAGATACAATCTCTAAGTGACAAAGACTGCAGGAAGAAAGAAAGTAAGAAAAGCAGTTGAAAGACAAAAGAAAGAGAGAAAGAAAGAAAACTGGAGATCAAAATCCCTCATAAATATAGACATAGGATTCCTTAACAAAATGTTACTGAATAGAATTCAGCAATATAAAAAGGTACACGTTGACTAACTGGGATTAACTCTGGGGATGCAGGGCTGTATAAATATTCTAGAATCAAGAAATATAATGAACTTAGATAAATTAGGAGTATAGGATTAACAGATGCATTAGCAGATGAACACTATCATGCATATAACATGTGGCATCTGGTCCCATCTTTTCATGGGAAATAAATGGGGAAACAGTGGAAACAGTGTCAGAGTTTATTTTGGGGGCTCCAAAATCACTGCAGATGGTGACTGCAACCATGAAATTAAAAGACACTTCGTGGGAGGAAAGTTATGACCAATCTAGATAGCATATTAAAAAACAGAGACATTACTTTGCCAACAAAGGTCTGTCTAGTCAAGGCTCTGGTTTTTCCAGTAGTCGTGTATGGATGTAAGAGTANAAAAGACACTTCGTGGGAGGAAAGTTATGACCAATCTAGATAGCATATTAAAAAACAGAGACATTACTTTGCCAACAAAGGTCTGTCTAGTCAAGGCTCTGGTTTTTCCAGTAGTCGTGTACGGATGTAAGAGTAGGACTGTGAAGAAAGCTGAGTGCCAAAGAACTGATGCTTTTGAACTGCGGTGTTGGAGAAGACTCTTGAGAGTCCCTTGGACTGCAAGGAGATCCAACCAGTCCATTTTAAAGGAGGTCAGTCCTGGGTGTTCTTTGGAAGGACTGATGCTAAAGCTGAAACTTTAGTACTTTGGTCACCTCATGTGAAGAGTTTACTCATTGGAAAAGACTCTGATGCTGGGAAGGATTGGGGTCAGGAGGAGAAGGGGATGACAGAGGATGAGATGGCTGGATGGCATCACCAACTCGATGGATGTGAGTTTGAGTGAATTCCAGGAGTGCTGCAATTCATGGGGTCGCAAAAAAGTTGGACATGACTGAGCAACTGAACTGAACTGAACTGAAGAAACAAGCTTTTACCGTGTAACACAGGGAATTATAGTCAATGACTTGTAATCAACTATAATGGAAGAGAATGAGAAAAAAATATAGACATATACATACATATGTGTGTGTGTATATATATATATATATATATCACTTTGCTGTACACCTGAAACTAACACAATATTATAAATCACTTGCTATTTAATTTTAAGAGAAGAAAGAGAGATAATCAGCTAATATAATACTTAATGGTAAAACACTGAATGCTCTTTCTCTTAGATTAGGAATACGGCAAAGTAATGCAGTTTCACTAGTGTAGTTTAACATACACATGGAAGTTCTAGCAAAAACATGATTAGAAAAGGAAGAAAGACATATATAATGTGAAGGAAGAAATGATTTCCATATACAGATGATTTGATCATCTACTTAGAAAACCCTCCTCAAAACCATGCAAAAAACTTTCTAGAATTTATAAGTGCTTTCAGAAATTTCACAGATTGTATGATAAATGGAAAATCAACTACATGTCTAAGTGTTAACAATAAATATGGGAAAATCAAAATTAAAATATAAAACATGTTATAATCTCTCAGAAAAGAGAGAAACCTATACATTTAATAAAACATATAGAAACTTTCTATGTTGTAAATTATAAAATTCTGATAAAATCAAAGATTTTAAACATACTGTGGCCATGAATAGGAAGACAACATAAGGAATAAACTGAAATAGACATTTGACACAATTTCTATCAAAATACTAGCAAGCTATTTTGTAAGCATACACAAGATTATTATAAAATTTATATGGAAAGGCTATGGATAGCTAACATTTCTTTAAATATGATGCATTTTCAAGAATTATCGGTCTACCTGATTATACGACTAATTTTAAATCTGCAATAAAAACAAGAGAGTTTCAGAAAAACACCTATTTCTGTTTTATTGACTATGCCAAAGCCTTCGACTGTGTGGATCACAATAAACTGTGGAAAATTCTGAAGGAGATGGGATTACCAGGCCACATGGCCTGCTTCCTGAGAAACCTGTATGCAAGTCAGGAAGCAACAGTTAGAACTGGACATGGAACAACAGGCTGGTTGCAAATTGGAAAAGGAGTACATAAGGCTATATATTGTCATCCTGCTTATTTAACTTATAGGCAGAGTACATGAGAAATGCTGGGGTAGAGGAAGCATAAGCTGGAATCAAGACTGCTGGGAGAAATATCAAGAACCTCAGATATGCAGATGACACCACCCTTATGGCAGAAAGTGAAGAAGAACTAAAGAGCCTCTTGATGAAAGTGAAAGAGGAGAGTGAAAAAGTTGGCTTAAAGCTCAACATTCAGGAAACTAAGATCATGGCATCCAGTCCCATCACTTCATGGCAAATAGATGGGGAAACAGTGGCTGACTTTATTATTATTGTTGTTGTTGTTGTTATT
This sequence comes from Raphicerus campestris, assembly GCA_006410735.1. Lineage (NCBI taxonomy): Eukaryota > Metazoa > Chordata > Mammalia > Artiodactyla > Bovidae > Raphicerus > Raphicerus campestris. The sequence goes on along the minus strand of SJYW01021200.1, from coordinate 372,955 downwards.
TGGCTCCAAAATACTGCAGATGGTGATTGCAGCCATGAAATTAAAAGATGGTTACTCCTTGGAAGGAAAGTTATGACCAACCTAGACAGCATATTCAAAAGCAGAGACATTGCTAACAAAGTTTCGTCTAGCCAGGGCTATGGTTTATCCAGTAGTCATGTATGAATGTGAGAGTTGGACTATCAAGAAAGCTGAGGGTCTGAAAAATTGATACTTTGGAGCTGTGGTGTTGGAGAAGACTCTTGAGAGTCCCTTGGACTGCAAGGAGATCCAACGAGTCCATCCTAAAGAAGATCAGTCCTGGGTGTTCATTGGAAGGCCTGATGTTGAAGCTGATACTCCAATACTTTGCCCACCTGATGCGAAGAGCTGACTCATTTAAAAAGACCCTGATGCTGGGAAAGATTGAGGGCAAGAGGAGAAGGGGATGACAGAGGATGAAATGGTTTGATGGCATCACTGACTCAATGGACATGGGTTTGGGTAGACTCTGACAGTTGGCGATGGACAGGGAGGCCTGGCATTTTGCTTTTCATGGTGTTGCAAAGAGTCGGACACGACTGAGTGACTGAACTGAACTGAACTGATATTAGCAAAGAGTTAGAGACAATGGATCAATCGAATAAGGTAATTCAAAAATAGACTTACAGAATTACAGCCAACACATTTTTGACAAAGGGGGAAAAACAAAGAAGGAAGAATATTTTTTCAACAAATTTTGTTAGAACATTATGACACCTATAGAGAAAAAACAAACAAAACAAAACAAATAAATCTCAACCTAAATCTCAAAAGTTGCACAAAATTTAAATCAAAATGTACTGTTGACTTAAATAAAAACAGAAAATCTCAAAACATTTTGTAAACATAGGAGAAAATCTATGAGACTTCAGCCTTGGTGAATAATTCTTAAACATGACAACAAAAAGATATCTATAAAATAAAATGATAAACTAGATTTTGTCAGTTTTATGATGAACTCACCCAACTCAATAAGAAAAAAAGTGTCTAATTAGAAAATAGGCAAAATACTGGGAGAATTCATGAATATATGTGAAACGTTTACTATTAGTAGCCACTAGGAAAATACAAGTTAAGATCACAATAAGATGCCACTACACATCTATTAGAAAATGAAACATATTGACAATACCGAATTTGGTGAGGATGTGAAAAAATTTTATCTTTCACACATTGCTGAAGGGAAGGTACAATGATAGAGTCCCAGTGAAAAAATAGCTGGGCAATTTCTTTGAAAACTAAACTAAATATTAACATACAACTGATCAATTGCACTTCTGGGAATATATCACGGAGAATTAAGAACTTATATACACACAAAAAACTATACATGATTTTTCATAGCAATTTTACTTATAGTACCCAGAAACTGGAAGCAGCAAAAATGCTACTTTATACATAGATGTTAAACACTATAGTATATCCATGAACAGTTCTCAAGGATGTGGTGCTGAGTGAATAAAACTAATTTCTAAAGATCACACATATACATTTCAAGTTTATAACATTATTAAAATGACAAACTTCTAGAGATGGAAAACTGATTAATGTTTACCAGGGTTTAGGGATATTAAGGGCTTATTTAATTTGTATGCAGAGTACATCATGCAAAATGTTGGGATGGATGAAGCAAAAGATGGAATCAAAAATGCCAGAAGAAATATCAGTTACCTCAGATTGCAGATGACACCACCTTATGGAAGAAGGT
>SJYW01021200.1:344587-365832 GCA_006410735.1 Raphicerus campestris | reverse complement strand
CACCTCATGTGAAGAGTTTACTCATTGGAAAAGACTCTGATGCTGGGAAGGATTGGGGTCAGGAGGAGAAGGGGATGACAGAGGATGAGATGGCTGGATGGCATCACCAACTCGATGGATGTGAGTTTGAGTGAATTCCAGGAGTGCTGCAATTCATGGGGTCGCAAAAAAGTTGGACATGACTGAGCAACTGAACTGAACTGAACTGAAGAAACAAGCTTTTACCGTGTAACACAGGGAATTATAGTCAATGACTTGTAATCAACTATAATGGAAGAGAATGAGAAAAAAATATAGACATATACATACATATGTGTGTATATATATATATATATATATATATCACTTTGCTGTACACCTGAAACTAACACAATATTATAAATCACTTGCTATTTAATTTTAAGAGAAGAAAGAGAGATAATCAGCTAATATAATACTTAATGGTAAAACACTGAATGCTCTTTCTCTTAGATTAGGAATACGGCAAAGTAATGCAGTTTCACTAGTGTAGTTTAACATACACATGGAAGTTCTAGCAAAAACATGATTAGAAAAGGAAGAAAGACATATATAATGTGAAGGAAGAAATGATTTCCATATACAGATGATTTGATCATCTACTTAGAAAACCCTCCTCAAAACCATGCAAAAAACTTTCTAGAATTTATAAGTGCTTTCAGAAATTTCACAGATTGTATGATAAATGGAAAATCAACTACATGTCTAAGTGTTAACAATAAATATGGGAAAATCAAAATTAAAATATAAAACATGTTATAATCTCTCAGAAAAGAGAGAAACCTATACATTTAATAAAACATATAGAAACTTTCTATGTTGTAAATTATAAAATTCTGATAAAATCAAAGATTTTAAACATACTGTGGCCATGAATAGGAAGACAACATAAGGAATAAACTGAAATAGACATTTGACACAATTTCTATCAAAATACTAGCAAGCTATTTTGTAAGCATACACAAGATTATTATAAAATTTATATGGAAAGGCTATGGATAGCTAACATTTCTTTAAATATGATGCATTTTCAAGAATTATCGGTCTACCTGATTATACGACTAATTTTAAATCTGCAATAAAAACAAGAGAGTTTCAGAAAAACACCTATTTCTGTTTTATTGACTATGCCAAAGCCTTCGACTGTGTGGATCACAATAAACTGTGGAAAATTCTGAAGGAGATGGGATTACCAGGCCACATGGCCTGCTTCCTGAGAAACCTGTATGCAAGTCAGGAAGCAACAGTTAGAACTGGACATGGAACAACAGGCTGGTTGCAAATTGGAAAAGGAGTACATAAGGCTATATATTGTCATCCTGCTTATTTAACTTATAGGCAGAGTACATGAGAAATGCTGGGGTAGAGGAAGCATAAGCTGGAATCAAGACTGCTGGGAGAAATATCAAGAACCTCAGATATGCAGATGACACCACCCTTATGGCAGAAAGTGAAGAAGAACTAAAGAGCCTCTTGATGAAAGTGAAAGAGGAGAGTGAAAAAGTTGGCTTAAAGCTCAACATTCAGGAAACTAAGATCATGGCATCCAGTCCCATCACTTCATGGCAAATAGATGGGGAAACAGTGGCTGACTTTATTATTATTATTGTTGTTGTTGTTATTTGGCTCCAAAATACTGCAGATGGTGATTGCAGCCATGAAATTAAAAGATGGTTACTCCTTGGAAGGAAAGTTATGACCAACCTAGACAGCATATTCAAAAGCAGAGACATTGCCAACAAAGTTTCGTCTAGCCAGGGCTATGGTTTATCCAGTAGTCATGTATGAATGTGAGAGTTGGACTATCAAGAAAGCTGAGGGTCTGAAAAGTTGATAGTTTGGAGCTGTGGTGTTGGAGAAGACTCTTGAGAGTCCCTTGGACTGCAAGGAGATCCAACGAGTCCATCCTAAAGAAGATCAGTCCTGGGTGTTCATTGGAAGGCCTGATGTTGAAGCTGATACTCCAATACTTTGCCCACCTGATGCGAAGAGCTGACTCATTTAAAAAGACCCTGATGCTGGGAAAGATTGAGGGCAAGAGGAGAAGGGGATGACAGAGGATGAAATGGTTTGATGGCATCACTGACTCAATGGACATGGGTTTGGGTATACTCTGACAGTTGGCGATGGACAGGGAGGCCTGGCATTTTGCTTTTCATGGTGTTGCAAAGAGTCGGACACGACTGAGTGACTGAACTGAACTGAACTGATATTAGCAAAGAGTTAGAGACAATGGATCAATCGAATAAGGTAATTCAAAAATAGACTTACAGAATTACAGCCAACACATTTTTGACAAAGGGGGAAAAACAAAGAAGGAAGAATATTTTTTCAACAAATTTTGTTAGAACATTATGACACCTATAGAGAAAAAACAAACAAAACAAAACAAATAAATCTCAACCTAAATCTCAAAAGTTGCACAAAATTTAAATCAAAATGTACTGTTGACTTAAATAAAAACAGAAAATCTCAAAACATTTTGTAAACATAGGAGAAAATCGATGAGACTTCAGCCTTGGTGAATAATTCTTAAACATGACAACAAAAAGATATCTATAAAATAAAATGATAAACTAGATTTTGTCAGTTTTATGATGAACTCACCCAACTCAATAAGAAAAAAAGTGTCTAATTAGAAAATAGGCAAAATACTGGGAGAATTCATGAATATATGTGAAACGTTTACTATTAGTAGCCACTAGGAAAATACAAGTTAAGATCACAATAAGATGCCACTACACATCTATTAGAAAATGAAACATATTGACAATACTGAATTTGGTGAGGATGTGAAAAAATTTTATCTTTCACACATTGCTGAAGGGAAGGTACAATGATAGAGTCCCAGTGAAAAAATAGCTGGGCAATTTCTTTGAAAACTAAACTAAATATTAACATACAACTGATCAATTGCACTTCTGGGAATATATCACGGAGAATTAAGAACTTATATACACACAAAAAACTATACATGATTTTTCATAGCAATTTTACTTATAGTACCCAGAAACTGGAAGCAGCAAAAATGCTACTTTATACATAGATGTTAAACACTATAGTATATCCATGAACAGTTCTCAAGGATGTGGTGCTGAGTGAATAAAACTAATTTCTAAAGATCACACATATACATTTCAAGTTTATAACATTATTAAAATGACAAACTTCTAGAGATGGAAAACTGATTAATGTTTACCAGGGTTTAGGGATATTAAGGGCTTATTTAATTTGTATGCAGAGTACATCATGCAAAATGTTGGGATGGATGAAGCAAAAGATGGAATCAAAAATGCCAGAAGAAATATCAGTTACCTCAGATTGCAGATGACACCACCTTATGGAAGAAGGTAAAGATGAACTAAAGAGCCTCTCGATGAAACTGAAAGAGGAGAGTGAAAAAGTTGACTAGAAACTCAACATTCAGAAATCTAAGATCATGGCATCTGGTTCCATCACTTCACAGCAAATAGATGGGGAAACAATGGAAACAGTGAAATAATTCATTTTGGGGGGCTCCAGAATCACTGCACTTGGTGACTGCAGCTATGAAATTAAAAGACGTTTGCTACTTGAAAGAAAAGCTATGACCAAACTAGGCAGCATATTAAAAACAGAGACATTACTTTGCCAACAAAGGTTGGTCTAGTCAAAGCTATTGTTTTTCCAGTAGTCAGGTATGGATGTGAGAGTTGGACAATAAATAAAGATGAGTACCAAAGAACTGATGCTTTTGAACTATGGTGTTGGAGAAGACTCTTGAGAGGTACTTAGACTGCAAGGAGATCCAACCAGTCCATCCTAAAAGAAATCAGTCCTGAATATTCTTTGGAAGGACTGATGCTGAAGCTGAAACTCCAATACTTTGGCCATCTGATGCGAAGATCAAACTCTTTGGAAAAGACCCTGAGGCTGGGAAAGATTGAGGGAGAGGGGAGAAGGGGACAACTGAGGATGAGATGGTTGGATGGCATCACCGACTCAATGGACATGAGGTTGAGCAAGCTTGGAGAGTTGGTGATGGACAGGGAAGCCTGGCATGCTGCAGTCCATGGGCTCGCAAAGAGTTAGACGTGACTGAGCAGCTGAACCGAACTGAAGGGCTTTGGGCATGACAATAAAGGGGTAACATGACTGAGATCTCTATGGTAATGAAGTAGTTCTATATCTTGATTGTGTATTGTAGTGGGCTTCATGAATATACATATTTGATAAAATGACAGAACTGTATTCAAATTTCACTGTGTGACCGTTTTCCTTATTTTGCTATTGTGCTTAGTTATGTAATACATACCTAAGTGGGGGAGCAACGATTTTGTTTTTTAGTATTTCTTTTTCTTGGGTATGGTCTTGATCCCTGTCTCCTGTACAATGTCGTGAACCTCTGTCCATAGTTCATTAGGCACTCTGGCTATCAGATCCAGTGCCTTAAATCTATTTCTCACTTCCACTGTATAATCGTAAGGGATTTGATTCATGTCATATCTGAATGGTCTAGTGTTTTTTTGTACTTTCTTCAATTTAAGTCTGAGTTTGGCAATAGGGACTTCATGATCTGAGCTACAGCCACAGCCTTCCTCAGTGATCACTGCAAAGAAACAGAGGAAAACAATAGAATGGGAAAGACTAGAGATCTCTTCAAGAAAATTAGAGATACCAAGGGAAGATTTCATGCAAAGATGGGCACAATAAAGGACAAAAATGATACGGACCAAACAGAAACAGAAGACATTAAGAAGAGGTGTCAAGAATACAAAGAATAACTATACAAAAAAAGATTTTCATGACCCAGATAATCACAATGGTGTGATCACTCATCTAGAGCAAGATATCCTGGAAAGTGAAGTCAAGTGGGCCTTAGGAAGCATCACTACAAACAAAGCTAGGTGAGGTGGTGGAATTCCAGTTGAGGTATTTCAAATCCTAAAAGATGATGCTGTGAAAGTGTTCCACTCAATATGTCAGCAAATTTGGAAAACTCAGCAGTGGCCACAGGACTGGAAAAGGTCAGTTTTCATTCCAATCCCTAAGAAAGAAAATGCCAAAGACTGCTCAAACTACTGCACAATTGCACTCATCTCACATGCTAGTAAAGTAATGCTCAAAATTCTCCAAGCCAGGCTTCAGCAATATATGAACTATGAACTTCCAGATATTCAAGCTGGTTTTAGAAAAGGCAGAGGAACCAGAGATCAAATTGCCAACATTCGTTGGATCAAAGGGAAAGCAAAAGAGTTCCAAAAAACCATCTATTTCTGCTTTATTGACTATACCAAAGCCTTTGACTGTGTGGATCACAATAAACTGTGGAAAATTCTGAAAGAGATGGGAATACCAGATCACATGACCTGCTTCCTGAGAAATCTGTTTGCAGGTCAAGAAGCAACAGTTAGAACTTGACATAGAAAACAGACTGGTTCCAAATAGGAAAAGCAGTATGTCAAGGTATATTATATATTGTATATTGTCACCCTGCTTATTTAATTTATATGTAGAATACATCATGAGAAACCCTGGGCTGGATGAAGCACAAGCTGGAATCGAGATTGCTAGGAGAAATATCAAGAAACTCAGATATGCAGATGACAACTCCTTTATTGCAGGCAGCAAAGAAAAACTAAAGAGCCTCTTGATGAAAGTGAAAGAGGAGAATGAAAGAGTTGGCTTAAAGCTCAACATTCAGAAAACTAAGATCCTGGCATCCAATCCCACCACTTCTTGCAAATAGACGGGGAAACAGTGGAAACCGTGATGGTCTTTATTTTGGGCGGCCTCCAAAATCACTGCAGTTGGTGATTGAAGCCATGAAGTTAAAAGACATTTACTCCTTGGAAGAAAAGTTATGACCAAACTAGACAGCATATTAGAAAGCAGAGACATTACTTTGCCAATAAAAGTTTGTCCTGTCAAGGCTATGGTTTTCCCAGTAATCATGTATGGATGTGAGAAAATTAAACTACAAAGAAAGCTGAGCACCAATGAATTGATACTAAGATTCTTGAGAGTCCCTTGGACTTCAAGGAGATCCAATCAGTCCATCCTAAAGGAAATCAGTCCTGTATATTCATTTGAAGGACTGATTCTGAAGCTGAAACTGCAATATTTTGGCCACCTGATGTGAAGAACTGACTCATTTGAAAAGACCCTGAATTTGGGAAAAATTGAAGGATGGAGGAGAAGGGGTAACAGAGGATGAGACGGTTGGATGGCATCACTGACCCAATGGACATGAGTTTGAGTAAACTGTGGAAGTTGGTGATGGACAAGGAAGCCTATTGTGCGGCAGTCCATGGGGTCACAAAGAGTTGGATATGACTGAGTGACTGAACTGAGCTGAACTGAACTTATGGGGTAATGTCTTCCTTGTAGCTCAAATGGTAAAGAATCTGCCTGCAGTGCAGGAGACCCAGGTTTGAATTCTGGGTAGTGAAGATCCTTTGAAGAAAGGAGTGGCAATCCACTCCAGTATTCTTGCCTGGAGAATCCCATAGACAGAGGGGCCTGGCAGCCTAAAGTCCGTAGGATTCCAACAAGTTGGACACAACTGAGCTACTAACACTATTATTACTACTACTACTACTATGGGGGAAACTGGATAAATGGTATCTGAAAACTCTTTATGCTGTCTTTGCAGTTTTCTCTTAATATATAATTATTTCAAAATAAGTTAGCAACAAAAAAGAGGCCAAAAATAAATGAAATAAGTACTAGTCATTAAAATAGTAAACTTTCATGTATTTTAAATAAAGAAAAGTATATAAAATTTTGAATATAGAGCAAATTGATGCTTCATGCCCCCACTATCCTCATATTTAATATTATAAGTTCCACAACTCAAATATAAATTTCAGTGTATCTTTACTGGAATAAGCTAAAATTCCCATAAGTTTTACCTAGAAGAATAATATGAGCAACATTTTCAAGAAGATTTTGGGCAGGAAAAATAAAGCAATAAAGACGTGTGTCTGTGATTCCTTGGTAGCTCAGTTGGTAAAGAATCTGCCTGCAGTGCAGGAGACCCCAGTTTGATTACTGATCAGGAAGTTCCCCTGGAGAAGGGATAGGCTTCCTACTCTAGTATTCTTGGGCTTTTCTGGTAGCTACTTTGCCAACTAAGGTTCGTCTAGTCAAGGCTATGGTTCTTCCTGTGGTCATGTATGGATGTGAGAGTTGGACTGTGAAGAAGGCTGAGTGCCAAAGAATTGATGCTTTTGAACCGTGGTGTTGGAGAAGATTCTTGAGAGTCCCTTGGACTGCAAGGAGATCCAACCAGTCCATTCTGAAGGAGATCAACCCTGGGATTTCTTTGGAAGGAAGGATGCTAAAGCTGAAACTCCAGTACTTTGGCCACCTGATGCAAAGAGTTGACTCATTGGAAAAGACTCTGATTCTGGGAGATTGGGGGCAGGAGGAGAAGGGGACGACCGAGGATGAGATGGCTGGATGGCATCACGGACTCCATGGACGTGAGTCTGAGTGAACTCTGAGAGATGGTGATGAACAGGGAGGCCTGGCGTGCTGCAATTCATGGGGTCGCAAAGAGTCAGACACGACTGAGNCCATGGGGTCACAAAGAGTTGGATATGACTGAGTGACTGAAGTGAGCTGAACTGAACTTATGGGGTAATGTCTTCCTTGTAGCTCAAATGGTAAAGAATCTGCCTGCAGTGCAGGAGACCCAGGTTTGAATTCTGGGTAGTGAAGATCCTTTGAAGAAAGGAGTGGCAATCCACTCCAGTATTCTTGCCTGGAGAATCCCATAGACAGAGGGGCCTGGCAGCCTAAAGTCCGTAGGATTCCAACAAGTTGGACACAACTGAGCTACTAACACTATTATTACTACTACTACTACTATGGGGGAAACTGGATAAATGGTATCTGAAAACTCTTTATGCTGTCTTTGCAGTTTTCTCTTAATATATAATTATTTCAAAATAAGTTAGCAACAAAAAAGAGGCCAAAAATAAATGAAATAAGTACTAGTCATTAAAATAGTAAACTTTCATGTATTTTAAATAAAGAAAAGTATATAAAATTTTGAATATAGAGCAAATTGATGCTTCATGCCCCCACTATCCTCATATTTAATATTATAAGTTCCACAACTCAAATATAAATTTCAGTGTATCTTTACTGGAATAAGCTAAAATTCCCATAAGTTTTACCTAGAAGAATAATATGAGCAACATTTTCAAGAAGATTTTGGGCAGGAAAAATAAAGCAATAAAGACGTGTGTCTGTGATTCCTTGGTAGCTCAGTTGGTAAAGAATCTGCCTGCAGTGCAGGAGACCCCAGTTTGATTACTGATCAGGAAGTTCCCCTGGAGAAGGGATAGGCTTCCTACTCTAGTATTCTTGGGCTTTTCTGGTAGCTACTTTGCCAACTAAGGTTCGTCTAGTCAAGGCTATGGTTCTTCCTGTGGTCATGTATGGATGTGAGAGTTGGACTGTGAAGAAGGCTGAGTGCCAAAGAATTGATGCTTTTGAACCGTGGTGTTGGAGAAGATTCTTGAGAGTCCCTTGGACTGCAAGGAGATCCAACCAGTCCATTCTGAAGGAGATCAACCCTGGGATTTCTTTGGAAGGAAGGATGCTAAAGCTGAAACTCCAGTACTTTGGCCACCTGATGCAAAGAGTTGACTCATTGGAAAAGACTCCGATTCTGGGAGATTGGGGGCAGGAGGAGAAGGGGACGACCGAGGATGAGATGGCTGGATGGCATCACGGACTCCATGGACGTGAGTCTGAGTGAACTCTGAGAGATGGTGATGAACAGGGAGGCCTGGCGTGCTGCAATTCATGGGATCGCAAAAAGTCAGACACGACTGAGTGACTGAACTGAACTGAACAGACTGTAAAGGATCTGCCGGCAGTGTTGGAGACCTGAGTTTGATTCCTGGGTTGGGAAGATCCCCTGGCGGAGGGCATGGCAATTCACTCCAGTGTTTTTCCTGGAGAAACCCATGGACAGAGGAGCCTGGTGGGCTACAGTGCATGGAGTCACAAAGACTTGGAAACAACTGAGGACTAAGCACAAGAACATTTGGCAACAGAGGTTTGGAGGGAGCAGAGAAGAAGAGCTTACACTGGAAGACATCAAAATATATTTTAAAAAATACTATAACTAAAAAAAAATACTATAACTATATTAGTACATTATTAACCAGAAAATAACATGGATACTTGGCACTAATTCAGTTCAGTTCAGTTCAGTCTCTCAGTTGTGTCCCACTCTCTGCGACCCCATGAACTGAGGTATACCAGGCTTCACTATCCATCACCAACTCTCTGAGCTTGTTCAAACTCAGTTATTGAGTTGGTGATGCCATCCAACCATCTCAAACTCACTTACTGAGTTGGTGATGCCATCCAACCATCTCATCCTCTGCCATCCCCTTTTCCTCCCACCTTCAATCATTCCCTGCATCAGGGTCTTTTTAAATGAGTCAGTTCTTTACATCAAGTGGCCAAAATATTGGGAATTTCAGCTTAAGCATCAGTCTTTCCAATGAATATTCAGGACTGATTTCCTTTAGGATGGACTGGTTCAATCTCCTTGCAGTCCAAGGGGCTCTCAAGAGTCTTCTCCAACACCACAGTTCAAAAGCATCAATTTTTCTGCACTCAGCTTTCTTTATAGTCCAACTCTTACATCCATACATGACTACTGGAAAAATGAAAGCTTTGACCAGATGTACCATTGTTGGCAAAGTAATATCTCTGCTCTTTAATATGCTGCCTAGGTAGGCCATAACTTTTCTTCCAAAGAGCAAGTGTCTTTTAATTTCATGGTGGTCACCATCTGCAGTGATTTTGTAGCCCAAAAAGATAAATTCTGTCTCTGTTTCCATTGTTTCCCCATCTATTTGCCATGAAGTCATGCGACCAGATGCTATGATCTTAGTTTTCTGAAGGTTGGAGCCAACTTTTTCACTCTCCTCTTTCATTTTCATCAAGAGGCTCTTTAGTGCTAATTAGAAAGTCCAAAACCAGATTTTATTTTAAGAATTATAATGTCCTTTAAAATGTTATTCCTCGAATCCTGGTTCTCAACATTAACTAGCTGTGTGGCATTAATGAATTATTTAACATTCCAAAAGCATACCCCAAATAATTGTAAAGTAGTCAGGATTAATATTGCTCTTAAAAAGATATATAAGTATTGAGAAAATGCACATAATATGCTGTGTTCTTGACATGTAGCAAGTTTTAATACATGTTTGTACATCATTTGCAAGCCTGAGAGGAAATAGTTTATTCAATGTTAATGTAATCAGTTGACTTTTCAACCTTTCCATGTATAACACCTACAGGTTTGATGAACAAAGAAATTCAATAGAACAACCCACATCAAGAGCCTTTGTAGGTCAAAATAGAGTCATAACTCTTCAGTTAATTATTGTGAATAGAAAGAGATACATAGAAAAGAAAGGAGAGGGCAATCTATTTGGAGAATGGTGAGGCAAGCAAAAGCTGAATGTCAGAAGGTTTAAGATGTGAATTAAAAGAAGATCAGCCTAATAGATCATAGAATTCTTTTTGGTACTAGTAGGAGAAAATCACTATGAAGAGATTTTGGAAAGTCGGTTTGATTTTTAGCAGACGTAAATTTCTGTTCAGCTTTACAATGTTATGGGTCACAGCACAGGTTATGGAGGTAAAGAGTGCTCTCATCTGAAATTGCACAAAAGAAGCTGAAGAGATCAAAAACATGAGCAGAGCACAAGTGTACACAAAAGTTCCTCCCAAGTATCCAACATTAGATTTTTCGTAACACTTGACCTTTTATTAAAGAGATTGAACTGCCAAGAATGTGTGTGTGTGATTGGTAAGTTGAAGTGTTGCTTTCAGAAAAGAATACAGTGTAATCTATACATTAGATATAAAAATAGCATTTCACAGAAGTGAATTTTTGTAGGATAGTTGTGATTCATAACACAACATTATACAAATGGCAACATTTAGGTCTCAAACCATTTCTTTCCAGAATCTGCCAAAATGTTTTTCTATTAATCATTAACTATGACATTATAAAAGAGATTCTAATTTGTTATCTTTCAGTTATTGATGCTATTAAGAAAAGAAAATACAAACTGAGCTTGTGCCAAGGTGCAAAGTTAATTCAACTAAACTCATAGGCAAAGATGCAATAAATGCAAGTCAAAACATAACCTTTTTCATAGGCAATTGGGCATTTACATTTGTTAGTAGGTTTTTAGAATTATAATTATCCAATTTAGAAGGCAAGAAGATAATTTCCTTATGAAAATAAAGCCTCACCAAGCCTGATCAAAATGCACTTGGGGACCTTATACTAATTTATGATGCCGGAATTGGAGACAATCTTAGAGTAATGATTTCAGGAGATGAATCACAGAGCAATTTGTACTTTTCCCCCTCACGAGGCAATAATTTTAAAATAATCATCTCCTATATTCATATATATACTCATTTCACGTTTCCCCTTATTTCCACTGATAAGTGTTACGTAGACACAAATTGGAGACATCATGAATTCTGTGTTTAGTTGATAGGAGATGATGGAAAAATGTCTTGTAACTGGAGTTTCCAGTTCCTCTAGAGAGTGGATTGAGAGTATTGTGAGTATTGAACATTATGCAGTGTTCATGAAAAGAGTTCGCAAATATTATGGAGTTACTAATTATAAAAAGAAAAGAAATTGGACAAGAGTAAGGCAAAGAGTGGTAAAGAATGGGGAAATAAGAATGAATGGTAGATTTATTGCTTGTCAAATATTCCATTTGTTCCATTCATTTTGCAGTTTTCTTGCAGCTGGCAACTGCCATATGACAACTTCTAATCAATGGACTCTGAGCAAAAGTAACTGGCATCATTTCTGGATTTCTGGACTAAGGTTGTAAAAATGTATATACAAGATACTTTTTCTTGTTCTGATAAACTTGGAAACATTTAAGTTTGTGCTGTCACACAAAGTTCCCATTAGCCCTGTGAGTGAGTGTATTAGTCATTCAATTGTCTTCGATTGTTTGCAACCCCGTGGACTATGGCCCACCAGGCTCCTCTGTCCATGGAATTCTCCAGGTAAGAACAGTGGAGTGGTTTTGCCATTCCCTTCTCCAGGGGATCTTCCCAACCCAGGGACCGGACTTGGGTGTCCCACACTGCAGGCAGATTCTTTAAAGTTTGAGCTACCTGGAAAGCCCATTAGCCTTAGTCCCTGAAAAAGTAGATCTCGGTGACACAAACTGGAAATGAAACATGAGATAGATATAAAACTGGATCACTTTAACCCATTTTTAAAAGATATCCAAACCCAACCTCACTTGAATAATACACATGAGGCTGGGTATAGGATCCTATGATGAAAAATAGATAAATTAGCCTGTAAAGAATTCCTAACAGCATTAGGATTACTGATACTGGGAGAGAGAAGGCTTCCTGTCCTGGTCTTTGCATCTTATTGACTTTAAGCAAAAAGCAATAAAAAAAAATTTTCCCTTTCGTATACTAACAGCTTTAAAATAAGCTTTATTTTCAAGAGCTTTCAGATTTTTTCAGAGTTTCATATACCCTCTACCCAGTTTCTCTGATTGTTAGCATCTTATGTTAGTATGGTACATTTTCATAAACTGATAAACTACCATTAATAGATTACTATTAAAGTTCATACTTTATTTGAATTTCTTTAAGTTTTAACTAATATCCTTTTTCCTGTTCCAGTATCCCATCTAGAATACCATGTCATTTATTTTTCATGTCAGCTGAGACTCTGCTAGACTGTGACAGTTTCTTTGAGTTTCTTTGTTTTTGATGACCTTTGCAGTTTTGAGGTGTACTCACCAGGTACTCTGTAGACTATCTTTTAATGTGAATTTGTCTGATATTTTGGTCACAGTTTGCTGTTATGGATTTGAGGCAGAAATATCACATCACACCAAGAGCACATACTTTTAAAATGGCTTTTCTCTGATGATTTCCTCCTTAAGTACCTGACTGAGGTAGTGTTTCTTAGGCTTCCTTCACCATAAAATTAGTCTTTATTCCACAATTTTATACTGTATCCCATAGAAGGAAAGTACTTGCACACACATTTTTAGACCTAGATAATTCTTCCTGGAATCTTTTCCTCCACTTATAGAATGTTCTGATATTTCTTAGTATCTTGTCTGAAAGGTATCTATACAAAGGCAGAACTTCAGGTAATGATTTTACTTATAGAAAGATACATTAAGTTCATTCTTCTTTAACACTTTTCTACGTAAATTTCATTTGTTGTTTATATACATAATATTCTAGCAACTCAGAATATTAACATTTTAGAATTGCATAAAGGAAGGTAAATTAATCTGCTCAGGCTGCCATAAAAGTATCACAGAATAGTGATAGTTTTGTTGTGGCTTACACAACAAAACTTATTTTCTCATATTTCTGAAGGTTAGAAGTCAAGGGTGAGGATTCTCCTCCTGGCTTGTAGATCTCAGCCTTTCCCATCTACATGGCCTCTTCAGTCCATTCATGTGCAAAGAGAGAGAGAGAGAATGAACCCTCTTCTAATAAGGACCTTGACCCTATTAGATCACTCCACCCTTATGATCTCATTTAACCTTTTATTGACTATGCCACTGACTGTGTGGGTGACAATAAATTGTGGAAAATTCTGAGGGAGATGGGAATACCAGACCACATACAGGTTTCTGCCTCCTGAGAAACCTGTATGCAGGTCAGGAAGCAACAGTTAGAACTGGACATGGAACTACAGACTGGTTCCAAAGAGGAAAAGAAGTATGTCAAGGCTGTATATTGTCACCCTGCTTATTTAACTTCTATGCAGAGTACATCATGATAAACATTGGGCTGGAAGAAGCACAAGCTGGAATCAGGATTGCTGAGAGAAATATCAAGAACCTCAGATATGCCAATGACACCACCCTTATAGCAGAAAGTGAAGAAGAACTAAAGAGTCTCTTGATGAAAGTGAAAGAGGAGAGTGAAAAAGTTTGGCTTAAAGCTCAACATTCAGGAAATTAAGATCATGGCATCCAGTCCCATCACTTCATGGCAAATAGATGGGGAAACAGTGGAAACAGTGTCAGACTTTATTTTGGGGGGCTCCAAAATCACTGCATATGGTGATTGCAGCGATGAAATTAAAAGACGCTTATTCCTTGGAAGGAAAGTTATGACCAACCTAGACAGCATATTCAAAAGCAGAGACATTACTTTGCTAACAAAGTTCTATCTAGTCAAGGCTATGGATTTTCCAGTAGTCATGTATGGATATGAGAGTTGGACTATCAGGAAAGCTGAGGGTCTGAAAAATTGATACTTTGGAGCTGTGGTGTTGGAGAAGACTCTTGAGAGTCCTTTGGACTGCAAGGAGATCCAACGAGTCCATCCTAAAGAAGATCAGTCCTGGGTGTTCATTGGAAGGCCTGATGTTGAAGCTGATACTCCAATGCTTTGCCCACCTGATGCGAAGAGCTGACTCATTTGAAAAGACCCTGATGCTGGGAAAGATTGAGGGCAGGAGGAGAAGGGGATGACAGAGGATGAGATGGTTGGATGGCATCACTGACTCAATGGACATGGGTTTAGGTGGACTCCAAGAGTTGGTGATGGACAGGGAGGCCTGGCACACTGCGGTTCATGGGGTCACAAAGAGTCAGATACAACTGAGCAAATGAACTGAACTGAACTGAACTGATATCCTTAGAGGCTCATCTCCAACTTCTCCCACACTGGGGGTTTAGGTTTCAACGTATGAATTTATAGGAAATACATTCTAAAGACATATAACTGAAGGTAAAGAATAAAATGAAAACCAAATATTTAATAAAAGACAATATATGAAATCTAATTTCTCTATCACCTAATATAAATTACTGGGAGAGTGTTTTGTTTTAATTGACACTACTTGGAGAAGGAAATGGCAACCCACTCCAGTACTCTTGCTTGGAAAATCCCATGGACAGAGGAGCCTGGTAGGCTACAGTCCATGGGGTTGCAAAGAGTGGGACACGACTCAGTGACTTCACTTCACTTACTTCACTCACTTCATACTTTCTCACTGGAGAAGGAAATGGCAACGCACTCCAGTATTCTTGCCTGGAGAATCCTATGGACAGAAGAGCCTGACGGGCCATGGTCCATGGGGTTGCAGAGAGTTGGACACAACTGAGGTGACAAAGCATGCATGCATTTGACTACTGTCTTTGGGAAAGCAATAATCTTTACCTTTCATATGTGCACAGGGTGTCAAGACATGACTAGATATAAATCTATTCAAACCAACCCTAAAATGAGCCCCCTTATATAAACACACAGGGCAATTAGAATGAAATGGTCATCTCAGTACTGCTCTACTAATTAGAATTGCCTCTATGAAATGACTTATTCTTTTAATTAAAAAGCCCATTATGGATCTCATTCAAAATGCTGTTCACTGAGCTCTTCAGAATAAATCTAATTTGTTTTAGTGGAGTGTTTAGAAATGTCATTTTTATTTGTTTTCAAAGATGGTAAAACAACAGGGTCTTGGAAAATATAATGAGCCACTTACCAAGAGAAGTCTCAGTGAATGGCTTTCATAAGTTGATAAAGCCTTAAAATCAAAAGGGAAGTCATGTCATCATAATGTGTCAAGAAAAGGACAAAAGAGGTTCTGCTTAATACAGCACAGAACAAATGAAGCACTAATGAAAAATGTAAAGCTTTCTTTTACTTTCTAGTCACTCAGCATTTTTATAAAGTTGTATTTTACTATTCTAATTACAATATCTGAGAAGGAAATAGTACAGTAATATCTGTTGCATTAGTAACAGCTTCAAATTGATGTACTATCTAGTTTCATGTATATATATTTCATTTAATACATGTGAAACCTTGAGAAAAAGCCTTTCAAACTCAAAGGATTGAAGATAAATCTTTAGTCTATAAAAGCTTAGAATCACAAAGTGATAGGAAAATAATGAGTAAGTAGTTAAATTAGAACAAATGATTATTTTAGCAGAAAAGAAAATGAAAAATCTTCCTAATGTTGTATTCCAAAATTAATTTCAAGTGGAAAAAGATTTAAATATCAAAATATAAGCAGCCATCAGGACTAAAATATCACTTCAACAGTTTCATACAATAAAAAGTAAGAAAGGAGAGGTAAATGATTTAATAGAGTGGAGGAAATGACAATCTAAGGGTCTACAGAGGGGGTTCTGATAACAAAAGCATTGATTTGTCCCACTCATCTCCTGAGAGGGTCCAATCAGAATTATAGTGGACAGTGGGAGACCCAGGTCTCCTGCATTGTGGATGGATTCTTTACCAGCTGAGCCACCATGGAAGTCTAACAATATCGGAGTGGGTAGTCTATCCCTTCTCCAGAGGATCTTCCTGACCAGGAATTGAACCTGGGTCTCCTGAATTGCAGGTGGGTTTTTTAGCCTCTGAGTTACTAGGGAAGCCCTAAGTGGGAGATTAAAATTGTTTGAAAGGCCTACTTTTTCTGATTTCAGGACGCAAGGGAACACTTTTACAGATCAGTAGGGCTACAGAGGCTCTGGATGTGGAAGACACAGGGCCATTTGAGCACAGGAGCAAAGAATCAGACTGAAACATGGGGGAAGTGAGGTTGACATACTGAACTCAGAGATTTCTCCCCTCTCTCCCAGTGTGCTCCTTGGAAGTAGGTTGGAGATTTGGAGGCTGCTCAATAAAGTACTGATTATTCAGAGAACACAAACAAGCAAAACCATTGAAAGAATGGTATTTGGAGGAAGGAGGAGTCCCCACCACCCAAAATGTTTTCCTCCAGATCTCTGTACAATAAAACTACTGGGAAACAATTGTCCACATATAAATCTTTCAATAAACTTTTTAATGCTTTAATTACTCTCAAAGAAACTCCCTAGAAATGACTGAAAATAAGAGGGTATAAAGCAGAAATTTTTAAATTTTAATCCAGAAGATCTAACATATCACTAAAGTAGAAAGACTATATATTCCAGTCCTGTTTAAAACTGTTTTTCCAGCATATATGTTGGTAATTTCAATTTCAAGTATAAAAATATCCTAGTTTAGCTATCANAATTTTAAATTTTAATCCAGAAGATCTAACATATCACTAAAGTAGAAAGACCATATATTCCAGTCCTGTTTAGAACTGTTTTTCCAGCATATATGTTGGTAATTTCAATTTCAAGTATAAAAATATCCTAGTTTAAGCTATCAGATCATGCTATCAATTAGAAATTTTTAAGAAAGAATAAAAAATAAAAATAAATAAAAATTTCCAGTAGATGCTGGTAAAACATCAGAGCACTGATGTTAAATAGAGGATTTGAAACGCCTTCAGAAATGGGAAATAACACCACATATATAGCATCCATACAAGACATCTGAACAGCAGTTTTATTTTTTTCCTTCTACAATTTCTCAACTTTCCTTATTGCCTCATTTTTTTTTTTCCTGTCGAGTTTTATTTCCTTAAACTTCGTTCTAGGCCTTTTCATGTTCTCATTGTATACTTTAAATTTAAGTGATTTGATCCATAAACAAAACTTCAAATTTATCAGTAGGTCAGNTCCTTATTGCCTCATTTTTTTTTTTCCTGTCGAGTTTTATTTCCTTAAACTTCGTTCTAGGCCTTTTCATGTTCTCATTGTATACTTTAAATTTAAGTGATTTGATCCATAAACAAAACTTTAAATTTATCAGTAGGTCAGTTAGTTCAGTTCAGTCGCTCAGTCATGTCTGACTCTTTGCGACCCCATGAATTGCAGCACGCCAGGCCTCCCTGTTCATTACCATCTCTTGGATTTCACTCAGACTCACGTCCATCAAGTCCATGATGTCACCCAGCCATCTTGTCCTCAGTTGTCCCCTTCTCCTCCTGCCCCCAATCTCTCTCAGCATCAGAGTCTTTTCCAATGAGTCAACTCTTCGCATCAGGTGGCAAAAATACTGGAGTTTCAGCTTTAGCAACATTCCTTCCAAAGAAATCCCAGGGTTGATCTCCTTCAGAATGGACTGGTTGGATCNGCTGGTTAGTTTTTCTTCGCTTTCTGGTATATGTGTGGGGTCATCTGCATATTTGAGGTTATTGATATTCCTCCCAGCAATCTTGATTCCAGCTTGTGTTTCATCCAGCTCAGCATTTCTCATGGTGTAATCTGCATATGTTAAATAAGCAGGGTGACAATATACAGCCTTGATGTACTTCTTTCCTGATTTGGAACCAGTCTGTTCCAGGTCCGGTTCTAACTGTTGCTTCTTGACTTGCATACAGACTTCTCAGGGGGCAGTTCAGGTGGTCTGGTATTCAATCTCTTTAAGAATTCTCCACAGTTTGTTGTGATCCACACAGTCAAAGGATTTGACATAGTCAATAATGCAGAAATAGATGGTTTTCTAGATCTCTTTTGCTTTTTTGGTGATCCAGCGGATGTTGGCAATTTGATCTCTGGTTCCTCTGCCTTTTCTAAATCCAGCTTGAACATCTGGAAGTTTACAGTTCATGAACTATTGAAGCCTGGCTTGGAGAATTTTGAACATTACTTTGCTAACATGTGAGATGAATGCAATTGTGCAATAGTTTGAACATTCTTTTGGCATTGCCTTTCTTTGGGATTGGAATGAAAACTAACCTTTTCCAGTCCTGTGGCTACTGCTGAGTTTTCCAAATTTTCTGACATATTGAGTGCAGCACCTACACAGCATCATCTAGGGATTTGAAATAGCTCAACAGTAATTTCATCACCTCAATGAGCTTTGTTCGTAGTGATGCTTCCTAGTGATGCTTCCACTTCACATTCCAGGATGTCTGGCTCTAGGTGAATGATACCACCATTGTGATTATCTGGGTCATGAAGATCTTTTTTTTGTATAATTTTCTGTGTATTGTGGCTACCTCTTCTTAATATCTTCTGCTTCTGTTAGGTCCATACATTTTCTGTCCTTTATTGTGCCCATCTTTGCATGAAATGTTCCCTTGTTATCTCTAGTTTTCTTCAAGAGATGTCTAGTCTTTCCCATTCTATTTTTTCTATTTCTTTGCATTGATTACTGAGTAAGGCTTTCTTGTCTCTCCTTGCTGTTTTTTGGAACTCTGCTTTCAAATGGGTTTCTCTTTCCTTTTCTTCTTTTCCTTTCTCTTCTCTTCTTTTTTCAGCTATTTTTAAGGCCTCCTAAGACAATCATTTTGCCTTTATGCATTTCTTTTTCTTGGGGATGGTCTTGATCACTGCCTCCTGTACAATGTCAAGAACCTCCATCCATAGTTCGTCAGGCATTCTACCATATCTAATCCCTTGAATCTATTCGTCACTTCTGATTGATAACTGTAAGTGATTTGTTTTAGTTCACATCGAATGGTCTAGTGGTTTTCCCTACTTTCTTCAATTTAATTCTCACTTTGGCAAAAAGGAGTTCATGATCTGAGCCACAGTCAACTCCCAGTCTTGTTCTTGTTAACTTTATAGAGCTTCTCCATATTTGGCTGAAAAAAATATAATCAATCTGATTTCAGTATTGACTGTCTGGCGATGTTCATGTGTAGAATCTCCTTTTGTGTGTTGGAAGAGTGTTTTCTATGACCAATGCATTCTCTTGGTAAAACTCTGCCAGGGGCCAGCATGAGGAACTCTGCCCATGGCAAAGGTCATGAGGAAGGAGGCTTTGGCATATGCAAAGGCATGATCAAGCCTCAGGAAACCCCCTGT
Source organism: Raphicerus campestris (assembly GCA_006410735.1). Classification (NCBI taxonomy): domain Eukaryota; kingdom Metazoa; phylum Chordata; class Mammalia; order Artiodactyla; family Bovidae; genus Raphicerus; species Raphicerus campestris. The sequence goes on along the minus strand of SJYW01021200.1, from coordinate 346,120 downwards.
TCCTGAGTATCTAACCCCAAAACCAGAGTCTGCTTTGTGCTCTCACCTACACCTCTGACTTTATGGGGAGCTCTCCCCCATAACCGTTTCTCTCGGAGAAGGAGTTAACTTGCAGCTCCAGTTAATAAAAATTCCTGGGCATGACAAGAGTGTTTCAACTTATGAACTCTGAAGGTTATCTAGCTTGCCTGTATAGATTCGTCTGGCCACAAAAGCCCCCCAACTGTGAGAGGCAAGAGATGTTTTGGACTTACTAAAGGCAAATTCTTTGGGGAAGTTATAAATTATTAGTATAATGGGTTGGTTAGGAATTATATTGGTGAAGGGTTTTTCATTTGTCCTGCCAATAATTACTGCTAATTCCCTGCCCTGGGTGGGACAAGGGTATCTCAGATCAAACCTCTCTGCTGACAGACTAGCTTGTGTGACAACCTCTCAACCATAAACAGCACAGAGTTTTAGAGGATTTTGAAAGTCTTAGTTAGCATAGGGCTTTTCTCATTATTGAGTCAATGATTGCCACCAGGTCTCCATATCCTTAGGCACCTGGGAGAATATTAATCAATGGATTTGGAATATAGAAAAGGAAATATAGTAGTTTTTGATGTTAGCAATATTAGACTTTTTGAGTTAATGAATTTTCTCTTTTGTTATAGACCACTGTACTTTGTTATAAATCACTGTGTCCTTGTTATGTAAAAATGTAACTTTATCACTATCTTAAAACTAAACAGATCTTAAGGGGAATATTGGTGAAAGGATTTTTATTTGTTGGGCTGATGTTTGCTGCTAAATCTCCATATTCCCTGCTTTTATAATGAATGTAACTAGCATATAGGAGAAATAAGTATTAACCTTTAAGATTAATCATGTTAACCTTGGGTTAAATAAATTCCTTTCTTGATTGTAACTCACTACACCCTCACCCTATAGGAATGCAACTTTATTTGGAAAAAATAAGTTTTTTGGTTATCAGAAAGAAAAGGTTTTAAATGTCAGCAGGCCTTATGGCCAGATGATGTAAAACCCCTAAGAACTTTTTTTTATGTAAAGCATCTGATTTTGATAAAGGTCAGGACTGCTGACTCCCGCGTGACTCTATATTCATCCCTATATGTAAAAAAAGGTATATAAGAAAAGCTGAAAAATAAAGAAATGGGATCAATTCCCGGAAAGACTGACTCCCCCATGTCGTTTCTTTCTTACTCCCCTTTTTTCTGGCTGAATTCCCATCTGGAGCATGGATGCTATTCCATGCAAACCAAGTTATTCAGCCTCTTTTCCTCCACTAATTTTCCTACTACACTATCCATTTCTAATCTCTCTCTATATCTGTAATTAAATAGCTTTTTTCCTAAAATGCCTGCTCCATCCCCACCTTCGAATTACCCTGGATCCACCGGGGCTGGACCCTGCTTCATTCTGTATTCCAAGGCCAAATTTGCCTGTTATTCCAGGTATTTCTTAACTTCCTACTTTTGCATTCCAGTCCCCTATAATGAAAAGGACATATTTTTTGAATGTTAGTTCTAG
>SJYW01021200.1:314651-330823 GCA_006410735.1 Raphicerus campestris | reverse complement strand
AGTAACTCATGGAAGGAAAAATATTAGAATCAGGAAGAAACTTGAGGGATTGAAATAACCCTTGTCTTCCAGCAGTGAGGAGATGGGCGAGCTCTCTCTGATAATGGATGAGGGGAAACTGGACCAGACCAAACAAAAATCATGAGGAGAAGAGGCCAAATTTAGAGTTTAGAGATAGAGGATGAGATGTAGGTAGTTACCTCAGTCACTTTATTGCACTTTGTTCTTAAAATAATGGCTTCACACCTTCTGTCAGTATTCTGTGTTCTAGAATATTTATTCCTTAAAAGGTAGTACACAAAGACAATGACTTACTACTACAAATCACATGGCAGGGCATTAGGAACAATTCAAAACCTACATTTAGAAATAATTTTACAAAGTGTGGCACATACTTCCTTGTTCCATAGTTTCACTTTTTGAAAAGTTATATTCAAAACCAACTACAGACAGCAACAGTAGCATGGAAAGCATATTTTCTGAGAAAATAAACTTTACTATGTTCAGCTTTTAGTACTTCTGTATAGCAATGAAAAATACTTTGTCTTAGTTCATTAAAAGTTTATAAGTGGGCTTCCCAAGTGGCTCAAGTTGTGAAGAATATGTCTGCCAATGCAGGAGACATAAGAGATGCAGGTTTGATTCCTGGGTTGGGAAGATCCTTTGGAGGAGGACATGAAAACCCACTCCAGTATTCTTGTCTGGAGAATCACATGGATAGAGGAGTCTGGTGGGCTACAGTCCATATGGTTACAAAGAGTCAGACACACTGAAGTGACTTAACATGCAGGCATAGCAATGAATACTTTGTTTTATTTCTTATGAGTTTAACCTATCTCTCTCTGATCTGGCCAGTTATATCACAAAGAAAATAATTGCTTTCACAATTGAATATTATTGCACAGAAAATTAGAACTTGTATATTATGAAAATGTATAATATAGAGACATAGGATAATGAAGAGGTTAAACAGAAGAGATATCCACCTGTCTTTTTTCAGGTACCCTTTCAAACACACAAAAAATTAAAGTTATACACAAATTGTTCAAGTTTTCCACTCCTTTTCTCTACCAGTCTTCAGCAGGAAAGGAGTAAATGGGGATTATCCTCATGGTTAGATTATTTGAACCCAAACTGGACATTTTCTGGCTTAGACTGGGTTTAATGCACTGTTAAATTTCTTCCTTCATATGTAAAAGAAGATGATCTCATTTTCTTAAGTGACAAATGGATTCTGTACAGTACAGTTCATTTGTAGTGAACTTTACAGATGACTCACACCATATATGACTTGTGTAATTACATTTACATTTGCCTGTCATATTTACTCTAAAATGTCATTGAGTGCTTTTTAAAGTAGCTCTATATGACAAACTAAAGATGAAAAAACTTAGTTATACATTTCAGATTAATTCCAACACTGATTAGATCCATAGGAAAAAGAAATCCAATTCACTCTCTAGGGTTAATTAAAGTTTTTCACTTGGGATTTCTCTTTCTTTCTCCATCTCCCCTAGAAGTCACACTGAAAGCCTCAAAGTCACACTGAAAGCTAATTACCATGTTGGAAAGCTGTGGCATTTTACTTGGAAAGGTCACATGGCATAGTGAAAAGAACGCTGAACTTATAATTAGAAGTCCAAGATTCAAAGCCAGGTTCTCCTCNCCAATTCACTCTCTAGGGTTAACTAAAGTTTTTCACTTGGGATTTCTCTTTCTTTCTCCATCTCCCCTAGAAGTCACACTGAAAGCCTCAAAGTCACGCTGAAAGCTAATTACCATGTTGGAAAGCTGTGGCATTTTACTTGGAAAGGTCACATGGCATAGTGAAAAGAACACTGAACTTATAATTAGAAGTCCAAGATTCAAAGCCAGGTTCTCCTCCTGTCTAGTGGGAATGGGTATGGTATAGTAGGAGCATCTCTAAAGCCCTTCTGACCTTTAACCAGGAATGAGACCTTGAGCAAAGACACTTAGGTCTCAGTTTCCTCATGACACATTTGTTTTTTAATAGTACTTATTATGATCAAAAGAGACTATACCTGACAAACATTTAGAAAAAATATTTAATTTATATACAAATGAGAAATTTAAACTCTATTAAAAGAAAAATATCTCTTTTGCATATAAACCTATCCTATGACAGCTGGAAGGAACTTAAAAGTTTACCATATGTATGTCTGTGCATGCTTGATTGGCATTCTTGAAACATGTTTCTCATTCATCAGGCATCTGATAGCAATAGACTGAAATTGCCTTGAAAATCACAGTGGTAGAGCACTAAATGTCATAAAAAAAAAGATTTTCCCTAAATTGCATAAAGGGATATGAGAAGAGTTGGCAAGAAAAATAAAAGCCAAAACTATGAGTTTCAGGATATGTCTAGAGGGAGTCAAAGGAGCAGCTATACCAATATAGCTGAAGAGGAAAGACAGATACATATGGAGGATATAGATTCCCCACCCACAACATTTAACTTCACCTGTCAGGTTAGGAGGTAGTATATTACACATGTACTCCACCACTTTATGGCTCAATACCATTTGGCAAGTGTAGAATTTTTCTTCCCATAAGCACTCTCATGGGCTTGGTATTTTAGTACTTACGGCAACATAAATCATACTGCCCTCAGTCAAGTAAGATGCATATCGTGCCCTTTGTAACTTAGCTAAAAGCAATGAGATTTCACTTGTCTTGTCCAAACATTTTAGTGTTGTTATAATAGGCAATGGTGACTCTGTAAAATTGGGAAATCAGGTAGAATGTGATGCATAATTTTAGAGATTACTATAAACTAAAAGTGTCAAAGTTTCACCCATTACAAAATTTTAGGACTAGTTAGAAGGAACTACAAAACTTTTGAAATCTAATGAATAAACTATTGCCTGGATCCTCTTCATGAGATCCAACTCACTGTCATTCAAAATAGCTCTTTCATCTTTTTGCTTTTCTGCAGTTGCTCAGTCATGTCTGACTCTCTACAGCCCTCCAGGCTCCTCTGTCCATGGAATTCTCCAAGCAAGAATACTGCAGTGGGTTTCCATTCTTTCTCCAGGGGATCTTCCTGACCCAGGGATTAAACCAGTCTCCCGCATTGCAGGCAGATTCTTTCACCTCTGGATAACTTAAATTATGTAGATACCAAAACTCTTTCCATGCATCTACTAAATATTGGTTTTATCCGTGGTCAGAAAAAATAAACCTACTTCTGTTTAACCTTAATGAACTTTAAAAAGTTGGTACTATTATGCCAGATTTTTTTTTTTTTGATCAAGCTAAATATTTCTCCAACCAAATTTATGTATATTGTTAGTCATGCATCATTTTAACCACTCTCTTATGAATGTTTTCCAGTTTGTCTACACTTCCATTGTAGTATTCAAAAGTGGATATCTTAGATCAATGGTTTTTTAATCCATTATATACTATGGAACGCTTACTCTCTTTTCCTAACCATTAAAATTCTACTATTTTATTATTACATATTGCATCAGCTTTTAATATAGATTGCTATTATATGACTATTATAGAATCTAATAAAATCTCTGAGTTTATTTTATGGTAAAATCATCACAATATTGTAAGGTAATTATCCTCCAATTAAAATAAATAAATTAATTAAAAAAGAAAAAAGTTAAAGAGATAAAAATTACCTAAAATAATAAAACCTGAGTTTACTTTAAAATTTTTACTATTAAACATGTTTACTTTAAATTATTATTAAAATTTTTAAATGTATACAAAAAGCAAACTAGTATAGAAAATGCACCATTCATCACCTTGCTTCAGTAATTCTCAGTTTCCAGAATGTTCCTGGCCTTTAAGCCATGAAGTTGGTTGAATATTACTTATAAAGTAATGAAAAGAGAATAAAATGTTTTTAAGCAGGATGTATTAAACTACAAATTGCACTAAAAAACTCATGTAAGTGGTTGTAGGAAGAAAATGCCCACCACATGACAAAACCAGATGCATTTCTTAGAGATTTCACTCTCTCAAAGTAGAGAATGAATTACAAGAACTGTGTTAGATGGAATAATGCTCATATCTACATCCTCTCAGGTCTACTGCATTGCAGTCAGATTCTTTACCAATTGAGCTACAAGGGAAGCTCATTAATAAATATTATTAGTTTAATATTTTGAAATTATTTACACATTACTGCAACTTTTCTTCAAGTAGAAATTGGTCTTCAAATTCAGCTCACTTTATCTTGTCAACAAGGAAAACATCAGAAATCATGTCAAATGCCTAGCTAAAATCCAGAACCTGTCTGCAAAGCCTCTAATATCTCCAATCTATTAAGCTACTAACCATATTAAAAGAGCAACTCATCTGAGATGACTATTTGTGTGAACCCGTACTGTCACTGAAGAGTATGTGTTCCTTCTTTCAGGTGCTGTGTGCTGTGCTTAGTCGCTCAGTCATGTCTGACTCTGCTACATTTTGGACTGTAGCCTGCCAGGCACCTCTGTCCATGGGGGATTCTCCAGGCAAGAATGCTGGAGTAGGTTGCCATGCCATCCTTCAGGGATTCCCAACCCAGGGACTGAATCCAGGTCTCCAGCATTGCAGGCAGATTCTTTACTGTCTGAGTCACCAGGGAAGCTCTTTTTTCAGGTACTCACTAATAATTTCTCTTAAAATCAGTTCAAGAATTTCATCTGAAATCAATGTCAACTTCATTTGGCTAATGTTTGTCCAATGCTTCACTCCTAAGTTATTTCATTCCAGAAATCTATGCTTAGTATTTCTTGTGATATAAAATATTGTGAAAGTTTATAAACAGTTTGCAGTCTCTCAAGGTTCCAAACCTCGTAATAAATATGATTCTTGGAGATTATAATAGTGTTTCCAGCATTTATAATTTCTAGATTTTTAAAGAAGATTTAGACATAATAGCTAGAAAGATTTTCAGTGAGAAATTTAGCAACCAGCTAAGCTTCTAACCAACCAGCTCTCTCTTCATCTTCCCAAAGTTCCAAAGCTTTGAATCAGAAATGGGACCAGCTTCTGAAACACACAATTCTCTTTCATTTATTTCTCAAGGCTTTTTAAGAAGTGTTAACTAATATGAAACACGAGATCTAGCCTCTTATATTCTCACATGCAGAGTACAGTGATGTTAACTCTGTGGACAATGTTGATCTGCACAAGCAGATCTTTACGACTGTTTCATCTTATATGTCTGAACCTCTAAGCTCATTGAACAGCAATTTGCCAATTCTCCCACCCATTGCCCCTGGCAATCATGGTTCTAATCTTTGTTTCCAGAGCTTGACTACTTTATATAAATCAGTCAGTTCAGTTCAGTCACTCAGTCATGTCTGACTCTTTGTGACCCCATGAATTGCAGTATAGTATAAATACTAATCTACTATTCTATGGATGGAGGAGCCTGGCAGGCTATGGTCCATGAGGTCGCAAAAAGTCAGAAATGACTGAGCAACTCTTTCAGTTTTTTAAGCTATGTTTGTATGAGTTTAGCCTTTTCAGACTCTACACATAAGTGAATACTCTGTAGGACTTATTTTCCTCTGTCTGATTTAACTTGGCATAATATCTTGGTCTCACCCATGTGTTGAAAATGGCAGGATTTCTTTCATTTTTATGGTTAAATAAATTTCCATTGCATATATATACCATATTTCCTTTGTCATTCATCCATTGAGGGACACAAATTGTTTTCAGCTCCTGGCTATTGTGAATATGGGTTCAGTGAAGATGGGAGTACCGATACCTATTCAAGTTGTTGTTTAGTCATTACACTGTGTCTAACTTTTGCAACCCCGTGGACGGTAGCCCATTCGTTTCCTTTGTCCATGAGGTTTCCCAGGCAAGAATACTGAAGTCAGTTGCCATTTATTTCTCCAAAGGATCTTCCTGACCCAGGGATCAAACTCATGTCTCCTGCTTTACAGGTGAATTATTTTATTGCTGAACCACCAGGGAAATCCATCTATTCAAGATTCTACTTTATTTTAGATAAATACCCAGAAGTGGACTTGATGAATCACATGGTACTTTTGTTTTTAATTCTTTGAGAAGTCACCATTTTATTTTCCATTACATCTGTACCATCTTACATTGTAGATTTGTTTCTTAACTAGAACTTCAATGTATCATCATTTGCACTACACTAGTACACGAACAACAACAAGTACCTTCTATGCTTGCTATCTCCACATTTAATGAAGAACTATGAGTCACCATCAATTTATTTCTTGTTCATTGTTCAGTACCTAAGATGTGTCTGACTCTTTGCGACCCTATGAACTGCAGCACGCCAGGCTTCCCGGTTCTTCACTCTCTCCCTGAGTTTGCTTAAATTCATATCCACTGAGTCAGTGATGCTATCCAACCATCTTATCTTCCTATTGTTCCCTTCTCCTGTGTTCAACCTTTCCCATAGCCAAAGTTTTGGAGCTTCAACTTCAGCATCAGTCCTTCAAATGAATATTCAGGGTTTATTTCCTTTAAGGTTGACTGGTTTGATCTCCTTGGCCCTCTTCCAAGGGCCTCTCAAAAGTCTCTTCTAGCACCACAATTAGAAAACATCAATTCCTGGGCATTCGGGCTTTTTTATGGTTCAGGTCTTACATCTATACATAACTACTGGAAAAACCATAGCTTTGACTAGATGGATCTTTGTTGGCAAAGTAATATCTCTGCTTTTTAATATGCTTTCTAGGTTTGCCATAGCTTTTCTTCCAAGGAACAAGCAACTCTTAATTTTGTGTCTGCAGATACCATCTGCAGTGATTTTGGAGCCCAGGAAAATAAAATCTGCCAGTTTCCACTTTGTCCCCATCTATTCGTCAGTAAATTAAAACTAGTAGAGGTGAAATAGGACATTTTTTTGCATTTCAACTTCTTAAGTGACTCAAGTTACATAGTAAAAGAAAGTACTGCTTTCATTTGTAATTTAGGTAGTAGGGCTATCAATTTGCAACTATTCCTAATTGCCTCATTCTCAGTAGGAAAAAAAAAATAGCATGACAGAAGTGGTACAAGTAATATATATCCAAACAGTTTTCAGCCTTTCAATGATGGGCAGGTATATGCTAATGGGTGAGACACAAACTTTCATTTAAGTAAATGTGTTAAGGAATGCATGCAAACAAAGTCACAAAAACATCTAAGTGCAGAGGGAATTCACAAAGAGAAAGGTTAACCTCTTAACTTTGTCAGTTCTGATTTCCATCATGCTTCATAAAATACTTAAAAATAAAATGCAGATGATATATCCAACAGCTTTTAGTTAACCTATTTTTTTCCTGTTTTTAATAAATCACCTTTTCGTTGTGTTATTTCCTGAATATCTAAAAATATTATCTTGAGATTCCTCAGGTGGATTTTAAAATTGTGTTACTGTATCCTTTCTTCATGCCNGAGAAAGGTTAACCTCTTAACTTTGTCAGTTCTGATTTCCATCATGCTTCATAAAATACTTAAAAATAAAGTGCAGATGATATATCCAACAGCTTTTAGTTAACCTATTTTTTTTCCTGTTTTTAATAAATCACCTTTTCCTTGTGTTATTTCCTGAATATCTAAAAATATTATCTTGAGATTCCTCAGGTGGATTTTAAAATTGTGTTACTGTATCCTTTCTTCATGCCACAAGTGAAGCTTGTTTCTCATTTGGGAGTTAATACTGCAAGGAGATCCAACCAGTCCATTCTAAAGGAGATCAGCCCTGGGATTTCTTTGGGGGGAATAATGCTGAAGCAGAAACTCCAGTTCTTTGGCCACCTTATGCAAAGAGTTGACTCACTGGAAAAGACTCTGACGCTGGGAGGGATTGGGGGCAGGAGGAGAAGGGGACGACAGGATGAGATGGCTGGATGGCATCACTGACTCGATGGACGTGAGTCTGAGTGAACTCTGGGAGTTGGTGATGGACAGGGAGGCCTGTTGTGCTGTGATTCATGGGGTCACAAAAAGTCAGACATGACTGGGCGACTGAACTGAACTGACTGACTTATTGCCTTGGGCTGAGTTACATGTGGGAGTGATGTACACTTACAGAATGGTAGTAGTAGTGAATATAGTATAGTAGTGGATATATCAAACATGCACACATGGTCTGTTAATGATAATTCTCATATTGCCTCAGAAAACAATATTCTGCTAATATTAGTTAAAGCCAGATGACAACACATACTAAAAGTTGAAAGCTATCTAAACTGGTGGATAATTGCATTTTATTTNAAAGTCAGACATGACTGGGCGACTGAACTGAACTGACTGACTTATTGCCTTGGGCTGAGTTACATGTGGGAGTGATGTACACTTACAGAATGGTAGTAGTAGTGAATATAGTATAGTAGTGGATATATCAAACATGCACACATGGTCTGTTAATGATAATTCTCATATTGCCTCAGAAAACAATATTCTGCTAATATTAGTTAAAGCCAGATGACAACACATACTAAAAGTTGAAAGCTATCTAAACTGGTGGATAATTGCATTTTATTTTCTCTTTCTATCTAATGCATTTTTCTTAAATATGGAAAGTATTATTAATTTAAAAAGAAAAGAAACTACATTTAAAATTTCACATGGACAGGTGACATATTTACTCTTAAATGTCATCAAATCATTGAAAAGATAATTAGATATATAAGAGGTATTGAATACATTCTTCAATAATCTCAATATTCCAACTCAGATGGTCTCTGGTGCTATCTCTTCTCCATCTCCATTCTGCAGGTGATTCGGAAAATTTCCCCAAATGGAATTCAAAGTTAATGATGGAGTTAAAAATGAAATTTGCTTCCTAAGTCATTCTGTCTTCCTTTCACCTCAATCTGATATTTGCTTGCATGATTTCACAGTAGCAAGGAAGATATGAATGTAAATAAATGAGAAAATGAAGAAATCAGAGGAAACTGAATGCTGATAATCTCAATAGTTCTTAAAATCTGCTTATCTAATATCAAACAGGCAATTCTCTCAGAAGCTGGGGAAACCTTAATACAGTCATCAAAGTCCTTTTTACAATTACAGAGGTATTAAAGAAAATGTCCAACAGTGAGAGGTGAATCAAGTAGTTTAAGATTGCATTTAAATGATGAAGATAAGAGCAATAATAATTAATGCTACTGTAGAGCCTTATTCCTGGAAGCTCAGAGTATTTATCTAAAGGTCAAATGATAAAAACCCCTGATAGCTGCAAAACTAGACTGAAAAACTGAACATTTTGTGTTTTTTCCTGCCCTTTTATTTTCCTAAAATAAGAAAAAACAAAAAATTGGTTTTTGGTTTTAGGACCTGTGTGTGAGCATTTTAACACAAATTTGCTTTAAAAAGTGATGAGGGTATTTTCAGCTTTCAGTAAGAGGAACTAACGTAGTGCTGAGTTTAAAAGAATTGTTAGGGTCGAGGATCAAGATGGCAGAGGAGTAAGAAGGAGAGTTCATCTCCTTTCACAGAAACATTGAAAATATATCCACAAGTGGAACGCTTCACAAAGAACAGCTTCTGAGCACTGACAGAAGACCTCAGACTTCCAAAAAGACAATAATACCTCCATGTAACCAGGTAGGACAAAAGGAAAAAGAAAAGGAAGAAATCAGAATGGGGCTGTGAAGGAGGAAATGTTCCTATACTTTGGAATGGCTCCTGACCAGCAGAGAAATTAGACCAGATGGATGAGGGAGTTTTGAAGCCAGAAAACAAGAGAGTAGCAACCGGTTTGTGGAAGGCAAAATGGAGAGCTACCTGCACAGAGGGTCAGCACCGCCACTCTGTGCTTCCCAACCTGAAATACTCCTCTGTCAGTGAGGGTGGGGGTCAGGTGCTGAGTTCAGACTGTGAAGCCTGGTCCCAGGGAGAGGACCAGGGTTAGGCACATAAATAGTTTGAAGAGTTCAGGCCATGGCAACTGAGGGTTATTAGGAACAAGCCTGGGCCCAGCAAAGAGAAAATACACAATCACTGGAAGAGGCACAGGAGAGGAGTGGGACCACCATAAAACATCTTTCCCCATAAAGGCTCCCAGGTAAGAAGAGTCTGTCTAGAGGAGCACCAGAGCAGGCTTAGTCACCACCACCATCTTGGGCTCCAGGATAGGCAGCTCTTCTAGGACTGGAGGCAGACACCAGGCTCTGCTCCTATTAACCAGAAAGGGTATGGACAGATCTAGCCAATAGCAATTCCATCACCTGGGCCCTAGGACCAGCCCATTCTATTCCNAGGCAGCATTTCCAGGACTGGAGGCAGACACCAGGCTCTGCTCCTATTAACCAGAAAGGGTATGGACAGATCTAGCCAATAGCAATTCCATCACCTGGGCCCTAGGACCAGCCCATTCTATTCCAGGAGGGTGTGGAGAGCTCCCGAATCTAGAAATGTGCCAGTGGCCACAGGACTCACCTCCATTGACCAGGAAGGGCTCAGAAAGATCCAGCCACTAGTAATTCCACCAGCAGGACCCACCCACCACCACTGACCCAGAGGATGCAGAAATTCTTCCGTCACTAGGAAATCCATCAGATTTCCTAGAACCTGACCCCATTATCCTGGGAGGGTGAAAAATAGCTGTCATTAGTGGGAAATCCACAAGCAGATGTCAGCCAGCACCTGCCCTGATGTCTCAGGAAGGTATGGATAACTCTCCCCACTAAGAAATATATCAGTAGATTTCTGAAAGTACCCATTGTCCTCGGAGCATGTAGAAAACTCTTGCTACTAGGAAATCTGCCAGTGGGTTCCAAGACCCACCCTGCTTACCTATGAGGGCACAGATAGCTTCTCCCACCAGTGAATTCATCCAGCAGAGGGGCTGAAACCATAGCTAAGCCCTGGGGCCTGAATGACTGAGGGTGAAGAGTTGAACTCTTTCCTTGCGGCTGCACAAACTGTGGAGTTACACCTCTGCTGATGGCTTTTTAAATTCAGTATCTGAAAAATACTTGAAAGAGCAAGTGCTTTTGCAGCTGGGACAGGTCTGGCTATAGCAGCTGTGGATTCTGTGGGCATACTCACATGGGGATAGGGACAGACCAGAATTGGAGCTGCCTCCTTAGTTCCCACCGTGGATCCAGGTACAGGACTACTGCAGCACTGGGACCTAACCTCAGTGTACCTGTGCCAGGGGACAAGTAAAAACAGCTACTGAGAGTCACCAGGACCACAGCTACTAAGAGTCACCAGGACCAATTGCTATCATACCCACAGTTTAGGTGGAACGCTTCCCTGGTGGCTCAGAGGTTAAAGCGTCTGCTTCTAATGCGGGAGACCCGGGTTCGATACCTGGGTTGGGAAGATCCCCTGGAAAAGGAAATGGCAGTTCACTCCAGTATTCTTGCCTGGAGAACCCCATGGATGGAGAAGCCTAGGAGGTTACAGTCCACGGGGTCTCAAAGAGTCAGACACGACTGAGCGACTTCACCTTCTCTTCCTTCCTAAGAGCAATATAGACAACAGTGTACTTTGTTAGCCCATACAACAGGTAAAAGAAGACACAACAGAGGACACTCACAGGTCAACAGCTCCAATGGAGGAAAATTCAGTGACTTTCCCCCAAGTGGGAATGCTACAATCCTGTTACCTTGCATCACAGATTAGGATCACAGCTGAGGGTTAGATCTGGGGTCCTCTACTCCAACAACTAGGGCATAGACCTGGCTCCTGACAGGGTAGTGATAAGTGAAAGTGAAGTTGCTCAGTCATGTCCCACTCTTTGTGGCCCCATGGACTGTAGCCTACCAGGCTCCTCCGTCCATGGGGTTTTCTTGGCAAGAATACTGGAGTGGGTTGCCATTTCTTTCTCCAGGAGATCTTCCCAACCCAGGGATTAAACCCAGTCTCCCACATTGTAGGCAGACGCTTTATTATCTGAGCCACCAGGGAAGCAGGGAAGTCCTTTGGCAGGTCGGTATAATCACCCGACAGAGTTTCTGCCATAAGCCGTATGAGGGCACCACAGAACCACAGAACAACGCTCCTCACTTGCTTCGTGCAGGGCGTGCTATTCATTCATATAAGCACAAGTACAGCAGAAAACGCGTTTGCTAGGAGAACAAAGAACTGGAGCTCCAAGCATCCTTACCTTGTTCTGAAGAATCCTGGACGAGCCCCCAAGATGAAAGATTGCTGCTGAACCACAAAAGATGCCAAGATTCCTGGCCTTTGGAGGATAAGAATTCAATCTGGGGCCAGTGATGAGGCTTGATTTTTCAGAGATTTTGTGTAACAAAGTTTTATTAAAGTGTAAAAGAGATAGGGAAAGCTTCTGACACAGATATCAGAAGAGGGCAAAAGAGTACTCCAGTGATAAGCATAAAGAGGAAGCCCTGTTCAATATCTGGGTAAGCTCTGTTCACCACAAAACCAATCAACCCCCTCCCCCCTCCACCATCATCAATTGGATAACAGGAAAAGCCTCTCAATCAACCTCACCCACTAAGGGGCAAACTCCAGAGGTAAGAGGAAACGAAATCCTGTGGCCTGCAGAAAGGAGAGCACAAATAGAGTAAGTCTGAAAAAATAAAATGACAAGCAATAAAGTTACAGGTGAAGGAGCAAGGCAAAAACTTACAAGAATGACTAAACAAAAAGGTGATAAGCAATTCATTTGAAAAAGAATTCAGAGTAATGATGCTAAAAATAACCCAAGATTTTAGAAACAGAATAGAGGCACAAATTGAAAGATCTTAAAGAACTAAAGAACAAACAGATATAGTTGAACAAGACAATAATTGAAATTAAAATTCACCAGAAGGAATCAATAATCAAATAACAGAGGCAGAAGAACAGATAAGTGACCCTGAAGAGAGAGTGGTGGATATCTCAGCCACAGAACAGAGTAAAGAAAAGAGAATGAGAAGAAATGAGAACAGACTCAGAGACTTCTGAAACATTTATCACACCAAGATTCAAACCATAAGAATTCTAGAAAATGAAGAGAAAGGGTCTGAGAAAATATTTGAACACATGATAGTTGAAAATTTCCCTAGCATGGGAAAGGAAATAGTCACCCAAGTCCAGGAATCACAGAGAGTCCCTCACAAGATAAACCCAAGAGGAATACACCAAGACACATATTAATCAAACTTACAAAAATTAAACACAAAGAAAAAATATCAAAAGCAACAATTACATACAAGGGAATCCTCACAAATTTAGCAGCTGATTTTTAAGCAGAAATTATGCAGGACAGAAGAGAGTGGCAAAATGTATTTTAAAGTGATGAAAAAGAAAAACCTACACGAAAAATCCTCTACCCAGCAAGGCTCTCATTTAGATTCAACAGAGAAATTGAAAGCTTTACAGACAAGCAAAAGCTAAGAGAACTCAACACCATCAACTAGTGTTACTACAATTGCTAAAGGAGTTTCTCTAGGCAGGAAAAGCAAGAGAAAAGAACAAAAGAGGAAGGGAAGAAAAGTAGGCCTACAAAAACAAGCCCAAAACAATAAAATGGCAACAGGAACATACATATCTATAATTACCTTAGGACTTTTCAGGTGACTGGGTAGTAAAGAATCCACCTACCAATGCTGGAGACACGGATTCAATCTCTGGTCCAGGAATATCTCACATGCCAGGGAGCAACTAGCCCATGCACCACAACAATTGAGCCTGTGCTCTAGATTGCAGAAACTGCAACTACTGAAGCCTGAGAGCTCTAGAGCCTGTGCTCTGCAATAAGACAAGCCACTGCAATAAGAAGTGTGCACACCACAACTAGAGAGTAGCCCTCACTCACTACAACTAGAGAAAAGCCTACTCAACAATGAAGACCCAAGACAGCCAAAAATAAATAAATAAAACTTAAAAAAAATCACCTTAAATTTAAATTGATTAAGTGCTCCAATCAAAAGATAAAGATTGGCAGAATGAATACAAAACTAAGACACCTATATAAGCTGTCTACAAGAGACATACTTGGGACCTAGGGACACACATAGATTGAAAGTAAGGAATGGAAAAAGGTATCTCATGCAAATAGAAATCAAAATAATGTTGAAATAGTTGGAGAAGACTCTTGAGAGTCTCTTGGACTGCAAGGAGATTCAATCAGTCCATTCTGAAGGAGATCAACCCTGGAATTTCTTTGGAAGAAATGATGCTAAAGCCGAAGCTCCAGTGCTTTGGCCACCTCATGAGAAGAGTTGACTCATTGGAAAAGACTCTGATGCTGGGAGGGACTGGGGGCAGGAGGAGAAGTGGACGACAGAGGATGAGATGGCTGGATGGCATCATGGACTCGATGGACGTGAGTCTGAGTGAACTCTGGGAGTTGGTGATGGACAGGGAGGCCTGGCGTGCTGCGATTCGTGGGGTCACAAAGAGTGGGACACGACTAAGCGACTGAACTGAACTGATATAAGAGAAAATAGACTTTAAAATAAATACTGTTAAAAGAGACAAAGAAGGACACTGCAGAATGATCAAGGAATCAATTCAAGAAGATATAGCAATTGAAATATATTTATGAGCCCAACATAGGAACAGCTCAGTGCAAGTGAATGACAGCAACCATAAAATGGGAAATCAAAAATAACCCAACAATACTGGGGAGAATTCAATACCTCATTAATATCAATGGGCAGGTCATCTAGACAGAAAATTTAACAAGAAAACTCAAGCCTTAAATGACATTAGATCAGATAGACTTAACTAACACTTAATAGGACATTTTATCCCCAAACAGCATAAAACACATTTTTCTTGAGTCTTGAAATATTCTCCATGATAGACCACATCTTGGGTCACAAATCAAACCTTGGTAAACTTAGTATAATTAAAATCATATCAAACATATTTTCTGACCACAAAACATTGAGATTTGAAATCAGTTGCAATAAAAATAAGTGTAAAAAACAAAAACAACAACAACAGTTCCCTGGTAGTCAAGTGGTTAAGACTCTTCTTTGCAATGCAAGGGACACCAGTTCAATCCCTGTTCTTGGAAGATCCCACATTCCATGGGACAAGAAAGGTAAGCTCGTTTGCCACAACTACAGAGCCTGCACTCTGGAGTCCGTGAGCTGCAACTACTAAGCCCACATGCTGCAACTCCTGAGATGCATGCCTAGAGCCTGTGCTCTACAAGATAAGTCACCACAATGAGGAGCCTGCACACTGCAGCAAATAGTAACCCCCTGATCGCTGCAACTACAGAAAGTCTGTGTGTAGCAACAAAGACCCACCACAGCCAAAACATAAAAAATGCATAAATCTCTACAAAGTCCCCACAAACACAGGGATGCTAAATGATATGCTACTAAATAACAATGGATTACTGAAGAAATCAAAGAGGAGATAAAAAAAATACTTAGAAAAAAAGCAACAACAAAGCATCATGACCCAAAACCTATTGGATATAGCAAAAGCAGTTCTGAGGGAATTTTATAGCAACACAACCTCACTTCAAGAACCAAGAAAAATCACAAATAACCTTACTTTGCACCTAAAGCAGCTAGATAAAGAAGAACAAACAAAACCTAAAGTGAGTATAAGAAAAGAAATCACAAAGATCAGAGCATAAATAAATGAAATAGAAATGAAGAAACTATGGCAAAGATCAGTGAAAGTAAAAGGAGGTTATTTTAGACACACACACAAAAAATTGATAAAACTTCAGCCAGACTCATCAAAACACAAAGAGAGAGGACTCAAACCAACAACATTAGAAATGAAAAAGGAGAAGTTACAATTGAGATCACAGAAATACAAACACTCAGAATAGTATGAACAACTATATGCCAATACAATGGACAACCTGAAAGAAATGGAAAAATTCTTAGAAAGGTACAAATTTTCAAGACTGAATCAGGAAGAAAAAAAAATATAAACAGACCAGTCACAATTAATGAAATTGAAATTGTGATTTTAAAATCTTCCAAAAACAAAAGTCCAGGACCAGATGGCTTCACAGGCAAATTTTATCAAATATTTAGAGGAGCTAGCATCTATTTTTCTCAAACTCATCCAAAAAATATCACAGATGGAGGAAAACTCCCAAGTTCATTCAGCAATGTCACCATCACCCTAACATGAAAAATAGACAAAGATATCAAAAAACTTGAACAGGAAAATTGTAGGCCAACATCTTTGATAAATACAGACCCCAAATTCTCACAAACAGAATCCTAAAACACATTAAAAGTATTATACTCCATAATCAAGTGGCATTTATCTTGGGGATGCAAGCA
>SJYW01021200.1:248428-313298 GCA_006410735.1 Raphicerus campestris | reverse complement strand
CATCAATTGGATAACAGGAAAAGCCTCTCAATCAGCCTCACCCACTAAGGGGCAAACTCCAGAGGTAAGAGGAAACGAAATCCTGTGGCCTGCAGAAAGGAGAGCACAAATAGAGTAAGTCTGAAAAAATAAAATGACAAGCAATAAAGTTACAGGTGAAGGAGCAAGGCAAAAACTTACAAGAATGACTAAACAAAAAGGTGATAAGCAATTCATTTGAAAAAGAATTCAGAGTAATGATGCTAAAAATAACCCAAGATTTTAGAAACAGAATAGAGGCACAAATTGAGACAATAGAAGAAAGGTTTTACAAAGATCTTACAGAACTAAAGAACAAACAGATATAGTTGAACAAGACAATAATTGAAATTAAAATTCACCAGAAGGAATCAATAATCAAATAACAGAGGCAGAAGAACAGATAAGTGACCCTGAAGAGAGAGTGGTGGATATCTCAGCCACAGAACAGAGTAAAGAAAAGAGAATGAGAAGAAATGAGAACAGACTCAGAGACTTCTGAAACATTTATCACACCAAGATTCAAACCATAAGAATTCTAGAAAATGAAGAGAAACGGTCTGAGAAAATATTTGAACACATGATAGTTGAAAATTTCCCTAGCATGGGAAAGGAAGTCACCCAAGTCCAGGAAGCACAGAGAGTCCCTCACAAGATAAACCCAAGAGGAATACACCAAGACACATATTAATCAAACTTACAAAAATTAAACACAAAGAAAAAATATCAAAAGCAACAATTACATACAAGGGAATCCTCACAAATTTAGCAGCTGATTTTTAAGCAGAAATTATGCAGGACAGAAGAGAGTGGCAAAATGTATTTTAAAGTGATGAAAAAGAAAAACCTACACGAAAAATCCTCTACCCAGCAAGGCTCTCATTTAGATTCAACAGAGAAATTGAAAGCTTTACAGACAAGCAAAAGCTAAGAGAACTCAACACCATCAACTAGTGTTACTACAATTGCTAAAGGAGTTTCTCTAGGCAGGAAAAGCAAGAGAAAAGAACAAAAGAGGAAGGGAAGAAAAGTAGGCCTACAAAAACAAGCCCAAAACAATAAAATGGCAACAGGAACATACATATCTATAATTACCTTAGGACTTTTCAGGTGACTGGGTAGTAAAGAATCCACCTACCAATGCTGGAGACACGGATTCAATCTCTGGTCCAGGAATATCTCACATGCCAGGGAGCAACTAGCCCATGCACCACAACAATTGAGCCTGTGCTCTAGATTGCAGAAACTGCAACTACTGAAGCCTGAGAGCTCTAGAGCCTGTGCTCTGCAATAAGACAAGCCACTGCAATAAGAAGTGTGCACACCACAACTAGAGAGTAGCCCTCACTCACTACAACTAGAGAAAAGCCTACTCAACAATGAAGACCCAAGACAGCCAAAAATAAATAAATAAAACTTAAAAAAAATCACCTTAAATTTAAATTGATTAAGTGCTCCAATCAAAAGATAAAGATTGGCAGAATGAATACAAAACTAAGACACCTATATAAGCTGTCTACAAGAGACATACTTGGGACCTAGGGACACACATAGATTGAAAGTAAGGAATGGAAAAAGGTATCTCATGCAAATAGAAATCAAAATAATGTTGAAATAGTTGGAGAAGACTCTTGAGAGTCTCTTGGACTGCAAGGAGATTCAATCAGTCCATTCTGAAGGAGATCAACCCTGGAATTTCTTTGGAAGGAATGACGCTAAAGCCGAAGCTCCAGTGCTTTGGCCACCTCATGAGAAGAGTTGACTCATTGGAAAAGACTCTGATGCTGGGAGGGACTGGGGGCAGGAGGAGAAGTGAACGACAGAGGATGAGATGGCTGGATGGCATCATGGACTCGATGGACGTGAGTCTGAGTGAACTCTGGGAGTTGGTGATGGACAGGGAGGCCTGGCGTGCTGCGATTCGTGGGGTCACAAAGAGTTGGACATGACTGAGCGACTGAACTGAACTGATATAAGAGAAAATAGACTTCAAAATAAAGACTGTTAAAAGAGACAAAGAAGGACACTGCAGAATGATCAAGGAATCAATTCAAGAAGATATAGCAATTGAAATATATTTATGAGCCCAACATAGGAACAGCTCAGTGCAAGTGAATGACAGCAACCATAAAATGGGAAATCAAAAATAACCCAACAATACTGGGGAGAATTCAATACCTCATTAATATCAATGGGCAGGTCATCTAGACAGAAAATTTAACAAGAAAACTCAAGCCTTAAATGACATTAGATCAGATAGACTTAACTAACACTTAATAGGACATTTTATCCCCAAACAGCATAAAACACATTTTTCTTGAGTCTTGAAATATTCTCCATGATAGACCACATCTTGGGTCACAAATCAAACCTTGGTAAACTTAGTATAATTAAAATCACATCAAACATATTTTCTGACCACAAAACATTGAGATTTGAAATCAGTTGCAATAAAAATAAGTGTAAAAAACAAAAACAACAACAACAGTTCCCTGGTAGTCAAGTGGTTAAGACTCTTCTTTGCAATGCAAGGGACACCAGTTCAATCCCTGTTCTTGGAAGATCCCACATTCCATGGGACAAGAAAGGTAAGCTCGTTTGCCACAACTACAGAGCCTGCACTCTGGAGTCCGTGAGCTGCAACTACTAAGCCCACATGCTGCAACTCCTGAGATGCATGCCTAGAGCCTGTGCTCTACAAGATAAGTCACCACAATGAGAAGCCTGCACACTGCAGCAAATAGTAACCCCCTGATCGCTGCAACTACAGAAAGTCTGTGTGTAGCAACAAAGACCCACCACAGCCAAAACATAAATGCATAAATCTCTACAAAGCCCCACAAACACAGGGATGCTAAATGATATGCTACTAAATAACAATGGATCACTGAAGAAATCAAAGAGGAGATAAAAAAAATACTTAGAAGAAAAGCAACAACAAAGCATCATGACCCAAAACCTATTGAATATAGCAAAAGCAGTTCTGAGGGAATTTTATAGCAACACAACCTCACTTCAAGANTGGATTACTGAAGAAATCAAAGAGGAGATAAAAAAAATACTTAGAAAAAAAGCAACAACAAAGCATCATGACCCAAAACCTATTGGATATAGCAAAAGCAGTTCTGAGGGAATTTTATAGCAACACAACCTCACTTCAAGAACCAAGAAAAATCACAAATAACCTTACTTTGCACCTAAAGCAGCTAGATAAAGAAGAACAAACAAAACCTAAAGTGAGTATAAGAAAAGAAATCACAAAGATCAGAGCATAAATAAATGAAATAGAAATGAAGAAACTATGGCAAAGATCAGTGAAAGTAAAAGGAGGTTATTTTAGACACACACACAAAAAATTGATAAAACTTCAGCCAGACTCATCAAAACACAAAGAGAGAGGACTCAAACCAACAACATTAGAAATGAAAAAGGAGAAGTTACAATTGACATCACAGAAATACAAACACTCAGAATAGTATGAACAACTATATGCCAATACAATGGACAACCTGAAAGAAATGGAAAAATTCTTAGAAAGGTACAAATTTTCAAGACTGAATCAGGAAGAAAAAAAAAATATAAACAGACCAGTCACAATTAATGAAATTGAAATTGTGATTTTAAAATCTTCCAAAAACAAAAGTCCAGGACCAGATGGCTTCACAGGCAAATTTTATCAAATATTTAGAGGAGCTAGCATCTATTTTTCTCAAACTCATCCAAAAAATATCACAGATGGAGGAAAACTCCCAAGTTCATTCAGCAATGTCACCATCACCCTAACATGAAAAATANAGGACCAGATGGCTTCACAGGCAAATTTTATCAAATATTTAGAGGAGCTAGCATCTATTTTTCTCAAACTCATCCAAAAAATATCACAGATGGAGGAAAACTCCCAAGTTCATTCAGCAATGTCACCATCACCCTAACATGAAAAATAGACAAAGATATCAAAAAACTTGAACAGGAAAATTGTAGGCCAACATCTTTGATAAATACAGACCCCAAATTCTCACAAACAGAATCCTAAAACACATTAAAAGTATTATACTCCATAATCAAGTGGCATTTATCTTGGGGATGCAAGCATTCTACAATATATGTAAATTAATCAATGTGATACACTGTATTAACAAATTAAATAATTAAAAATTTGATCATCTCAATCAGTTCAGTTCAGTTCAGTAACTCAGTCGTGTCCGACTCTTTGCGACCCCATGAATTGCAGCATGCCAGGCCTCCCTGTCGATCACCATCTACCGGAGTTCACTCAGACGCACGTCCATCGACTCGGTGATGCCATCCAGACATCTCATNAGTGCAACACTTTCATAGCATCATCTTCCAGGATTTGAAATAGTTCAGCTGGAATTCCATCACCTCCACTAGCTTTGTTTGCAGTGATGACATAGGATAATAATCACACTGAACCTTTAGTATACATATAGGTAAAATATACCCAATGGTGACATTTCTTCAAAAGTTATTTTAAAGAATAAATGAGACATTGTCAGATAAGTCTGAGTATATTGTATGATCATACTGATGCCCAGTACACGGTTGTTATGAAAGGTTGTTGTTGAATCACAACACTGGGATTCTTGGCCCTCGGAGGAGAAGAATTCAATCTGGGGCCAGAGACAAAGCTTGATTGCTCAGAGCTTTTGTGTAATAAAGTTCTATTAAAGTATAAAGGAGATAGAGAAAGCTTCTGACATAGGCATCAGAAGGGGGCTGAAAGAGTACCCCCCCTGCTAGTCTTTAGCTGGATGTTACATAGTCACCAGCAGTTTGTTAATGAAAGAAAGGAATGTCTCAAAACTAAGAATGGCACCAGGCCCCTCACCCATAANTTCTGACATAGGCATCAGAAGGGGGCTGAAAGAGTACCCCCCCTGCTAGTCTTTAGCTGGATGCTACATAGTCACCAGCAGTCTGTTAATGAAAGAAAGGAATGTCTCAAAACTAAGAATGGCACCAGGCCCCTCACCCATAAGATGTATTTTGGGATAATCTTGGCTCCAAATGATTCATCTTGGGCCATAAAAGGATTAACTTGAATCTTGAAGAAGGGCAGAACACCATACAAATAATGTCATTTACATAGATTAGAGGAACAATATCGGAGTATAACATACTGGTTTATCAAGTAGATTCTGAGACCAAAAGGCTGAACCAACTTGAAGACAGAGTTTGGGGTAAATGCATAGTATATTAGCATAGCTTAAGATAAACATTTCCATAAGAAAAAGGCATTAGTTAACTTCAGGTGAAACCAGGTGTCATGGCAACACAGAATTTTAAGAGAAACCTCCTTTTAAATTTGTACAGAGAAGGAAAATATATCACTAGTTTGTTTCCTCCTGCCGCTTAAGAGAGATAAAATGTCTGACACTTGCAGGCTATTTCCTCCATTTGGAGACCCCTGGCCTTCCTGCCTGTTACCCTCTCAGTTACTACATTAACACAACTATTGGTTGTTGTGGTATTAGTACACTTAGTCCAGTAGCCATTATAATAAACCTGAGAGGCAAGAGCTATATCCTTCTAGTTTTCCCCTCTGACTTCTACTCATATTAAGCCTCAAGTGTCTTTTCATTTGACTTTTTTTTCATTTATTTCTTCCTCTGAATTCATTCACTTCTCCAGAGAACTCCTTTCACTCATTCAAGAAATCTTTGGAAAGTGTTTATCATGTGATCAGAACTGTGGAAAGAGGTGTTGAAGTTCGAGTGGTATGGAATTCAGGACACTAACCTGTGTGTGACAGTCTGAGCCACAGTCACACCCTGCTAGTAACAATCGACATGCTTGTTCTAATTCATTACTTTTATTTCTTCCCTGTCAAAATAAGTTATATAAAAGGCTTTGTCTTCCTGGGAGTGTTAATTACAACTTCCATCTCTGATGTGCTTAATCACTCAGTCATGTCTGACTTTGTAACTCCATGGACTGTAGCCTGCCTGTCTCCTCTGTCCATGGGGATTCTTCAGGCAAGAATACTGATGTGGGCTGCCATGCCATCCTCTAGGTTATCTTCCCAACCCAAGGATTGAACCCAGGTCTCCCACATTGCAAGTGGTTTCTTTACTGTCTGAGTCACCAGGGAAGCCCTTGAAGTTTGCTGGTTTCAGCCAAATCTACCAATCAACTTGTGACAATTATACTTTATCCTGGAGAAGAATAAAAGACATTGTAGTTTTGAGCAGGTGATAAACACTTTCAGTTTTATATTTTAGAAACATTTACCTGGGGCAGGTAAATTATAGAAGGGGCAGGACAGAAGGGATATATATATATATATGAAACTTAAAAGTTGCAATTTTTATATTGTTTGAAGACCTTAATGAAGACTACAGCCCAGAAGACAGCTTCTCAGATACCACTGAGAAACTGATCTGAAAAGGTAAGGGAGAAGTCAGAATATACAGAAGTTTTGCTGAGGGGAAAAAAAAAATGTGGTTGAATATCAAACCATTACTGCTAATTACAAAACCTGATAGCAAACAAACACAGCTCAAGTTCATGATGTTAGTGCTTATCTTTTCATGGGAGATGTAAGAATGGCTTATGAAAATTATTCCTTTGATATGCATCTTAACTATTAGCATCCTTGATGGCTAAGTTGGTAAAGAGTCTGCTTGCAGTATGGAAGAACTTCATCCTCTGGAGAATGAAATGGCAATCCACTCCAGTATTGTTGCCTGGAGAATTTCATGGACAGAGGAGCCTGGCGGGCTTCAGTTCACAAGGTCACAAAGAGTCAGACACTGAGTGGCTAACACCTTCTTCCTTAACTATCTATGGTTGATTCCTGGGTTATCCTGAATTTCCCCTAGGGCACACCTGGGGTTGGCTGCAGGGTCTGAGGGCTTGAAGGAAGACAGCATCTATTTTTTACCAGAAAGGCAGGCAACATTTGTGTTTACTGAACTGACAAGCAGGCAATTTATTATTATTATTATTTTTTGGCCACACCTTGAATAGTGACAGCTGAGTGCTGTGCTAAGCCATGTCTGACAGCCATGGACTGTCACTTGCTAGGCTCTTCTGTCCATGGAATTTTCCAGGCAAGAATACTGGAGAGGATTGGCATTTTTTACTCCAGGGGATCTTTCTGATCCAGGGATCAAACCCGTATCTCTTTCCTCTCCTGCATTGGCAGGCAAATTCTTTACCACTAGCAGTATGTGGGATGACAGTTTAGCATACGTACCCTAACCTACTCAGAAGCTAGCCACTTCAGACTGCTGATCTGATTTGTTTCTCCATTTTATCTGTTCACTCCTGACATGCATAGTGGTTTCAACCAAAAGCTAGATTATATTAAGACAGATGGTATTACCCTAATATTATCTCCACACAAAGTAGCTCTGTCTCTTCCCTTTCCTAAAAACTGCCTGGTAGTAATTTCCTGATTTATTTCACAGACCCAGGAAATGGTGTGTATAGAAACATTTCCCTCACAACTTCAGGAATCTCACTGAGGATGTTGGATTAGGTTCCACCTACTCTTGCCAACATAAATTGCCCTCTATTGTTATAAGAGTTTCCACGGGATAACACTAGTTAGAGTAAGAGTGAACAAGTAGTTATTGAAAACACCTCCTTTCTCCCATAAAATGAAGACTGTGCTAAATAGTGTTATTTATTTGTTTTATTTTGTCCTCACAACAACACTGATTGGCATATTCTGACTTTAAACTGAAAATGTTTACCCCAGATAGGTTCTTGAACTTATGCGCCCAGGACATGAATCTGGCTAGACTCCACAGTCTTTTAACTGAGATCGCATACATGGGCTCAAGACTTACTAAAACCCAGATTCTTTGATGTCTCATTGCAGAATGAATTCAGTGAGAACCAAAGTGATAAGTAAGAAGTGAATTTATTTAGAGAGAACACACTCCACAGATGGTGTGTGTCATCCTAGAATGCAAGAGTGGTCCTCAGAAGGCATGGCTACTTTTCATAGGCTGGGTAATTTCATAGGCTAAGTCAGATAAATATTCCAACTATTTTGAGGAATAGGTGGGGATTTCCAGTGGACCACCTCCCACTTTTTGGTCTTTGATTGTTGGCCTCAGAACTGTCATGGTGTCTGTGGGTGTGCATTTGGCTTGCTGATGTGTTACAATGTGTGTATATTGAGACTTAAGGTCTAGTGGAAATAGACTAGTTCCCCATCTTGGACCTATTTGGTTCTTATCAGTTTATGTTGTCATCTTTTTATGACAACAATTTATGTTGTCATCTTTTAAAGTTTGTGCCCTATCCCCTTCCCTCCTATTTCAATTCTCCATAATTTATTTTTGCATTCTATCACAACTACCTTAGAGGAAATCTTGAATCCTACTATTAATACTATTGAGAGCCATTTGCAAAAAAAAAAAAAAAGTCAATATGTTCAGTGATTAAAAAGAAACATATTTAATATAAAAAACCTTTAAATTATCCAATAATAGACAGATTTAGCTACTATTTCAGAAAATGACAAGAACTAGAAATGGTCTAATGGACGCCACATTGAAGCAAGAACTAAGAGTATTTTGGCACAATTATTTGTTTTTATATTAGATTTGTATCATACTATTTTACATTTGGAATTCATTTTTTATTATTTCTGATGAAAATTTTACTTCCATGATGTGAGTTTGCAGTGATGACTAGAAGAGTATGTCTGTTTCTTTCTCCTCCTCTATTGTTCTTCTGGTGCACAGAAAATGAGCCCATTTCTGTTTAGCTCTTTTTTCCTCCTAAATGATTTAGAAAGTATGTCTAAAATAGTTTTTATATCATTTAACCTGTTCTCATTTCTGGTGAGTCTTCTATCTTTCATTTTGTGCGATGTTGCTAGGCAATGTCTAAACTATCCTTTATTTCTTGTGATTCTTTAGCTTCTCCATATTACAGAATAAGTTTTGAGCAGAGGACACAGAAACACAATGTGCCATTTCTACTCTGTGTCTGAATTTTTCTTGATCCCAGAATAACCAAGCTTAATATGAAGGGAATGGGGTACTATTTGTTTAAAGACTTATTAGCAAAAATTCTACCTAACAGTTCAAACACAGGGAGAAACATAATTACATGAGTGGATTGTCAGCTGCCTCCTGAATTCCTCTGTGTCTCAGGGGACAGAATAAAAATGACTGGCAATTATAGTTCAAAATCAGAAGGAATTGTTTTGATAGCTTTAGCAATAGCTTTCTTATTTTTTATAAAGTTATGTTCATAAATGAATGTCTGTGGCAATTTGTGCAATATTATACTTTGTTAGCAGTAATTACTACTTAATATAATCTATGTGACATAATGACATAAAAAGCTTTCTGAGACATACACTATTTCAGGGTAAAACCTCATGAAATATTATCCTTATTTATGAAATATTTTGTGGTAATATTTTATCTACTTAATTTTTAGCAATAGTTTATTTCTTTAGCTATGACATATTTTTCAAATTTAATTACTTTATTGCATAAATTTAAAATCAGAAATTATCAACATTCAATAGTTATACAATTTCAGAGCATAAGAATCATCCATTTTCTTAAAAACTTGTTTGGATATGCAAATTTAAATAGAAAAGTACTCTTGCAAAGAAGTGTCTATTTCAGAGAATATTAAAAATATGTTGTATGATTTTTTTATAAAGGTTTANAAAAAAAAAAAAAAAAAGTCAATATGTTCAGTGATTAAAAAGAAACATATTTAATATAAAAAACCTTTAAATTATCCAATAATAGACAGATTTAGCTACTATTTCAGAAAATGACAAGAACTAGAAATGGTCTAATGGACGCCACATTGAAGCAAGAACTAAGAGTATTTTGGCACAATTATTTGTTTTTATATTAGATTTGTATCATACTATTTTACATTTGGAATTCATTTTTTATTATTTCTGATGAAAATTTTACTTCCATGATGTGAGTTTGCAGTGATGACTAGAAGAGTATGTCTGTTTCTTTCTCCTCCTCTATTGTTCTTCTGGTGCACAGAAAATGAGCCCATTTCTGTTTAGCTCTTTTTTCCTCCTAAATGATTTAGAAAGTATGTCTAAAATAGTTTTTATATCATTTAACCTGTTCTCATTTGAGTCTTCTATCTTTCATTTTGTGCGATGTTGCTAGGCAATGTCTAAACTATCCTTTATTTCTTGTGATTCTTTAGCTTCTCCATATTACAGAATAAGTTTTGAGCAGAGGACACAGAAACACAATGTGCCATTTCTACTCTGTGTCTGAATTTTTCTTGATCCCAGAATAACCAAGCTTAATATGAAGGGAATGGGGTACTATTTGTTTAAAGACTTATTAGCAAAAATTCTACCTAACAGTTCAAACACAGGGAGAAACATAATTACATGAGTGGATTGTCAGCTGCCTCCTGAATTCCTCTGTGTCTCAGGGGACAGAATAAAAATGACTGGCAATTATAGTTCAAAATCAGAAGGAATTGTTTTGATAGCTTTAGCAATAGCTTTCTTATTTTTTATAAAGTTATGTTCATAAATGAATGTCTGTGGCAATTTGTGCAATATTATACTTTGTTAGCAGTAATTACTACTTAATATAATCTATGTGACATAATGACATAAAAAGCTTTCTGAGACATACACTATTTCAGGGTAAAACCTCATGAAATATTATCCTTATTTATGAAATATTTTGTGGTAATATTTTATCTACTTAATTTTTAGCAATAGTTTATTTCTTTAGCTATGACATATTTTTCAAATTTAATTACTTTATTGCATAAATTTAAAATCAGAAATTATCAACATTCAATAGTTATACAATTTCAGAGCATAAGAATCATCCATTTTCTTAAAAACCTGTTTGGATATGCAAATTTAAATAGAAAAGTACTCTTGCAAAGAAGTGTCTATTTCAGAGAATATTAAAAATATGTTGTATGATTTTTTTATAAAGGTTTATATCTTCTCTNCATCTTTTAAAGTTTGTGCCCTATCCCCTTCCCTCCTATTTCAATTCTCCATAATTTATTTTTGCATTCTATCACAACTACCTTAGAGGAAATCTTGAATCCTACTATTAATACTATTGAGAGCCATTTGAAAAAAAAAAAAAAAAGTCAATATGTTCAGTGATTAAAAAGAAACATATTTAATATAAAAAACCTTTAAATTATCCAATAATAGACAGATTTAGCTACTATTTCAGAAAATGACAAGAACTAGAAATGGTCTAATGGACGCCACATTGAAGCAAGAACTAAGAGTATTTTGGCACAATTATTTGTTTTTATATTAGATTTGTATCATACTATTTTACATTTGGAATTCATTTTTTATTATTTCTGATGAAAATTTTACTTCCATGATGTGAGTTTGCAGTGATGACTAGAAGAGTATGTCTGTTTCTTTCTCCTCCTCTATTGTTCTTCTGGTGCACAGAAAATGAGCCCATTTCTGTTTAGCTCTTTTTTCCTCCTAAATGATTTAGAAAGTATGTCTAAAATAGTTTTTATATCATTTAACCTGTTCTCATTTCTGTTGAGTCTTCTATCTTTCATTTTGTGCGATGTTGCTAGGCAATGTCTAAACTATCCTTTATTTCTTGTGATTCTTTAGCTTCTCCATATTACAGAATAAGTTTTGAGCAGAGGACACAGAAACACAATGTGCCATTTCTACTCTGTGTCTGAATTTTTCTTGATCCCAGAATAACCAAGCTTAATATGAAGGGAATGGGGTACTATTTGTTTAAAGACTTATTAGCAAAAATTCTACCTAACAGTTCAAACACAGGGAGAAACATAATTACATGAGTGGATTGTCAGCTGCCTCCTGAATTCCTCTGTGTCTCAGGGGACAGAATAAAAATGACTGGCAATTATAGTTCAAAATCAGAAGGAATTGTTTTGATAGCTTTAGCAATAGCTTTCTTATTTTTTATAAAGTTATGTTCATAAATGAATGTCTGTGGCAATTTGTGCAATATTATACTTTGTTAGCAGTAATTACTACTTAATATAATCTATGTGACATAATGACATAAAAAGCTTTCTGAGACATACACTATTTCAGGGTAAAACCTCATGAAATATTATCCTTATTTATGAAATATTTTGTGGTAATATTTTATCTACTTAATTTTTAGCAATAGTTTATTTCTTTAGCTATGACATATTTTTCAAATTTAATTACTTTATTGCATAAATTTAAAATCAGAAATTATCAACATTCAATAGTTATACAATTTCAGAGCATAAGAATCATCCATTTTCTTAAAAACCTGTTTGGATATGCAAATTTAAATAGAAAAGTACTCTTGCAAAGAAGTGTCTATTTCAGAGAATATTAAAAATATGTTGTATGATTTTTTTATAAAGGTTTATATCTTCTCTGTTCAGTTCAGTTCAGTTGCTCAGTCATGTCCGACTCTTTGCGACCCCATGAATCGCAGCATGCCAGGCCTCCCTGTCCATCACCAACTACTGGAGTTCACTCAGACTCATGCCATCTTCTCTGTTAACCTTACACAAACCAAAAAGTTCAATTAGCTTTAAAAAAGACAAAGTCTTACATGTATGGGCATGTATCCTGTTTAAAAGAAGAAAAAGAAAAGAAAAAGTCTATTTAGAGTTGTTTAACATGTTTTTCAGTTTACTGAAACTGGATATTTACCATGGTTTATGTGTTTCTTTTAATTTAATATTATTGCTAGTTTTAAAGATGAAGATGTAGAAAACAGGGTATCACAGACCAAGTGGGCTCCTGCTTCAAAAATCCATCTGTTCCAACCGGGGAGGGGGATATGGTGAGGAATTTTATAGCAGTAGTTAAAGGGTAAGAGTTGCTGACAAGGTTTAGGGTGTGTTCCAGGTTTCAGGTGGTTGGTCTCCTAATCTTGGTGAACTTCTCTGGTTCTTGTAATCTTGCCTCGGGTGGTTTCTTACTTCTCTTCCTTGATTAGAAATTGTGGTCCCATCACTTCATGGGAAATAGATGGGGAAACAGTGGAAATAGTGTCAGACTTTATTTTGGGAGGCTTCAAAATCACTGCAGATGGTGACTGCAACCGTGAAATTAAAAGATGCTTACTCTTTGGAAGAAAAGTTATGATAAACCTAGACAGCATATTCAAAAGCAGAGACATTACTTTGCTGACTAAGGTCCATCTAGTCAAGGCTATGGTTTTTCCAGTAGTCATGTATGGATATGAGAGTTGTACTGTGAAGAAGGCTGAGTGCCAAAGAATTGATGCTTTTGAACTGTGGTGTTGGAGAAGACTCTTGAGAGTTCCTTGGACTCCAAGGAGATCCAACCAGTCCATTCTGAAGGAGATCAACCCTGGGATTTCTTTGGAAGGAATGATGCTAAAGCTGAAACCCCAGTACTTTGTCCACCTCATGCAAAGAGTTGACTCATTGGAAAAGACTTTGATGTTGGGAGGGATTGGGGGCAGGAGGAGAAGGGGACAACAGAGGATGAGATGGCTGAAGGGCATCACTGACTCAATGAATGTGAGTCTGAGTGAACTCTGGGAGTTGGTGATGGACAGGGAGGCCTGGCATGCTATGATTCATGGGTTTGCAAAGAGTCGGACACGACTGAGCGACTGAACTGAACTGAATTGAAAATCTGTCCTTTGGAACTCAGGGAAGGTTATGAAGACTGGAGTCTTGCCTACAGAAATGGCGATTAAAAAGGCTTCTGTGACCAGAAGCCCCACAGAGTCCTCCTCATAGGTTACACAGTTCCTTTGTGCTAAACACTGTACTAAATGGTACGTATAAATATTATAATTTATTCATAACTTTACCTATCTCCTGAGAAACATGTATAGAGGTCAAAAACAGCACTTAGAACCAGACATGAAACATCACACTGTTCAAAATTAGGAAAGCAGTATGTCAAGGCTGTATATTGTTACCTTTCGTACTTAACTTATATGCAGAGTATATCATGCAAAATGCCAGACTGGACTGATCATGAGCTGAAATCAAAACTGCCAGGAAAAATAACAATAACCTCAGGTATGCAGATAATACCACTCTATCTGAGTGGTCCAATACTTTGGCCACCTGATATGAAGAGCTGACTCATTGGGAAAGACCCTGATGCTGGAAAAGATTGAGGGCAGGAGAAGAAGGGAATGACAGAGGATGAGATGGTTGGATGGCATCATTGACTCAATGGACATGGGTTTGGGTGGACTCCAGGAGTTGATGATGGACAGGGAGGCCTGGCCTGCTGCAGTTCATGGGGTCACAAAGAGTCAGACACGACTGAGCGACTGAACTGAACTGAAAGAGGAACTAAAGAGCCTCTTGATGAAGGTTAAAGAGATGGGTGAAAAAGCTGGCTTAAAACTCAACATTCAAAAAACTAAGATCAAGGCATCCAGCCTGATTACTTCATGGCAAATAGATGGGAAAAAGTGGAAATAGTGGAAGATTTCCTTTTCTTGGGCTCTAAAATCACTGTGGTTGATGACTGCAGCCATGAAATTAAAAAAACTCTTGTTCCTTGGAAGAAAACCTATGGCAAACCTAGCATGAGTGTATACTACGTTGCTTCAGTCATGTNTCTATTTTTTACCAGAAAGGCAGGCAACATTTGTGTTTACTGAACTGACAAGCAGGCAATTTATTATTATTATTATTTTTTGGCCACACCTTGAATAGTGACAGCTGAGTGCTGTGCTAAGCCATGTCTGACAGCCATGGACTGTCACTTGCTAGGCTCTTCTGTCCATGGAATTTTCCAGGCAAGAATACTGGAGAGGATTGGCATTTTTTACTCCAGGGGATCTTTCTGATCCAGGGATCAAACCCGTATCTCTTTCCTCTCCTGCATTGGCAGGCAAATTCTTTACCACTAGCAGTATGTGGGATGACAGTTTAGCATACGTACCCTAACCTACTCAGAAGCTAGCCACTTCAGACTGCTGATCTGATTTGTTTCTCCATTTTATCTGTTCACTCCTGACATGCATAGTGGTTTCAACCAAAAGCTAGATTATATTAAGACAGATGGTATTACCCTAATATTATCTCCACACAAAGTAGCTCTGTCTCTTCCCTTTCCTAAAAACTGCCTGGTAGTAATTTCCTGATTTATTTCACAGACCCAGGAAATGGTGTGTATAGAAACATTTCCCTCACAACTTCAGGAATCTCACTGAGGATGTTGGATTAGGTTCCACCTACTCTTGCCAACATAAATTGCCCTCTATTGTTATAAGAGTTTCCACGGGATAACACTAGTTAGAGTAAGAGTGAACAAGTAGTTATTGAAAACACCTCCTTTCTCCCATAAAATGAAGACTGTGCTAAATAGTGTTATTTATTTGTTTTATTTTGTCCTCACAACAACACTGATTGGCATATTCTGACTTTAAACTGAAAATGTGTACCCCAGATAGGTTCTTGAACTTATGCGCCCAGGACATGAATCTGGCTAGACTCCACAGTCTTTTAACTGAGATCGCATACATGGGCTCAAGACTTACTAAAACCCAGATTCTTTGATGTCTCATTGCAGAATGAATTCAGTGAGAACCAAAGTGATAAGTAAGAAGTGAATTTATTTAGAGAGAACACACTCCACAGATGGTGTGTGTCATCCTAGAATGCAAGAGTGGTCCTCAGAAGGCATGGCTACTTTTCATAGGCTGGGTAATTTCATAGGCTAAGTCAGATAAATATTCCAACTATTTTGAGGAATAGGTGGGGATTTCCAGTGGACCACCTCCCACTTTTTGGTCTTTGATTGTTGGCCTCAGAACTGTCATGGTGTCTGTGGGTGTGCATTTGGCTTGCTGATGTGTTACAATGTGTGTATATTGAGACTTAAGGTCTAGTGGAAATAGACTAGTTCCCCATCTTGGACCTATTTGGTTCTTATCAGTTTATGTTGTCATCTTTTTATGACAACAATTTATGTTGTCATCTTTTAAAGTTTGTGCCCTATCCCCTTCCCTCCTATTTCAATTCTCCATAATTTATTTTTGCATTCTATCACAACTACCTTAGAGGAAATCTTGAATCCTACTATTAATACTATTGAGAGCCATTTGAAAAAAAAAAAAAAAAGTCAATATGTTCAGTGATTAAAAAGAAACATATTTAATATAAAAAACCTTTAAATTATCCAATAATAGACAGATTTAGCTACTATTTCAGAAAATGACAAGAACTAGAAATGGTCTAATGGACGCCACATTGAAGCAAGAACTAAGAGTATTTTGGCACAATTATTTGTTTTTATATTAGATTTGTATCATACTATTTTACATTTGGAATTCATTTTTTATTATTTCTGATGAAAATTTTACTTCCATGATGTGAGTTTGCAGTGATGACTAGAAGAGTATGTCTGTTTCTTTCTCCTCCTCTATTGTTCTTCTGGTGCACAGAAAATGAGCCCATTTCTGTTTAGCTCTTTTTTCCTCCTAAATGATTTAGAAAGTATGTCTAAAATAGTTTTTATATCATTTAACCTGTTCTCATTTCTGTTGAGTCTTCTATCTTTCATTTTGTGCGATGTTGCTAGGCAATGTCTAAACTATCCTTTATTTCTTGTGATTCTTTAGCTTCTCCATATTACAGAATAAGTTTTGAGCAGAGGACACAGAAACACAATGTGCCATTTCTACTCTGTGTCTGAATTTTTCTTGATCCCAGAATAACCAAGCTTAATATGAAGGGAATGGGGTACTATTTGTTTAAAGACTTATTAGCAAAAATTCTACCTAACAGTTCAAACACAGGGAGAAACATAATTACATGAGTGGATTGTCAGCTGCCTCCTGAATTCCTCTGTGTCTCAGGGGACAGAATAAAAATGACTGGCAATTATAGTTCAAAATCAGAAGGAATTGTTTTGATAGCTTTAGCAATAGCTTTCTTATTTTTTATAAAGTTATGTTCATAAATGAATGTCTGTGGCAATTTGTGCAATATTATACTTTGTTAGCAGTAATTACTACTTAATATAATCTATGTGACATAATGACATAAAAAGCTTTCTGAGACATACACTATTTCAGGGTAAAACCTCATGAAATATTATCCTTATTTATGAAATATTTTGTGGTAATATTTTATCTACTTAATTTTTAGCAATAGTTTATTTCTTTAGCTATGACATATTTTTCAAATTTAATTACTTTATTGCATAAATTTAAAATCAGAAATTATCAACATTCAATAGTTATACAATTTCAGAGCATAAGAATCATCCATTTTCTTAAAAACCTGTTTGGATATGCAAATTTAAATAGAAAAGTACTCTTGCAAAGAAGTGTCTATTTCAGAGAATATTAAAAATATGTTGTATGATTTTTTTATAAAGGTTTATATCTTCTCTGTTCAGTTCAGTTCAGTTGCTCAGTCATGTCCGACTCTTTGCGACCCCATGAATCGCAGCATGCCAGGCCTCCCTGTCCATCACCAACTACTGGAGTTCACTCAGACTCATGCCATCTTCTCTGTTAACCTTACACAAACCAAAAAGTTCAATTAGCTTTAAAAAAGACAAAGTCTTACATGTATGGGCATGTATCCTGTTTAAAAGAAGAAAAAGAAAAGAAAAAGTCTATTTAGAGTTGTTTAACATGTTTTTCAGTTTACTGAAACTGGATATTTACCATGGTTTATGTGTTTCTTTTAATTTAATATTATTGCTAGTTTTAAAGATGAAGATGTAGAAAACAGGGTATCACAGACCAAGTGGGCTCCTGCTTCAAAAATCCATCTGTTCCAACCGGGGAGGGGGATATGGTGAGGAATTTTATAGCAGTAGTTAAAGGGTAAGAGTTGCTGACAAGGTTTAGGGTGTGTTCCAGGTTTCAGGTGGTTGGTCTCCTAATCTTGGTGAACTTCTCTGGTTCTTGTAATCTTGCCTCGGGTGGTTTCTTACTTCTCTTCCTTGATTAGAAATTGTGGTCCCATCACTTCATGGGAAATAGATGGGGAAACAGTGGAAATAGTGTCAGACTTTATTTTGGGAGGCTTCAAAATCACTGCAGATGGTGACTGCAACCGTGAAATTAAAAGATGCTTACTCTTTGGAAGAAAAGTTATGATAAACCTAGACAGCATATTCAAAAGCAGAGACATTACTTTGCTGACTAAGGTCCATCTAGTCAAGGCTATGGTTTTTCCAGTAGTCATGTATGGATATGAGAGTTGTACTGTGAAGAAGGCTGAGTGCCAAAGAATTGATGCTTTTGAACTGTGGTGTTGGAGAAGACTCTTGAGAGTTCCTTGGACTCCAAGGAGATCCAACCAGTCCATTCTGAAGGAGATCAACCCTGGGATTTCTTTGGAAGGAATGATGCTAAAGCTGAAACCCCAGTACTTTGTCCACCTCATGCAAAGAGTTGACTCATTGGAAAAGACTTTGATGTTGGGAGGGATTGGGGGCAGGAGGAGAAGGGGACAACAGAGGATGAGATGGCTGAAGGGCATCACTGACTCAATGAATGTGAGTCTGAGTGAACTCTGGGAGTTGGTGATGGACAGGGAGGCCTGGCATGCTATGATTCATGGGTTTGCAAAGAGTCGGACACGACTGAGCGACTGAACTGAACTGAATTGAAAATCTGTCCTTTGGAACTCAGGGAAGGTTATGAAGACTGGAGTCTTGCCTACAGAAATGGCGATTAAAAAGGCTTCTGTGACCAGAAGCCCCACAGAGTCCTCCTCATAGGTTACACAGTTCCTTTGTGCTAAACACTGTACTAAATGGTACGTATAAATATTATAATTTATTCATAACTTTACCTATCTCCTGAGAAACATGTATAGAGGTCAAAAACAGCACTTAGAACCAGACATGAAACATCACACTGTTCAAAATTAGGAAAGCAGTATGTCAAGGCTGTATATTGTTACCTTTCGTACTTAACTTATATGCAGAGTATATCATGCAAAATGCCAGACTGGACTGATCATGAGCTGAAATCAAAACTGCCAGGAAAAATAACAATAACCTCAGGTATGCAGATAATACCACTCTATCTGAGTGGTCCAATACTTTGGCCACCTGATATGAAGAGCTGACTCATTGGGAAAGACCCTGATGCTGGAAAAGATTGAGGGCAGGAGAAGAAGGGAATGACAGAGGATGAGATGGTTGGACGGCATCATTGACTCAATGGACATGGGTTTGGGTGGACTCCAGGAGTTGATGATGGACAGGGAGGCCTGGCCTGCTGCAGTTCATGGGGTCACAAAGAGTCAGACACGACTGAGCGACTGAACTGAACTGAAAGAGGAACTAAAGAGCCTCTTGATGAAGGTTAAAGAGATGGGTGAAAAAGCTGGCTTAAAACTCAACATTCAAAAAACTAAGATCAAGGCATCCAGCCTGATTACTTCATGGCAAATAGATGGGAAAAAGTGGAAATAGTGGAAGATTTCCTTTTCTTGGGCTCTAAAATCACTGTGGTTGATGACTGCAGCCATGAAATTAAAAAAACTCTTGTTCCTTGGAAGAAAACCTATGGCAAACCTAGCATGAGTGTATACTACGTTGCTTCAGTCATGTCAAACTCTGTGCAGCCCTTCGGACCATAGCCTGCCAGGTTCCTCTGACCATGGGATTTTCTCACTGCTGGGCATACACACCGAGGAAACCAGAATTGAAAGAGACACATGTACCCCAATGTTCATCGCAGCATTGTTTATAATAGCCAGGACATGGAAGCAACCTAGATGTCCATCAGCAGATGAATGGATAAGAAAGGTGTGGTACATATACACAATGGAGTATTACTCAGACTTTAAAAAGAATACATTTGAATCAGTTCTAATGAGGTGGATGAAACTGGAGCCAATTATACAGAGTGAAGTAAGCCAGAAAGAAAAACACCAATGCAGCATACTAACACATATATATGGAATTTAGAAAGATGGTAATGATAACCTGTATGAGAGACAGCAAAAGAGATACAGACATATAGAGCAGGCTTTTGGACTCTGTGGGAGAGGGAGAAGGTGGGATGATTTGGGAGAATGGCATTGAAACATATATAATATCATGTAAGAAACGAATCACCAGTCTAGGTTTGATGCAGGATACAGGATGCTTGGGACTGCTGCACTGGGATGACCCAGAGAGATGGTATGGGGAGGGAGGTGAGAGGGGGGTTCAGGATTGGGAACTCATGTACACCCGTGGCGAATTCATGTTGATGTATGGCAAAACCAATACAGTATTGTAAAGTAAAATAAAGTAAAAAAGAAAAAAAGAAAGAAAAAGAATAAAAAGAGAGAAAAAAAAAAGAATATTGGCGTGGATTGCATGCCCTAATCCAGGAGATATTCCTGACTCAGGGATCAAACCCACTTCTTTTATGTATCCTGCATTGGCAGGCAGATTCTTTACCGCTAGTGACACCTGGAGTATTAAAGAGCAGAGACATCACTTTGCTGAGAAAGGACGGTATAGTCAAAACTATGATTTTTCCAGTAATCGTGTATGAGGGTTGGTCTATAAAGAAGGCTGAGCACCAAAGAACTGATGCTTTTGAATTGTGGTGCTGGACAAGACCCTTGAGAATCCCTTAGACAACAAGGAGATCAAACCAGTCAATCCTAGAGGAAATCAACCCTGAATATTCATTGGAAAGACTGAAGCTGAAGTTGAAGCTCCAATACTTTGGTCACTTGATGCAAAGAGCCTACACTGGGAAAGATCCCGATGTTTGGAGCAACTGAAGGCAAATGGAGTATAGAGTGACAGAGAAAGATATGGTTAGATAGTATCACTGACTCCGTGGATATGACATTTGAGCAAACTCTGGGAGATAGTTAGGACAAGGAAATCTGGTGTACTGCAAGCTATAGAGTCCCAAACAATCAGACATTACTTCGCAATTGAACAACTGAACAACAATTTATGTGCTATTTATTATAAACTTTATATTACAATTGAAGAATTGAACCACATATTAAGTAAATCAGCCCACAATGGCCCATCTAATCTTTAGGCAGAACTTCGGTAGAACTTGCACCTAATCATAGGCTGTAGTGCTGAATTGTCTTAACTCTTAATTATTTTGTCCTCTACCTTCTGTATAAAAGTACTTCAAGATTCTGACCAAAGTTTAAATATTTCTATTTTTCACCTAATAGTATCACCAAAAGTTTAGTTCGAGTCTTCGAGGTATGATGATAGTTCTGATTGAATAAAATGACTTGTGAATAATCATTTGTACAAACAGATATAAAATAATCCCACATTTTCTTGAAGACATCACTTTCATGTACTCTATTAGACTTCATGCTGCTGCTGCTGCTGCTAAGTCGCTTCAGTCATGTCCGACTCTGTGTGACCCCATAGACGGCAGCCCACCAGGCTCCCCCACCCCTGGGATTCTACAGGCAAGAATACTGGAGTTAGTTGCCATTTCCTTCTCCAATGCATAAAAGTGAAAAGTCAAAGTGAAGTCGCTCAGTTGTGTCCGACTCTTAGCCACCCCATGGACTGCAGCCTACCAGGCTTCTCCGCCCATGGGATTTTCCAGGCAAGAGTACTGGAGTGGGGTGCATTGCTTTCTCCATTAGACTTCATGGGCCTCAAACAAACTTAAAAAAAAAGTCTTTATCACAACATGTCCTCTCACTTGGTGACAATGTGTTATGTATCCATGTATCTGCCAATATGTTTAGGTTGAAAGGTTCAAGTGTTGCTTTTCAATAAATTATAATGATATACTTCTTTATATTTCTGTACAGAACATCTATAAAATAAACATCTCTGTGAATAAACATCTCTACAGGGAGACTCGATATGTTTTACAACAGATCAATTCAGTTCAGTTGCTCAGTCGTTTGCGACTCTTTGCGACCCCAGGAATCACTGTACACCAGGCCTCCCTGTCCATCATCAGCTCCCAGAGTTCACTCAAACTCACGTCCATCGAGTCAGTGATGCCATCCAGCCATCTCATTCTCTGTTGTCCCCTTCTCCCCCTGCCCCTAATCCCTCACAGCATCAGGGTCTTTTTCAATGAGTCAACTTTTTGCATGAGGTGGCCAAAGTACTGGAGTTTTAGCTTTAGCATCAGTCCTTCCAATGAACACCCAGGACTGATTTCCTTTAGGATAGACTAGCTGGATCTCCTTGCAGTCCAAGTGACACTCAAGAGTCTTCTCCAACACTACAGTTCAAAAGCATCAATTCTTCAGCGCTCAACTTTCTTCACAGTTCAACTCTCACATCCATACATGACCACTGGAAAAACCATACCCTTGACTAGATGGACCTTTGTAGGCAAAGTAATGTCTCTGCTTTTGAATATGCTATCTAGGTTGGTCATAACTTTCCTTCCAAGGAGTAAGTATCTTTTAATATCACAGCTGCAACCACCATCTGCACTGATTTTTGAGCCCCTCCCCCAAATAAAGTCTGACACTGTTTCCACAGTTTCTTCATCTATTTCCCATCAAATGATGAGACCGGATGCCATGATCTTCGTTTTCTAAATGTTGAGCTTTAAGCTAACTTTCTCACTCTCCTAGAGGCTTTTTAGCTCCTTTTCACTTTCTACCATAAGGGTGATGTCATCTGCATATCTGAGGTTATTGATATTTCTCTCAGCAATCCTGATTCCAGCTTGTGCTTCTTCCAGCCCAGTGTTTCTCATGATGTACTCTGCATAGAAGTTAAATAAGCAGGGTGACAATATACAGCCTTGACGTGCTCCTTTTCTTATATGGAACCAGTCTGTTGTTCCATGTCCAGTTTTAACTGTTGCTTCCTGACCTGCGTACAGATTTCTCAAGAGGCAGGTTAGGTGGTCTGAATTTTCCACAGTTCATTGTGATCCACACAATCAAAGGCTTTGGCATAGTCAATAAAGCAGAAATAGATGTTTTTCTGGAACTCTCTTGCTTTTCCCATGATCCAGTGGATGTTGGCAATTTGACCTCTGGTTCCTCTGCCTTTTCTAAAACCAGCTTGAACATCTGGAAGTTCCTGGTTCACGTATTGCTGAAGCCTGGCTTGGAGAATTTTGAGCATTACTTTATTAGCGTGTGAGATGAGTGCAACTGCACGGTAGTTTGAGCATTCTTTGGCATTGCCTTTCTTTGGTATTGGAATGTAAACTAACCTTTTCCAGTCCTGTGGCCACTGCAGAGTTTTACAAATTTGCTGGCATACTGAATGCAGCACTTTCATAGCATCATCTTTTAGGATTTGAAATAGCTCAACTGCTATTAGCTTTGTTTGTAGTGATGTTTCCTAAATCCCCCTTAATTTCAGATTCAAGGATGTCTAGCTCTAGGTGAGTGATCATACAAGCATGATTAACTGGGTCATGAAGCTCTTTTTTGTACAGTTCTCCTGTGTATTCTTGCCATCTCTTCTTAATATCTTCTGCTTCTGTTAGGTCTATACCATTTCTGTCCTTTATCTAGCCCATCTTTGCATGAAATGTTCCTTCGGTATCTCTAATTTTCTTGGAGAGATCTCTAGTCTTTCCCATTCTGTTCTTTTCCTCTATTTCTTTGCATTGATCACTGAGGAAGGTTTTCTTATCTCTCCTTGCTATTCTTTGGAACTCTGCATTCAGATGCTTATATCTTTCCTTTTCTCCTTTGCTTTTTACTTCTCTTTTCACAGCTATTTGTAAGGCCTCCTCAGACAATAGATAATAAGATAGTTTTATATGGACAGGATTTTATTTTTCCAGACTCAATTTTAGAAATAGATGGTTCAGTAGCAAATATTCTGCTACCACATGAAAAAGAAACAATGTTCCAATTCCTTTTGTCATGTGACTGAATTTTGAAGACTCTATTGCTTAGCTCTGGAATCTTTGTTTTGTTCTAAGGTTAAAACTAATTATATTTCACTATTCATAATGTGGTAATGAAGAAAATCTAATTGTTAGATATATATATATTTTCCTTATCAACAAAGCCTGTCTTCATTGTTACAAACAACCATGTAGACTGTTACATTAAAAATTTAATGGTTATTACTATATTAGTTTTCTTAATTTGCACTTCAGCTAGATGGAATATTTTCCTCCAATTCATTAAAAGGAAAATATTTTTATACATTATGAACATTTACATATAAATTTTTAAATAATTTTTTTGCATCATCTTCTATACATTTTAGAAAACATATTAAGTGCCTCTCATAGACTTTAATCATCAGCAAGTCCTTATCACTATTAGGTTACAGTAATGATTAGTAGTAAGGCCAGATAATTTAAAGTGCCAACAAAATTCCATTTTTTTGCTTCAAAATGAATATGATAATGACTTTATTTTTATTCAAGTTATTTTTCCTCTGGAATGATAACAGCAGGACACTTTCTGATGAATGCAAGATTAATTAATCAATTGCAAACTTCATAACATTAGACTGTAGAGAGGACCACTTAACACATTCTTAGGTCATTATTTGGTCCATAAGCTATCACAGGGTTTTTCACATCTGGTTTCGCATTAAAAACCACCTCTAGAATTTTCAGAAAATAGTTATTCTTGGATTCCAGCATTTAAGATATTAAGTCTGCAGTGAGATTTGGGAATTGAGTTTAAAATTTCCTTTGTTGGTTCTATGAAATAATTTTTAGAACCACTTGTCTATCTTAATTAGATTATCTTCTTTTGAGAATGGATCCATAGGGAACACAATGTGATATTACTTCTGGTGACTGATCAATCCACTTGTCTATTGATCTTGGATTACTCAAAGGAAGAATTTACTCTTCTTGTGAGTTTCCCAAAGATCACATGCTCATTCATCATACTTAATGTGCAAGGGTTCTGTAGAATAGAAATTTAAATATATAACCTACTTTGGGGACTGATATAAGTTTTTTGTTTTGTTTTGTTTTG
This sequence comes from Raphicerus campestris, assembly GCA_006410735.1. Taxonomy (NCBI): domain Eukaryota; kingdom Metazoa; phylum Chordata; class Mammalia; order Artiodactyla; family Bovidae; genus Raphicerus; species Raphicerus campestris. The sequence continues at coordinate 288,434 of SJYW01021200.1, read as the reverse complement.
TTTTTTAAAGAAGAAGCATCAGCAGCTCATTTTCTTTCTAAGTGGTTAAGCCTTTGACCACATGATCTTGTGTCAGTCCTAAAGTAGCATAGTTGTTGTTCAGTCGCTCAGTCATGTCTGACTCTTTGCGACCCCACGGACTGCAGCATGCCAGTCTTCCCTGTCCTTTATCATCTCCTGGAGTCTGCTCAGACTCACATTGAGTCGACGATACCATTCAGTTATCTCATTCTCTGTCATCCCCTTTCCATCTTACTTTCAGTCTTTCCCAGCATCAGAGTCTTTTCCAATAAGTCACCTATTCGCATCAGGTGGTCAAAGGTTTGGAGTTTCAGCTTAAGCATCAGTCCTTTCAATGAATGTTCAGGACTGATTTCCTTTAGGGTTAACTAGTTTGATCTCCTCTCTGTCCAAGGGACTCTCTAGCACTACAGTTTGGAGGAATCACTTCTTCAACACTCAGCCTTTTTATTGTCCAGTTCTCAAATACATACATGACTACTAGAAAAACCATAGGTTTGACTATATGGACATTTGTTGACAAAGTGATGTCTCTGCTTTTTAATATGCTGTCTAAGCTTGTCATAGCATTTCTTCCAAGGAGCAAGCATTTTTAAATTTCATGGCTGCAATCACCATCTGCAGAGATTTTGGAGCCCTCCCAAAATAAAGTCTCTCAATGTTTCCATTGTTTCTCCATCTATTTGTCATGAAGTGATAGGACCAGATGCCATGATCTTTTTGTTTTTTTTGAATGTTGAGTTTTATGGCAACTTTTTCACTCTCCTCTTTCACTTTCATCAAGAGGCTCTTTAGCTCTCTTACTTTCTGCCATAATGGTGGTGTCATCTGCATATCTGAGGTTATTGATATTTCTCTCAGCAATCTTGACTCCAGTTTTTGATTCACCCAGCCTGACATTTTGCATGATGTACTCTGCATATAATTTAAGTAAACAAGGTAACAATATACAGTCTTGATGTACTCCTTTCCCATTTTGTACCAATCTTTTGTTTCATGTTTGTTTTAAATGTTATTTCTTGACTTGTATACAGGTTTCTCAGGAAGCAGGTAAGTTCACCTGGTATTTTTGTCTCTAAGAATTTTCCACAGTTTTTTGTGATCCACAGTTTCAAAAGTTTTAGCATAGCCAATTAAGCAATGATATTTAGCATAGTCAATGATATTTTTCTGGAATTCTTTTGCTCTCTCTGTGATACACTGGATGTTAGTAATTTGATTGCTGGTTCCTCTGCTGTTCTAAATCCAGCTTGTACATCTAGAAGTTCTCAGTTCACATACCGTTGAAGCCTAGCTTGAAGGATTTTAAGTATTACTTTGCTAACATATGAAATTAGGGCAATTGTATGGTAGTTTGAATATTCTTTGTCATTGCCCTTTTTTGGGATCGGAATGAGAACTGACCTTTTCCAGTCCTGTGGCCACTGCAGTTTTCAAATTTGCTATCATATTGAGGGCAGCACTTTAACAGTATCATCTATAGGATTTGAAATAGCTCAGCTGGAATACCATCACCTCCACTAGCTTTGTTCATAGTGATGCTTCCTAAGGCCCACTTGACCTTGCATTCCAGGATGTCTGGCTCTAGTTGTCTGGCTCTAAAGTACATTGTAATCAGAAGGTATTGTTAGTTTAGATAACTTGGAGAACTTAAAATTAATGAACTAAGAGCAAGGGGTTCACTACAAGGGCTACATTATTATTAGTTTATTTTAAAGTTCCATCATCTGATTCTGTTATAAGGCAAAAATGATCTGAGTGTCTTCAGTATGACTGTATTCACAGATAACATCTAGGGGTCTTTTAAATAGACTGTAGCCAAACTTAGTAGAAGAATTGTAGGTATAAATAGACCAAGGAACAAACCAGGCTTACTTAATCCCTTGTCCCAAAGTATAGAAAAAGAGAAGTAAGCACTAACAAGTTCATACATGAAGAGAGTCCCTAAGATCAACCTACTAAAGCCCATTTGTAGTTTTCTCTTTCCACTATTTCTCACTGTATAGATAGAACTGCTAGAAGAAGGCGTTAAATTCATCAGGTATACAGTGAATGTGGTGACTATAGAATAACTGGAATTCTCTCTGTAAGTAAAATATTCAGTCTCATTACATCTTACCAAAGTTTTAACACACCTAAATAGGTAAAACTGTCTCTTCTTTTTATATACTATGATGTAAAATTCATATAAGAGAGACATTTTTAAAACAGTGAAAGATGGAAAAGAATTTCTGCAACCCCCTTAAAGCTTCTAACATATGTAAAGAGACTCTCCAGATAGAAGTGAAAGAAATATGTAGGGGGGGAAAGCAGCAAGATTTATTAATGACAGAATGCCAGAACACTAGTGAACTTTATATTAATTACCTAATGGAACTGTGATGAAAACTTGGGGGCACTGAACTTTCTCTTTTATGCTGATTCCAGATTTCAGTTTATGAAACAGGAAAAGATCTGGAACAGACTCTACCCCTCAGAGCACTCAGAAAGAGCCAATTCTGCCAACATCTTGATCTTGAACTTCTAGCATCCAGAACTCTTAGAAAATAAATTTCTTTGGTTAAAGTCACCCAATCTGTGGTACTTGTTATGGTGAAGGTGAGGTGAAGGTGAAGTCGTTCAGTCGTATCCAACTCTTTGCGACCCCGTGGACTGTAACCTACTAGGCTTCTCCATCCATGGGATTCTCCAGGCAAGAATACTGGAGTGGATTGCCATTTCCTTCTCCAGGGGATCTTCCCAACCCAGGGATCGAACCCGGGTCTCCCACAATGGAGGCAGACGCTTTAACCTCTTTGCCCTAGCAAATTAATCTAATCATGGTAAACTCATATAATTGATTTTGTTATTTTATCAATATTATTGGAAAAGAGGAATTTGCTGAAACTTTCAACACAGAATGTAAAGTACTGATCAACATACAACCTCATATCTCTTTTATAGTTTAAGGGAAAATATATATTTTAATAGAAAAAATTATAAGTAGCAGAAAGCTTTTTGATTAAAAGAATGTAAGTTCTTTTCTTAGGGAAAAAGTTTTAACCTTTTTATAGGGAAAAAACAATTAGTGAGAAATAAGCTACTTTTATATCTCATATAAGAAGATACTCAAGATATGTTCTTAAAATAATATATAAAATAAATCACATTTGCTTTTAATTAAACAGAAAAAATGATGATATTTTCAGTTGTATAAACAGTTGGCTAAATTTGTAACAAGTGACAGTAATATAAGTATGGTTTATAGTATAACTATACTATGGCTAGAAATGCTAGTATTATTACAAATATATGAAGTTGACTATATATCCTAAAAATAAGATGGTTTTTATCACCTACAGTTATTTTATGTCTATAAATTTTTCAAGACAAATAAATGCACTTTAATTTCAACCTTGAATGTTACTTAGATGGAGCTGAGTGACTAAATACAGAAAATAATTGTATATAGTGAATGCTTGTTTTGATTTTTCCAGTTTTAAAATATAGATGATGTTAAAATATAAATCTTGTGTGCATTACCCACTGCAACTGAGCTCAATTCTTTTCTAGTGTCATTTTGAGTTCCCTGTTGCCATAGTTGCTGCTAAGAAAATACATTTTTCTAAAAGATTTATAAATAATGATTGCAATGTTTTTAGCTCTTTGTAGTGAAATACAATATCCGATGCCTCTGAGAAGAATATAAATCCAAGCACTAGGGAGCCATTCAGGTCACACTTGAGTCTTGTTACAAGTAGGGCAAGAAAAGTGTCTCACTGATATCCATTAATGTATACTCTCCTGCCCACTCAAAAGATAAATTCCATGTATTTAGGTTCAGAAAGCATATATAAGACTGTCTTTAAGTTTTATATCTGCTTTTGTTACTCCAACATCTTATCAAACAGAAAAAGATTGTATTTATTAACCCTTCTCTTTTCTAACATTACTTACTTTAATCATTCTTCTAAATGCTAAGTTAAAATATTTAATTTATGTGAACATGTTTTGCCAAGTGAATTCTTAATTCTCTGAATATTAGGTAATTCTAATTTTTTACTATAATAAAGAATCAAGTTACCTATATTTGATAAACTGATATTCATTATGTCTCTTCATATGAGAGGAAAATTAATATTCAAAGGTCATTTCCTCATTTCCCTCCAAACAAGCCACTATTTACTAATTGTTTGCTATTCCACATGTAGTGTATGCTCTCTGAAAGAGAAAATGTACCAAAAAAGAAAAGAGAAAGAAAACAGAGGATGCCAATAAAAGTAACATAAAAGACTAGTATTCAGGAAAAAGGAAAAATTGAATGTTTCTGATATACACACACAAATAAATACACATATCTGATATACATGTCAGCAGTATATACACATTGATTATGTAGATTGTTCAGATTATGGAGCAGTAACAAAATCAAATTTGCATGGACTGAAAAAGCAAAGGTTTATTCCTTCCTCACATTTATCCTCAACTCTGTTCAGTGAAAGAGTTTGCTTTCCTTAGCCACTTGAGGACCCCTAAGACATCTGAAGTTTCATAATCTTATGACACCTCCATCTCATCATGAAATTTCAGAGTTCACCAAGGGCTTCCCTGATGGCTCAGTCAGTAAAGAATCCACCTGCAATGCAGGAGATACAGGTTTGATCCCAGGGTCGTAAGATCCTCTGGAGAAGGAAACAGCAACCCACTCCCGTATTCTGCAGGGAAAATCCAATGGACAGAGGAGCCTGGCAGTCTATGTATTCCACAAGGTCACAAGAGTCGGACATGACTCAGCCATTAAACCATCACGGTGGTGGGGGAAGAGAAGTTTAGTGCTGCAGGCTCTCACATGAGCAATTAAATGCTTTGGCAATAGTAAATTACTCACAGTTGGTCAAATCACCTTGACTAATTAAAGGCGATGAAGTAATAGTCCTTCCATACGTCCAAAAAGAGAGTGAATGTCTATCAATAAGCATTAGAAAGATCAATCACAATGTTTTGCACAACTGTCTCAGATATGCAGATGACACCACCCTTATGGCAGAAAGTGAAGAGGAATTTTCATCCTCTTGATGAAAGTGAAAGTGGAGAGTGAAAAAGTTGGCTTAAAGCTCAACATTCAGAAAACTAAGATCATGGCATCTGGTTCCATCACTTCATGGCAAATAGATGGGGAAACAGTGTCAGACTTTATCTTTTTGGGCTCCAAAATCACTGTAGATGGTGACTGCAGCCGTGGAATTTAAAGATGCTTGCTCCTTGGAAGAAAAGTTATGACCAACCTAGATACTATATTCAAAAGCAGAAACATTACTTTGCCAACAAAGGTCCATCTAGTCAAGGCTATTTTTCCTGTGGTTATGTATGGATGTGAGAGTTGGATTGTGAAGAAAGCTGAGTGCTGAAAAATTGATGCTTTTGAACTATGTTGTTGGAGAAGACTCTTGAGAGTCTCTTGGACTGCAAGGAGATCCAACCAGTCCATCCTGAAGGAGATCAGTCCTGGGATTTCTTTGGAAGGAATGATGCTAAAGCTGAAACTCTAGTAATTTGGCCACCTCATGCGAAGAGTTGACTCATTGGAAAACACCCTGATGCTGGGAGGGATTGGGGGCAGGAGGAGAAGGGGACAACAGAGGATGAGATGGCTGGATGCTATCACTGACTCGATGAACGTGAGTCTGAGTGAACTCCAGGAGTTGGTGATGAACAGGGAGGCCTGGCGTACTGCGATTCATGGGGTCGCAAAGAGACATGACTGAGCGACTGACTAAACTGAACTGAACTGATTCACTCTCTTATTACTTCTCTTATTCTTTTTTTTTTATGTTTTATTTATATCTTGACCAAGAGTGGCAGTAATAATGTTATCATTTTTATGTTAATAGATACCTATATCATCACCTCAGTGGTTTCCTGATTTTCCATTATATAGATTTCAATTAAAAAAAAAGTGTTCCATTTTATCCATTCACACATTTCCCTGTTTTTTCTTTTAATATGTTGAAATATGTGTCACAGTGCTTGGTACATGGTGTATCTAATGAATCATAAATTTTAAAATTCTACTTCTGGTCTTGCGTATGTTTGCATATGGCACACCCTAAGTTCTCAAAAAATGTTACCTCTTATTATTAAGAAAGCATACTGTTATTTGTAAAATTAGAAGATAACGGGAAAAAATAATAGTCCAACATTCAAAAATCCAAAGCACAAATTTACCTGCTACATACTTAGTTCATGAAATTTATATAACAATCCAATAAGGTAATCTGTATGGCATCTGCAAAATCCTAATTTATTTATTTATTATTATTACTTATGATAGAAGAAGGCATGCTTTCTTGATCTTTTATTCCATGTTTCTTTTGTGATTCAAATTTACCTAAAAAGCAATGTAATAGAAAAATATTTGGCAAGGCTTCAAGGAAAGTTTGTATAATGTACAAACTCTCTTGGCATTTCACTTTCCTCTTTATCATTTTCCCTACCCCATGATTTTTATGTGGAATATCAAAATTCATTTTGATTGCTAGAAGGATAAAATCTATTTTATGTATTATGGATGAAAGTCAACAGCTAAATTGGAATAAGAACATAGAAGTAACAAAGAGCATTTTAAAAAATATTTTTCTAGCTTGTATAAGCCCCAACAGTCTAGCTCCATAATTATTTTTTTGAAAAAATAATTTTTCTAATTTTTGTCAGTACTAGTCAATTGTGTGACTGCTGCCATTAACTAAAATCCTAGTTGACATTCTAAATTAAATCTTAAGAATAAGGTCTGGTACTTTGATATTTTTAGTAGATATTGTTATGAAGACATCTACCAGTGCAGAAAATTAAAGCTACCAAAATATAAACACCCAGAACATATTAAAATTTGTTTTTCCTTAATAAAAATATTTACATTAAGTATATTTAAACAAAATGAGCAAAGTGGGTCATCAGCCATTTCCCCATACACATGACAAAAAGAGAAACATTGCTATCTCCAGGACAATAGTAACTCCCAAGCCAAAATACAAGATATGGAAAAAGAGGAGTACTTCAAAAGAAAAATAGAAATTGGACAATACATATCATCTAAGAGCAATTGTTGAAACCAAGAAAAAATAATTTAAAGTAAGCATAATAAATATATTTAACTAAAAGAAGGAAAGTATTACCAAGTTAGATATGAATGAAATGAAGAACACAGTGGGAGAGATAAAATGTGGAATGAAAATAGTTTAAAAAATGAGTTTGTGAGATGAATGATCACATTGAGATAAATTTCACAAAAGATGGTGAGAGTAAAGTGATTTAGAAAACAAAAGAAAATTTAAGTTTAGAGGAAAAAAAAGCATAAGTATCCCAATTATATGGGTATCTTACAGAGAAAAATAAAATTAGACAGATGAAAATAGTGTGGTATTAATGGAGTAAAAATTGCCCAGATTCAAATAAATTTCATATATCTTAGACTAAATGGTTCATAGAGTACCTGCTAGGTGAGAGAAGGAAAAATTTAACCCAAATATATAGTAAAACTTTAATACACTGATTACAAATTAAAAATTGTTAACCTTTTTTTAAGCCATAGAATATGGTTGATTGTAGCCCTCTCCAGCAACTGCCTATTTGTTCTCCTTATCTATGAATCTGTTTAATTTTTTTATATTACACATTTTGAGTAGGGCACCTTTCCTACCTTTTTCAATAGAGTAGAATATGAAGCTATCTATGGGCTATGAGAGCAGAAAAAGAGCAGGTAACCCAGCAATAATGCATTCCCACATGAGGTGTGTCTTACACTAAAATAGAAGATGCCCAGGCTGAATGATCATTGGAAAATCAGGGCTCAGAGATGTTTTGGGAAACAGACACAGCATGGAAGAATACAAATTCGAAGAAATGTAAGTAACTGAGTATAGCTGGAGCATTTCGAAAATCCCGTCACTGTAGGGAAAGCAAGAAGAAAAAGAAGCTAAAATTATAAGTAGGGCCATATTGTGAAGTGAATTAGATGGTAATACCTTCCAGTGGTCATGTATGGATGTGAGTTGGACTGTGAAGAAAGCTGAGCGCCGAATAATTGATGCTTTTGAACTGTGGTGTTGGAGAAGACTCTTGAGAGCCCATTGGACTCCAAGGAGATCCAACCAGTCCATTCTGAAGGAGATCAGCCCTGGGATTTCTTTGGAGGGAATGATGCTACAGCTGAAACTCCAGTACTTTGGTCACCTCATGTGAAGAGTTGACTCACTGGAAAAGACTCTGATGCTGGGAGGGATTGGGGGCAGGAGGAAAAGGGGACAACCTAGGATGAGATGGCTGGATGGCATCACTGACTCCATGGATGTGAGTCTGAGTGAACTCCAGGAGTTGGTGATGGACAGGGAGGCCTGGCGTGCTGCGATTCATGGGGTCACACGACTGAGCAACTGAATTGAACTGAACTGAACTGAACTGACCTTAGATGAATACCTTTCTAATTCCAAGTCTCCTTAAGATGGCATACCAAATTTTGTTAAAACATGTCTTTTAACATCCCTGTGTAACATGCAAATAATTATGCTGTGTAAATTAGCCAATTATTTTATTCATTCATTATGGATTAATTCTTCATATTAGGAGCATCATCATGCATATGTATGAAAAGAAGGAACATTGCTAATGTACATCAATTTCTGAGAACATTGGACCATATAAACTGAGGTTGAAACGATGTACATAAAATTCAGTTATTTGAGATTTTAATTATTGCTTTATACTCAGAACTAGTTAATTCAGCACTGATACAACATCAATTGTCTAGTTTTCTTCACTGATTTACATATGAATTAGGCTATTTTATTTATCTCTTGTTAAATTTGTTATTTTTTTAATATTATACATTCAAATCCTATATATATATATATACTACAGAAATTGAATTATAAACAATATTTTTGTTCTTTATTCTCAAGAATATGTTTAAAGCATGCTTGAACTTAATTTAAATTCTGAGTGAGAATTACTCTTCTCTAACTTCATATGTATTACAAAGATTCAATATGGGTAGTTCCAAAATAAATGACTTTAAAACAAAATATTTTTTAGTAATCTTCCTCCTCAACTTTGCACTTCATTTATTAAAACTGGTCCCTAAAAATAGTTTCAAAGTTTATATACATTGTGCTAAATGAAGTGCTTTAGCCACTAGCAATTTCAGGTATTTAATATTCAACAAACATAGTTCTAAAAGTCAGTGCATGTTTTAAAATTTTCATTGCATAGCCATATGTTATTGCTGAGCTCTTAAAATCATTGCTTTGTTATACTACTAAAAGTTGGCAGATGACATTTTCATATGATACTCTAAAATTTTAAAGTAAAAAAAGGTTGATATTGTATTTTCTGAAAGTTGTGCAGTGATATGCTTAAGTAGTATGACAGAATTATCTCTATGTTCTCATGGTAAAATAACAACCCAGTACATTCTAAGCTTCCAAAAAATATATGAAATCATTACTACTGTTTCAATATATTTTATTCTGAAAATTTAAATAAGACAAAATGAAAGTATGTGCATATTTGTATGTACAGAATGCATCACATTTCAAATCTGTATTTTCCTTATGCTTATGTGTTATAACCATGTGCCTACATCTCTACCTTTTTCATAAAGGCTGCATACTATACTTTACCTTGCTGAATATAATTTGTTTATTCAATCTGAAGTTATGATTTTTCAGAAAGAATTGTAATATGTATTGCTTTGTAGTTTATTAATTAAAAACAGAAATCAGGTTCTGTGCCCTTTTACATCCTGCAGCATCTGACATGTCACTCAACAATGATAACTTGCAGGGACAATAACCCGCATCAGGATGGTGTGTAATCTCCTTGCAATAGCTCTATTGCAATTTACCATAGCTTTCAGATATTGCTGATGGGTCTCCTGTTGCAAAACCTTAAGATAGTTTCCATTAAGTTGCACCTGAGACCTTGGGAGCAGACATGTCCCAAAATTATATGCAAATATGACAACACTAGTATTCAAATGACTATTCAGCTTTTGCACCTGAAAATTCTTACTATCTCTTTTCTCGTCTCCTCAAAGCAGTTAACCAAAGGCCAATTAGAGATCATTTTAATGCAATTTTCTGTGATGCAGTTGCCTATCCAGGTTGAGAATATGAGAAACAACTATATTTGGAGAATGGTTCAATACATGTGACCTGATTTCTAATTTTTTTGATTCTTCAATAAGGTTATAAAATAATGAAATAGAAGAGAAAAATCAGATGCCAAGCAGTGAATTGCAACTGAGGAGATAAAAGCTCTAATATTCTTTAATCACTTAAAAAGGAAGATTAAAAATTATCTGTCATTTTATCCAGTTTCTAAAATAGTAGCTATATTCTGCTTTTACATATTTTTGTAGTCTACTTTGAGTAGTTAAATTGTATAAAATAAAATATAAATGGGTTAGAGGTTAGCTTGAAATTTTCTCTGAAATATGAATTACCAGTTACTTTTTGCTTCTTAATTGTCCTTGTTTTATCTATCCACCAAGTATCTCAACCTCAGACTTCATTTATCAATAATAAACCTTTTTTTTCCATATATGTTATGATGTTTATAATTTACACTTATTTTTAAAATTTAATGATTCAGTAATATATGTATACACATATATACCACTTCTAATACAAGTATACAAATACATACTTTAGCATGTTACTTGCTTCTGTATTGAAAAAAAGTTTAAAAAGCATGAATGCTTATAATGAAATATTTGATATTAAATGGGAAGTTTCTTATTAACAAAATGCAGTAACCATTTGAAATGGGCCCTTCCAAATACAAATTCTTTCTGTGTCCCTCCTTACCTCTCTGCCCATTTCTTATTTGTAGGAACTATGCTTCATTCACCCTCCTTGACCTTCCTTGAGTTCCAAATGGCAGATTTAACTAGTTACTTGTCAGGGAAGGGAAGGAATGTAGAAATGAAGGAGGAACAGTCAAGAAACAATAGTGCAGTGATAAAGCACTCCCCCTTAAGGAATGTATGTTACAATATCTTTGAGTTATTCTGTAGGAAATAAAGTCTTTACCCAAGTGAAGGATGCTACATATCAAAGGAATAATTTCAGTGGGCTCAGAACTTTGCATCTTTCCATGCATAAAAAGTAACAAATTCATTAACTTGAGATGCCTCATTTTCTTTAATTAACAGTACTCTTTTGATGTTCTGTGGTGATGGCTTAGTCACTAAGTAGTGTCTGACCCTTTTGCAACCCCAAGGACTGTAGCAGGCCAGGCTCCTCTGTCCATGAGATTTCCAGGCAAGAATATGGATGAAATTGGAGCCGATTATACAGAGTGAAGTAAGCCAGAAAGAAAAAGACCAATACAGTATTCTGATACATATATATGGAATTTAGGAAGATAGTAATGATGACCCTGTAAGTGAGACAATATAGGAGACACAAAAGTATANGTTCTTTACCACCAGGCTTCCCTGGTGGCTCAGAGGATAAAGCTTCTGCCTGCAATGCAGGAGACCCAGGTTCGATCCCTGGGTTGGGAAGATTTCCTGGAGAAGGAAATGGCAACCCACTCCAGTATTCTTGCCTGGAGAATCCAATGGACAGAGGAGCCTGAGTGGGCTACAGTCCATGGGGTCACAAAGAGTCGGACATGACTGAGTGACTTCATTTCACTTCACTTTACCACTAGCACTACTGAGATGTTGCTATTTTCTTCTACAGGAGATCTTCCCAACCCAGGGACCACACCTGCATCTCCTGCATTGCAGGTGAATTGTTTACCAAATGTTATTGCAAAAACTCCTAAGTATCCTAGCTCCTTCCTTCATCTTCAATGAAGTCATTTGGAGTTACCCGAGAGGCTATCTACCAGGCTTCAATTCTTACAAAGTTCACTGAAAAGTTTGTGTAGTTCTGTCAGTCAACAAGTCCAAATTATTATCTTCTGTAGTAGACTTTTATATTATGCTTTATTCCAGAGTTTGGGATCTATGTCAAGGACATCCTAAAGCTAAGTAGAATGTACAGATTTTGACTCAATAAATAAATAAATACCTAACAATAAATGTAAAATTACAAAAAAGGCTTAACTTTAAATTCTGAATCTTCTTGCATTAATAATGCAAATTATAAAAACAAGCAAAATATACATAAGGCAAAAGAAAACAAAATTTCAATAATAATAGGGCAAAAATAAACCCATTAATGAGCATTCTTTGCTGTTTCCAGTTCAGAGAGGAAGAAACTGGAATACAGTTCAAATAACACACTTTTAAATTACATTACAATAGCAACATGTTCTGAAAAATCAACTGGACATGTCTTTAAGGAAGGATGTAATGACAAAATCTGACTCCCTCTTTCCTTTTCTTTGGACTTAGTAAATGTGAAAACTTCACTGATCTTCCAAGTTACATAAAGAAATCAAATGTTGAAAATTTTGTGTAACATCTTAAGGTATAGGATACCTATTAAATGCTCTCTTGTAATTAACCTTGCTGAGGACACACCTGAGATAATATAGTGGAGGAATTCCATAGTTCACAGGGGCCCTCCGGTTGGGAAGAAGCCCTGGAAGTTCTAACAGGCTGGGGAGTTATTAACTGGTAGAAAATCTCGCCCTCAGGGATGCTAGTCACAACACTAATAGGCATAACTGCAGTGGAATCCTTGGCAGTACAGGAGCTTTATAAGAGAAAGTTGAAAGCACAGACCCCTTCAGAGAAAAAGGCTTAAATAATCCACACCGCATCCATATCGTGGAACCTTCTGCCAATGTTAAAATAGCAGTGTAGGTCACAGATGGGCAATTATGATCCACAAAACAATCATGGAACATTTCTTGTTTTTGTAAATAAAGTTTTATTGCAAAAAAATACATACATATTTATGCAGTTATTTCTTATGGCTGCTTTTAAAAAAAGAGTTGAATAGTTGCAACAGAGATCACTTGGCTTTGCTTTCACAGAAAGTTTTCTTGTTTCTGGTGAAAAAAAAAAAAAAAAAAGAATACTGGAATGGGTTGCCATTTGCCTCTAAAGGGGAATTCAGGGCACTCAGGAGGGAGAAAAATACTTGCAACCTAGCAACAATTAGAATGTAGCCCCTCTTCACTGTGGAGAAGGACATGGCAACCCACTCTGGTATTCTTGCCTGGAGAATTCCATGGACAGAGAAGCCCAGTGGGCTACAGTCCATGGGGTTGCTAAGAGTCAGACATAATTGCATGACCAACATACATGCACACACTCCTCACTGTGAGCCCAGGATGTGAAAAACACAGGATATTGGCCCTAGATAGCTGAAATTCTTAGAAAGGAATGATTTCAGTAGACCCAAAGTCTTGCATCATCCCATATACAGAGAAGTGTTAAATTCTTTAACTTGGGACATCTACTTTTCTTTAATTAAATATTTTTTATGTTTAGACTACCTGGCCTTTGTTTCAAAACTTCCATATAACTTGGTTTCTCTCCTCACCTCCTCAGAGCAGTTTTCTCATGGTTACTTGAGATGCTGTCTCCTAGCTTGAAGTCCTCCCTTCTCCAGGGGATCTTCTCAACCCAGGGTTTGAACTCTGGTCTCCCACATTGTAGGCAGATTCTTTACTGTTTGAGTACCAGGAAAGCCCATAAAACATGACTCTCAACTTTTAGGTTGTGAATATTTTTTAAGTCAACAGAGATATATTTATGAACATGGAAACATTTTGGTTAGATAATATTAAGTGGAAAAGGAAATTATAAAACTATGTATACCAAGCTCATATATTTTTTAATACCTAAAAATGTGTATGTGTGTATGTGTAAATGTGTGTATGTAAATGTGTTTGTGTATGTGTGCATTCATTTACACACACATTTGTGAGCTTATAGGAAGGATAAATATCATCTAAGCAATGGTTCTGGCTATTAGAAAGGATTATTAGTGACTTCCATTTTGCCATTATCTATTTTTAAATTTTTTTCATAAAGAAATTACATACATTAATATATACAAAAATTAACAAAAAAAGAAAGTGAGCAAAGCCTTTGAGACATCCTTTACCATTGGTTGTACAGTTGAATTTTAGAAAAGGAAAACAGACTCTTCTTGTGCTTCAGTACTGTGGAGTCTGCCAGCCTCAAGTAACACGTAGGCTTCATTCTAGTGCAGGGCAGTCTGCAAATTATGTCAAGGTTCTATGAGTTTGACAGCTGTTGTCTGGAAGGGGACAACTGCTCATTTTCAACTGTGGTCTCACAAGCATGGAGAGACTGTTATTTTCCTCTGTGCTCCTTCAATCGAACACAGAACATCTGTCACAAGACTAATGTCTGATGTGGCAGCAAAGGTTTCTCTTGATCTAAGAGCCCAGTAGCTGCTACAGGAAAGGGGATTGGATGTACAATCAATATGCCAATACTGTACTAGACTTCCATGATTAATTAATTTTTTAATGACAATAAACATTAGAACATTGGGAATAATGATCATGGCAGTGTGTGCATTATATATATATATTTTTAAAATTTATATATATATAAATATACATATTTATTTAGATTGTGTTGAGCCTATCTTTAACAAAAATACTCCTGTTCTTAAGGGAAGAATGCAATAATATATTTCAAATATCTCTAATAATTAATGCTATTTATTTTCAGTATGAATTTAAGCCTTTGACTTCAAAATTTGCTTTTCATTATTCAATATAAGATTGCAAATATTGTCACAAATATCCCCAAATTATTTGAGGGTACTAAGGTTTTTGTTTGTTTGTTCTGCAAAAATTGAGTTGAATTCAAATGTAACTATAAAATAAGGTGAATAAATCTTACCCAAGATTTGTGCCCAAGATTAACAAATTAAGGTGCAAGAAATTTGATTAATTTTAAAAAGACTTGGCCTTTTAAAAAATGTTATCTATATATTATATTTGATTTATTAAACCTCTCCCACTTTATGCTGGCTACAAGGAAAATTATAGATGAAATCTGGGGCTCAGAATGAATTACTTAATTTACGGCACCTGAGGGGTGAATGTTTAACAAAGTACCCAAGTTAAGAGCATAATCTCTGGAGACTGGAATTGAATTCTACTTACTGACTTTGAAAAATCAGGCAAGTTTCAAGCCCTCAGCTTGCTTATCCTGAGAGTGTAGGTAATTATACTATACCTGTCTCCCTCATAAGTTTATTTAATGGTCTAATAAAAGTGTTTAGCTCAGTAGATGACATGTATCAAAGACTGTGTATATTACGTACTGGTTAAGTAAATCATGACAAATGTGAGGTTTATTTGTTAGGTCATAACGAGCCACCAATGTAAAGTCACTGGAAAGAGTGAACACGAGTGAAGAAGCACTTAGGAAGGGAAGATGAGCTTTCAATTGCAAGCTGACATCAGACACAGAATTTAACAAATTCCAAAAGGGACAAGACTATTGAGAACTCTGAATTTGATAGAAGATGTGATGACTAAAGATTGAAACAGTCTAACAAAATATTGAGTTATCTGGAAAAATGTAAGCAAATTTTGTTCTACTCTTATACCCTGGCCTTTCTGAATGAATATGAGGTAATCCATGCAAGGGACAATGAACTCTGATTTTTTTTTTTTCCCCTCTGTATATTCCACAAATGACCAGCAAGCACAGTACATTTTTCTTTTTTATCATCCCTCACTGTGAGAGTGTTGATGAATTCCCATATCTCCACACATACCTCAAAGCCTCACCTTGGACACCCAAGCTATTGAAACACGTGATGCATCTTTTAAAGGTTGTTTGACTTCAATCCATTTCACTGCCCACATATCTTTGTCATTAATATGAATTTCTCCCATTTATTTCTCATTAGTGTATTCTATTCCACAAAAGTACATAATTCCTGAGTTAATTGGATATCATTTGAAACTTCCTAATGATGTGAAACCGCCCTGCTTATTCACGATGTATTTCAACCTCTTTTGGACTGTGATTGTTTCAATTAGTGAAAAAAACTGCTATTAAATCCTATCAACAAGTTATCAACACAATTATGTAGATGTGATTTTATTTTGTGGGCATTGCCAGATAATTTTAGATTGCTATGCACAGCTTCAATTATCCACTTTGTACTTCAACTTAAAAATATAAAATTCAAAGACAGAAATATTTCTCAATTTAAATATTTTTGTTAAACAATATATATTTTTTCTCTATTTCTCTATGATTTACAAAACCTATTACTTCATATTATATCTACTCTGCATAATTACCCATGTGATTTTTAAAGCACACACATAGCTATACACATATACACACATATATACTTTCATAATATTGCTTAAACCTTAAGTCCTTTCTAAAATCATACCTAAGTAAATGGAAATCCATCATCTGATAAGCTTGAAAACTGAAGTTAAACATATACCCTCTCAAACAACTCAAAGACTAAAATAGAAATTTGATGTGACTCTTTTAACAGAACTATCCAATGTTAATTTTGAGATGTTGAAGTCATAAGAATAAGGTCAAGGGAGTCAGTACCAAAGAATCTTCAATGATTAGAGTTCTAGAAATGAAGGAGAGAACTCTTGAGAAAGACAAAGATGCATATGTAAAACTGGAATGCTTAATTTTATAGAATAAGTAGGTGTCATCTCTGAAGGTTGTTTCATTTATTTCCATCGTTAAGAAAATCTAATCTAAATCATAGAGGGGGATTTTCAGAATTTTTAATTCAAAATCCACCATCAGAGATTAAACAGCTTCATGGAAGCTGTTGCTGTGATATCCCTCTATAACTTTTTGTTTCATCCTGGCACCCTTGACTTTTCTTCCTGATGTTCTTTTGTCCCATATTCTTTTTTATCCTCTCGAAAGACAGCATGCAACATCTCCCTTGTTTATTTATTGCTATTCTTATCATCTGTGTGGTATCTTTATCCCTAGTCTTCCTCTATTTTCGTTTATATCACATACTATTGACATTGTTCTTTCTGAAACAATGCCAACACACTTCTCTTTGAACACAAAAAAATACCCTTAAACTTCAATAATTCCCCCAAATTATTACCCAGTAACATCCAAATTCCTTAGAAAGCTAGCTCCACTCAAAATCAAGATATTTTATTAATAATGAACTATTATACTCCTCTTAGAACAAAAATTTGTTATTTATTTTACAACAGTCTAAAGTAAATTGAAAAAAATTATTTCAGTGGAAATAGCTATTTTCAATTTTGAACCAAATTTCCTTTGCTATCTCTGAATGTTGGTAATGTAACATATTATCCTCTGGGGCCAAATAGGTAATATTTGGCAGACATGGGCATTTCAGATGATTGTAGGAAATAAAATTTCACATGCTTTAGATCAAGCTTATTTATAGTCAGTTCATGTAAATTTTAACTATAAATAAGTAAGCTTGATCTGAAGCATATGCAGATTTGTTTTTAGTCAGATCATCTAAAATTTGGGGCTTCCCTGGTGGCTTAGGTTCAATCCCTGGATGAGGTGGACCTGAGTTCGATCCCTGGATGAGGAAGATCCCCTGGAGAAGGGAATGGCAACCCACTTCAGTATTCTTGCCTGAGAATTCCATGGACAGAGGAGCCTGGTGGGCTACAGTCCAGGGGGTTGCAGAGAGTCAGAAATTACTTAATGATTAATTTCTAAATTTTTATTCATTTTGTTTTCTTGAGTGATTGAATACTGAAAAAATAATTGTAATAGAGGTTTCTACAATTATAGTATTTCTCATATTCTAGGTACATTTTGCTTGGACTTCCCTGGTGTCTCAGTAGTAAAGAATTCACCCTCCAATGCAGGAGATGCAGGTTTGATCCCTGGATTGGGAAGATCCCCTGGAGAAAGAAATGGCAACCCACTCTAATAATCTTGCCTGGGAAAGCCCATGNAAGGTTTGGGGGCTAGTGGGCTGCAGGGGGCAAGGAGAGATGGCGGAGGGTGGTGGGGCCAGTCACAGTGGCCTTGAGGGCCAGGTAAAGAGGGTTCGGGTCTCTTCTGGCGCCAGTTTTAGGGCCAGTAAGAGGTTGTTTTGTTTGCAGATAATATGTGTGCATGCATTCAGTTGCTTCAGTCACGTGCGGCTCTTTGCGACCCCATGGACCATAGCCCGCCAGGCTCCTCTGTGCATGCGATTCTCCAGGTGAGAATCCTGGAGTGGGTAGCCTTTCCCTTCTCCAGAGGATCTTCCCAACCCAGGGGTTGAACTCTGGTCTCCCACATTGTAGGCAGATTCTTTACTGTTTGAGTACCAGGAAAGCCCATAAAACATGACTCTCAACTTTTAGGTTGTGAATATTTTTTAAGTCAACAGAGATATATTTATGAACATGGAAACATTTTGGTTAGATAATATTAAGTGGAAAAGGAAATTATAAAACTATGTATACCAAGCTCATATATTTTTTAATACCTAAAAATGTGTATGTGTGTATGTGTAAATGTGTGTATGTAAATGTGTTTGTGTATGTGTGCATTCATTTACACACACATTTGTGAGCTTATAGGAAGGATAAATATCATCTAAGCAATGGTTCTGGCTATTAGAAAGGATTATTAGTGACTTCCATTTTGCCATTATCTATTTTTAAATTTTTTTCATAAAGAAATTACATACATTAATATATACAAAAATTAACAAAAAAAGAAAGTGAGCAAAGCCTTTGAGACATCCTTTACCATTGGTTGTACAGTTGAATTTTAGAAAAGGAAAACAGACTCTTCTTGTGCTTCAGTACTGTGGAGTCTGCCAGCCTCAAGTAACACGTAGGCTTCATTCTAGTGCAGGGCAGTCTGCAAATTATGTCAAGGTTCTATGAGTTTGACAGCTGTTGTCTGGAAGGGGACAACTGCTCATTTTCAACTGTGGTCTCACAAGCATGGAGAGACTGTTATTTTCCTCTGTGCTCCTTCAATCGAACACAGAACATCTGTCACAAGACTAATGTCTGATGTGGCAGCAAAGGTTTCTCTTGATCTAAGAGCCCAGTAGCTGCTACAGGAAAGGGGATTGGATGTACAATCAATATGTCAATACTGTACTAGACTTCCATGATTAATTAATTTTTTAATGACAATAAACATTAGAACATTGGGAATAATGATCATGGCAGTGTGTGCATTATATATACATATTTTTTAAATTTATATATATATATAAATATATATTTATTTAGATTGTGTTGAGCCTGTCTTTAACAAAAATACTCCTGTTCTTAAGGGAAGAATGCAATAATATATTTCAAATATCTCTAATAATTAATGCTATTTATTTTCAGTATGAATTTAAGCCTTTGACTTCAAAATTTGCTTTTCATTATTCAATATAAGATTGCAAATATTGTCACAAATATCCCCAAATTATTTGAGGGTACTAAGGTTTTTGTTTGTTTGTTCTGCAAAAATTGAGTTGAATTCAAATGTAACTATAAAATAAGGTGAATAAATCTTACCCAAGATTTGTGCCCAAGATTAACAAATTAAGGTGCAAGAAATTTGATTAATTTTAAAAAGATTTGGCCTTTTAAAAAATGTTATCTATATATTATATTTGATTTATTAAACCTCTCCCACTTTATGCTGGCTACAAGGAAAATTATAGATGAAATCTGGGGCTCAGAATGAATTACTTAATTTACGGCACCTGAGGGGTGAATGTTTAACAAAGTACCCAAGTTAAGAGCATAATCTCTGGAGACTGGAATTGAATTCTACTTACTGACTTTGAAAAATCAGGCAAGTTTCAAGCCCTCAGCTTGCTTATCCTGAGAGTGTAGGTAATTATACTATACCTGTCTCCCTCATAAGTTTATTTAATGGTCTAATAAAAGTGTTTAGCTCAGTAGATGACATGTATCAAAGACTGTGTATATTACGTACTGGTTAAGTAAATCATGACAAATGTGAGGTTTATTTGTTAGGTCATAACGAGCCACCAATGTAAAGTCACTGGAAAGAGTGAACACGAGTGAAGAAGCACTTAGGAAGGGAAGATGAGCTTTCAATTGCAAGCTGACATCAGACACAGAATTTAACAAATTCCAAAAGGGACAAGACTATTGAGAACTCTGAATTTGATAGAAGATGTGATGACTAAAGATTGAAACAGTCTAACAAAATATTGAGTTATCTGGAAAAATGTAAGCAAATTTTGTTCTACTCTTACCCTGGCCTTTCTGAATGAATATGAGGTAATCCATGCAAGGGACAATGAACTCTGATTTTTTTTTTTCCCCTCTGTATATTCCACAAATGACCAGCAAGCACAGTACATTTTTCTTTTTTATCATCCCTCACTGTGAGAGTGTTGGTGAATTCCCATATCTCCACACATACCTCAAAGCCTCACCTTGGACACCCAAGCTATCGAAACACGTGATGCATCTTTTAAAGGTTGTTTGACTTCAATCCATTTCACTGCCCACATATCTTTGTCATTAATATGAATTTCTCCCATTTATTTCTCATTAGTGTATTCTATTCCACAAAAGTACATAATTCCTGAGTTAATTGGATATCATTTGAAACTTCCTAATGATGTGAAACCGCCCTGCTTATTCACGATGTATTTCAACCTCTTTTGGACTGTGATTGTTTCAATTAGTGAAAAAAACTGCTATTAAATCCTATCAACAAGTTATCAACACAATTATGTAGATGTGATTTTATTTTGTGGGCATTGCCAGATAATTTTAGATTGCTATGCACAGCTTCAATTATCCACTTTGTACTTCAACTTAAAAATATAAAATTCAAAGACAGAAATATTTCTCAATTTAAATATTTTTGTTAAACAATATATATTTTTTCTCTATTTCTCTATGATTTACAAAACCTATTACTTCATATTATATCTACTCTGCATAATTACCCATGTGATTTTTAAAGCACACACATAGCTATACACATATACACACATATATACTTTCATAATATTGCTTAAACCTTAAGTCCTTTCTAAAATCATACCTAAGTAAATGGAAATCCATCATCTGATAAGCTTGAAAACTGAAGTTAAACATATACCCTCTCAAACAACTCAAAGACTAAAATAGAAATTTGATGTGACTCTTTTAACAGAACTATCCAATGTTAATTTTGAGATGTTGAAGTCATAAGAATAAGGTCAAGGGAGTCAGTACCAAAGAATCTTCAATGATTAGAGTTCTAGAAATGAAGGAGAGAACTCTTGAGAAAGACAAAGATGCATATGTAAAACTGGAATGCTTAATTTTATAGAATAAGTAGGTGTCATCTCTGAAGGTTGTTTCATTTATTTCCATCGTTAAGAAAATCTAATCTAAATCATAGAGGGGGATTTTCAGAATTTTTAATTCAAAATCCACCATCAGAGATTAAACAGCTTCATGGAAGCTGTTGCTGTGATATCCCTCTATAACTTTTTGTTTCATCCTGGCACCCTTGACTTTTCTTCCTGATGTTCTTTTGTCCCATATTCTTTTTTATCCTCTCGAAAGACAGCATGCAACATCTCCCTTGTTTATTTATTGCTATTCTTATCATCTGTGTGGTATCTTTATCCCTAGTCTTCCTCTATTTTCGTTTATATCACATACTATTGACATTGTTCTTTCTGAAACAATGCCAACACACTTCTCTTTGAACACAAAAAAATACCCTTAAACTTCAATAATTCCCCCAAATTATTACCCAGTAACATCCAAATTCCTTAGAAAGCTAGCTCCACTCAAAATCAAGATATTTTATTAATAATGAACTATTATACTCCTCTTAGAACAAAAATTTGTTATTTATTTTACAACAGTCTAAAGTAAATTGAAAAAAATTATTTCAGTGGAAATAGCTATTTTCAATTTTGAACCAAATTTCCTTTGCTATCTCTGAATGTTGGTAATGTAACATATTATCCTCTGGGGCCAAATAGGTAATATTTGGCAGACATGGGCATTTCAGATGATTGTAGGAAATAAAATTTCACATGCTTTAGATCAAGCTTATTTATAGTCAGTTCATGTAAATTTTAACTATAAATAAGTAAGCTTGATCTGAAGCATATGCAGATTTGTTTTTAGTCAGATCATCTAAAATTTGGGGCTTCCCTGGTGGCTTAGGTTCAGTCCCTGGATGAGGTGGACCTGAGTTCGATCCCTGGATGAGGAAGATCCCCTGGAGAAGGGAATGGCAACCCACTTCAGTATTCTTGCCTGAGAATTCCATGGACAGAGGAGCCTGGTGGGCTACAGTCCAGGGGGTTGCAGAGAGTCAGAAATTACTTAATGATTAATTTCTAAATTTTTATTCATTTTGTTTTCTTGAGTGATTGAATACTGAAAAAATAATTGTAATAGAGGTTTCTACAATTATAGTATTTCTCATATTCTAGGTACATTTTGCTTGGACTTCCCTGGTGTCTCAGTAGTAAAGAATTCACCCTCCAATGCAGGAGATGCAGGTTTGATCCCTGGATTGGGAAGATCCCCTGGAGAAAGAAATGGCAACCCACTCTAATAATCTTGCCTGGGAAAGCCCATGGGCAGAAGAGTCTGGCACATTACAGTCCATGGAGTCACAAAAGAGTCAGACACAGCTTAGTGAGTATACAACAAAAACAACACAGTATTATCAGTCCAATGCATGCTTAAATATTAACTAACAAAAATAAAATAAATTCATCCTATCAAATAGAGATAAACACTGTTCAGATCTTAGTTTATAGCCTCATATAAATGTTTTATAAATATATATATATTATAAAACAGTTTTCTAAAAATAAGATTATAACATTCTTTTCAATCAGATATTGTTCAGTAAATGTTATATGTTTTTTTTCCTGGTTTGCATTTTTTTCATTTTTTATTGCAAGATATACATATATATATATATATATATACACATATATATTACCACTTTAACCATTTTAAATGTACAATTTAATAGTATTAAGTACATTCACTTAATGTCATATGTTCTATGTTTGGGAGGTTTACCAATTACGGTTTTTCTGCACGATCATTTACTAGCTTTGTGACTATAGGGGAGTAAGTTAGCATCTCTTTGATTAAATTTTCTAGTCTGAAGTACAGAGATGAAAACTGTACCTTCCTCTTAGGCTCCTGAGAGGATTAAAAACAAAGTATTACAAAATACAGTATGCACTGCAAAATAATAATAACAACATGTTATTTCAGATCTTCCTCAACTTACCCACTGGGTTATGTCCAGTAATCCCACCCTAAATTGAAGGTAGCATACACTGAAAAAACATTTAATACACAAAGCTACAGAACAGCATCACTTAGCCTAGTCCCTTGAAGGTTCTCAAAATACTTACATTAATTTACAATTGGACAAAATCCTTTAACACAATCTCTATCTTATAATAAACTGTTAAATATTTCATATAGTTTATTGATACACTCTACTGAAAGTGAAAAACAGAACGATTGTCTGGGTCCAGAATGGTTATAAGTGTATCAGCTGCTCAACCTCAGTACCATGTGACTGACTGGGAGCTACCTGTAGGTCACTGCCCGGTACTGTGAGAGGGCCTTATACTGCATATCACTAACTTGGGAAAAGATGAACATTCAAAATCCAAAATCCAGTTTCTACTGAATGCATATTACTTTTGCACTGTCATAAAGTCAAAATATTGTAAGTCAGAGGCCATCTGTATTTTTGTGCAAAGATATATATATATTTTTTTCCTGGAGTAGTGTATAGTTTGTGCACATTTTTATTGTTTCATTTCAAACAATCTACAGGAAATAGTAGAAGCTTGCTTAAACTGCAAAGTGTCAAATAGCAATTTGGAATGATATTCTAAAGTAGTATTACTTATGAAGAACAATTTTAAAAATACATTGTGGATTAGAAAAAGTAGGTAACAGATTTACATAACACATGTAAATAATTAGTCTAAATTTAGGTTTCCTGCCACTCAGTTGTTTCTCATTTTTCCATAACAAATATAGATTGCTAGTGTTGCAAAAATTTACTAACTTGTAAAGTGAAATATATTTGCTGAAAATTATTTGAGATAATTATGACTAATAGAGTTAATTTCTTTGAATATCAAAGGTCATTTAAGTTATTAAGACAGCCTTAATATTTATTTTAGCTTGGCTAAATTTTAGATCACCTTCTTTCTCTCTAATTTCCCATTTCTGAGAGTAATTTAATTGTGAGGGCAAGGTCATAGTAAATCCTTTTTCTACCCAATGCCTCTTGCCTGTCTCATAAGCCAAAATTGTCTATCTCAAGGATCAGAGAAACTTCTTTTTGACACAAAAGCATCAAGAAATACAGCTGATTTTTTTTACTGCTTGATCTATAATTTGGGACAAGTTTTATAGCTCAGTCGGTAAAGAATCCACTTGCAATGCTGGAGACCCCGGTTTGATTCCTGGGTTGGGACGATCCACTGGAGAAGGGATAGGCTACCCACTCCAGTATTCTTGGGCTTCCCTTGTGGCTCAGCTGCAATGCAGAAGGCCTGGGTTTGATCCCTGGGTTGGCAAGATCCCCTGGAGAAGGGAAAGGTTACCCATTCCAGTATTCTGGCCTAAAGAATTCCGTGGACTGTATAGTCCATTGGGTTGCAAAGAGTCAGACTGGACTGAATGACTTTCACCTTCACTTTAATGATTATGCTTCAACTTTTGATTTGATTTGTAAATAGGAATTTACCACATCTCCAAAGCAAGGTGGTTGTTATAGGATTAAAGAAGTTAACACAATATGTAAAGGGTTATTGAGGCTTCCCAGGTGGCTCAGTGGTAAAGAATCTGCCTGCCAATGCAGGAGACAGAAGAGACATGGGTTTAATCCTTGGGTTGGAAAGATCCCCAGGAGGAGGAAATGGCAATGCACTCCAGTATTCTTGATGGAAACATCTTGTGGATAGAGAAAGGTAGCAGTCTGTGGGGTTGCAGAGTCTGACATAATTGAGTACACATTAAAGTATTGAGCAGAATGATACATAGGAAGCGCTCAGTAAAGATTAGATGCAGGCAACTAAGGTTTTAAACAGGTAGTTGCAAAAATAATCTAAAAAATGTTTCATGTCAGTTGTAAGTTTCTTTTTAATGGAAGGTGAAACAGTAAAATGTTAGTTTCTAGCAATCAAAGTGTCATATATATTAATGTCTATACAGAGTTGGCAGACTTTTGGCAAAGCAAATATTCTCATATATCAGGAGTGAAAATATAAATTGCTGTTTTATTTCTGGAGTAATATGACATTAAATATAAGAAATATTTAAATGTGCATACCTACAATTCTGCTTTTAAGGTTAAAATATAGTTCAATATTAGTGAATATTAAGCAATACAGATGTTTATCTTACCTCTACTTCTAATATAACTATTATTTTTACTATTGGAGCCAACCTTAAGAAACCAAATCATAGAAGATAAAGCATTGTACAACTATTCAAGGGAATATATTATGTAAATGTTTAGAATCACATTTAAAACCCTATTATAGGTTGAGAAAATTTTCATGATAAATGTGAAGTGAAGAAAAAGTAAAACAATTTATACATTGTAATCCACACGTTCTCAACAAAGAGAGCTAGTTAGCAGTCTAAAATACACAATTAAAAAAAAAAAAAACCTTCACTGTGATGGTCATCTTTGCAGTTTTCTGCCATTTCACAACTAATCAAAAAATATGTAAAAATGATCAAAGTAATCAACTTTGGTATTCGTCTGCTAGTTAAAAAGAAAGATTTTCTTCTAGGTCATTATTTTTCTAGAAGAAATTAAAATAAGTATTTGTATGCTATTTGATGCTGTCTGCTGTCTTCCTTTCAGGCAGCGCTGACTGCTTTCTTCTAGCATTTTGACTTGATTCCCGTGTGCAGGCCGGCACAGTTGTTTCAGTGCTGTTCAACTCTTCACGATCCTATAGACTGTAATCCACCAGGCTCCTCTGTCAGTGGGATTCTCCAGGCAAAAATACTGGAGTGGGCTGCCACGCCCTCCTCCAGGAGATTTTCCTGACCCAGCTCGAACCTAGGTCTCCTGCACTGCAGGGGAGATTCTTTACCTCTGAGCCACCAGGGAAGCCCTTATTCTCCTGCTGCTGCTGCTACTAAGTCACTTCGGTCGTGTCCGACTCTGTGCGAACCCATAGACCGCAGCCCACCAGGCTTCTCCATCCCTGGGATTCTCCAGGCAAGAACACTGGAGTGGGTTGCCATTTCCTTCTCCAATGCATCAAAGTGAAAAGTGAAAGTCAGGTCGCTCAGTCGTGCCCTACTCTTAGCGACCCCATGGACTGCAGCCTTCCAGGCTGCTCCGTCCATGGAATTTTCCAGGCAAGAGTACTGGAGTGGGTTGCCATTGCCTTCTCCTCTTATTCTCATGAGCACTCATTAACTCCTTTATACAGGCCTGTAGTAAATTGTGTTATTCACTATTAATGTAATAGCTTGTATATTTTATGTTTGTAAGACTGTCCCATGTCCCAAAGAGACAATCTTTGGTTACATATTTTCTTTTTGTTGTCAAGTGGTATTCTCAAAGTTATATAATGCTATGTATTGTTTCCAGAGAGTCAGTAAGCCATAAGTCAGCTCAGACAGTCCACTGATGATATGAGGACTAGAAGGAAGCTAGAAGGCCGTCTTTTTCTGTTTGACTTTTAATAAATACATGTGATATATTTCTGTTCTCCACATAGACAAATGTAAAACCACTGCCTGCATGCAGTATACTGAAAAAAAAAAAACCCTCAAAAACTGGAAGATTTTATTTGTTTAGAATCTGTAAAAATAGCTAATTGTAATTTAATTAGTTTTAATTATATAATTGTTTTCCTCTCCAAATCAACATTTTCTTTTAAATTTCTAATAATTTTATTCAAAGCATATTTATATGGTAAGTTATTTAGCATAAATGACGTTGTTAAATTGTTACGTATGACTCATGTGGAGATACTCAAGAAACTCATATACATTTATGAACTTAGCAACACCATAGGAAAGCAAATTCAGAACCAAAATTTCCATACAGCTGCTCTAGATCACATTACCTTTAGCTTAAAATGACACCTGGAAAACATAACTACCCTTTTCAAGGGCCAGATCTGAAATCTAATAAACTCCTTACTTAATATCATTTTGGCTTGAAACAGGATAGTCAATCGAATTTGGGTAAAGGAACAGGCAGTATCAATTTATTTATGTGGCATATATACTGTTCTCTTTGATATCATAATGATAATTATAATTTTATAAAGGGTAATTTCTTAAGGTTGATAACACACTTCTTACCAGGTTTCATTTAAAGCTACACTATCACAAAGATTTGTAAGAAAGGACACTTGAGAACTAAAGTAAATCTGATAGACTTCTAAATTCTGAGCATCACAAATTATTTATACACCCATCTGCTCATTTATTTTTTATTTTGAAATAATATCAAACTTAGAAGTTGAAAAAATAGTACAAAGTGCCTTTATACTTTCACCCAGATTCCTCTATTGTTAACAGTTTATAAGACCACAGAACAATGATAGAAGCTAGGAAATTACATTAATACAATATTTTAAAGTGACTGACCGATATTCTTTGAAACTTGCCAGTTTTCCTGCCTATGTTAGTCCAGTCCAACCCCCTACATTGCCCATAGGTGTCACTTCTCCTTAGAGTCCTCCTCTGATAATTTCTTAAGATTCCTTCTTCTTTATGATTCAGACAATTTTGATGAATACTAGTAAATTATTTTGTATAATGTCCCTCAGTTTAGGTTTATCTGATATTTTCTTAAGACTAGATTGAAGCTGTGGATTTTGGGTAAGAGTAGTACAGCATCTCATCATGTATATATGATGTTATTCTAACTTACTTTATCCTTGTTCTTCAGAAGTCGGTTACACCCTTGAAAATATCATAGAAGTAACTCTTCATCATTATCCCAAAATGTTCACATTAAGTAATTCATATTTATGCCTATGATTCCTGATCAAAAACTATCATTAAGAAAGACTAACAGATCAAATTGCCAACATGCATTGTATCATAGGAAAAGCAAGAGAGTTCCAGAAAAACATCTACTTCGGCTTTAATGACCACTCCAAAGCTTTTGACTGTGTGGATGACAACAAACTGTGGAAAATTCTCAAAGAGATGGGAATACCTGACAACCTTATCTACCTCCTGAAAAATCTGTATGCAGGCCAAGAAGCAGCATTTGGAACTGGACATGGAACAATGGACTGGTTCCAAATTGAAAACGGAGTGTTTCAAGGCGATATAGTCTCATCCTGCTTATTTAACTTATATGGAGAGTACANAGGTCGCTCAGTCGTGCCCTACTCTTAGCGACCCCATGGACTGCAGCCTTCCAGGCTGCTCCGTCCATGGAATTTTCCAGGCAAGAGTACTGGAGTGGGTTGCCATTGCCTTCTCCTCTTATTCTCATGAGCACTCATTAACTCCTTTATACAGGCCTGTAGTAAATTGTGTTATTCACTATTAATGTAATATCTTGTATATTTTATGTTTGTAAGACTGTCCCATGTCCCAAAGAGACAATCTTTGGTTACATATTTTCTTTTTGTTGTCAAGTGGTATTCTCAAAGTTATATAATGCTATGTATTGTTTCCAGAGAGTCAGTAAGCCATAAGTCAGTTCAGACAGTCCACTGATGATATGAGGACTAGAAGGAAGCTAGAAGGCCGTCTTTTTCTGTTTGACTTTTAATAAATACATGTGATATATTTCTGTTCTCCACATAGACAAATGTAAAACCACTGCCTGCATGCAGTATACTGAAAAAAAAAAAACCCTCAAAAACTGGAAGATTTTATTTGTTTAGAATCTGTAAAAATAGCTAATTGTAATTTAATTAGTTTTAATTATATAATTGTTTTCCTCTCCAAATCAACATTTTCTTTTAAATTTCTAATAATTTTATTCAAAGCATATTTATATGGTAAGTTATTTAGCATAAATGACGTTGTTAAATTGTTACGTATGACTCATGTGGAGATACTCAAGAAACTCATATACATTTATGAACTTAGCAACACCATAGGAAAGCAAATTCAGAACCAAAATTTCCATACAGCTGCTCTAGATCACATTACCTTTAGCTTAAAATGACACCTGGAAAACATAACTACCCTTTTCAAGGGCCAGATCTGAAATCTAATAAACTCCTTACTTAATATCATTTTGGCTTGAAACAGGATAGTCAATCGAATTTGGGTAAAGGAACAGGCAGTATCAATTTATTTATGTGGCATATATACTGTTCTCTTTGATATCATAATGATAATTATAATTTTATAAAGGGTAATTTCTTAAGGTTGATAACACACTTCTTACCAGGTTTCATTTAAAGCTACACTATCACAAAGATTTGTAAGAAAGGACACTTGAGAACTAAAGTAAATCTGATAGACTTCTAAATTCTGAGCATCACAAATTATTTATACACCCATCTGCTCATTTATTTTTTATTTTGAAATAATATCAAACTTAGAAGTTGAAAAAATAGTACAAAGTGCCTTTATACTTTCACCCAGATTCCTCTATTGTTAACAGTTTATAAGACCACAGAACAATGATAGAAGCTAGGAAATTACATTAATACAATATTTTAAAGTGACTGACCGATATTCTTTGAAACTTGCCAGTTTTCCTGCCTATGTTAGTCCAGTCCAACCCCCTACATTGCCCATAGGTGTCACTTCTCCTTAGAGTCCTCCTCTGATAATTTCTTAAGATTCCTTCTTCTTTATGATTCAGACAATTTTGATGAATACTAGTAAATTATTTTGTATAATGTCCCTCAGTTTAGGTTTATCTGATATTTTCTTAAGACTAGATTGAAGCTGTGGATTTTGGGTAAGAGTAGTACAGCATCTCATCATGTATATATGATGTTATTCTAACTTACTTTATCCTTGTTCTTCAGAAGTCGGTTACACCCTTGAAAATATCATAGAAGTAACTCTTCATCATTATCCCAAAATGTTCACATTAAGTAATTCATATTTATGCCTATGATTCCTGATCAAAAACTATCATTAAGAAAGACTAACAGATCAAATTGCCAACATGCATTGTATCATAGGAAAAGCAAGAGAGTTCCAGAAAAACATCTACTTCGGCTTTAATGACCACTCCAAAGCTTTTGACTGTGTGGATGACAACAAACTGTGGAAAATTCTCAAAGAGATGGGAATACCTGACAACCTTATCTACCTCCTGAAAAATCTGTATGCAGGCCAAGAAGCAGCATTTGGAACTGGACATGGAACAATGGACTGGTTCCAAATTGAAAACGGAGTGTTTCAAGGCGATATAGTCTCATCCTGCTTATTTAACTTATATGGAGAGTACATCATGTGAAATGCCAGGCTGGATGAAACACATGCTGGAATCAAGATTGCTGGGAGAAATATCAATAACCTCAGATATTCAGAGGACACCACCCTTATGGCAGAAAGTGAAGAACTAAACAGCCTCTTCATGAAAGTGAAAGAGGAGAGTGAAAAAGCTGGCTTTTTCAACATTAAAAAAACTAAGATCATGGCATCAAGCCCCATCACTTCATGGTAAGTGGATGGGGAAACAATGATAAACTTTATTTTCTTGGGCTCCGGAATCACCACAGATGGTGACTGCAGCCATAAAATTAAGACTCTTGCTCCTTGGAAGAAAAGCTATGACAAACCTAGACAACATTAAAAAGTAGAGACATTACACAGACATTATACAGATGTATAGAACAGTCTTTTAGACTCTGTGGGAGAGGGCAACAGCGGAATGATATGGGAAAATGGCATTTAAACATGTAAATTATCATATGTGAAATGACTCACTAGTCCAGGTTTGATGCATGATACTGCAGCCATGAAATTAAAAGACACTTACTCCTTGGAAGAAAAGTTATGACCAGCCTAGATAATATATTCAAAAGCAGAGACATTACTTTGCCAACTAAGGTCTGTCTAGTCAAGGCTATGGTTTTTCCTGTGGTCATGTGTGGATGTGAGAGTTGGACTGTGAAGAAGGCTGAGCACTGAGGAATTGATGCTTTTGAACTGTGATGTTGAAGAAGACTCTTGAGAGTCACTTGTACCATGAGTCTGAATGAACTCCGGGAGATGGTAATGAACAGGGAGGCCTGGCGTGCTGCGATTCATGGGGTTGCAAAGAGTCACACACGACTGAGCGACTGAACTGAACTGAACTGAACTGTGCTTTTAGAAGTTAACTCCTCATTTTCCACATCAAATTATAAACTTCAATATTTTTCTATTAAGCTGAAAGTGAGGCTAACATATGACACCAATAAACAACAAAAAGCCATAGTGCTGCATCTATCTTCCACAATGAAATGTCTGTATTGATATTTGAGACTCTGGAGTTGGCAGAAACCTAAAACATATATATAATTCAGTTTACAAAGAACTGTGTGAATTCAATCACAGTTTAAATGGTGTTTTGATATTAATTTTTGGTGTTTTGACTTGTTTTTTAACATTAATTTTTAGCAATGCCAAAAACTATATCATAATTATATATATTAAACAAAAATAGTTAATACTGATTTTAGAGAGATGTCTAGTTTGGTCAGTTCAATAGGGAACAACAGAATCTGTACAGACTGTCAGTTCTAAGTACTAGGGATGTAATACACAACATGATTAATGTAATTAACATTGCTGTATATTTTATATAAAAGTTGTTAAAAATTATTTTCAAAACATTTTCTCCAAACTCAGATGAAATATAAAGAATAGATATAAGAAAATAGAATGTTTTTCATAGTTGAAAATTTACCATTACTCATTGTTGGAAGTCATCCCTATCCAATTTAAGCAAAGACGCTGAGTCCCTTGACATAGTTGAGATGCCACTTATTATTTTGAAATGTGGTAGCCAGTATTAGAAGAACATAATATATTTAGGTTGATATAAGATAAAGGAAGGCCACAATTAAAAAAGAGGCCAAGTAAAACATGCCAAAAGTAAATGCTAATATTGTTTAAGAGATCAAAAATCTTAACTTTATGACAATTTTTCCTATATGAGCTTTTAAAATTTTAATTTTTAATATTGAAAAACATTATATACACACAGAAAAATGTTACAAAGTCAGCATGAATTAAAACAGTACATGTGAGTTTATCTGTAATTGGAGTTATGCTGTCACTTAGATTACTTCAATTTTGTAAGCATTCAGCATTTAAATAAATTATTAGGCTATAAGACATATCAATTTTGGCTACTTTGATATTTCATCTCTCACTTTTTGACAGAGACTTGATAGGAATACTGAAAAAACTGTGCTGAGCTTTGTAAGGATTTACGTTAGTAATATCAATAAATATAGATTGTTTCATGTCATCCAAAATATTACTTTCTCTCATTTCTGTTTAGTTTTATTTTAAAAAATGTACAGAAAGGATATTCAAGTAACCTCATAAATTTATTACTAAAAGCACCATCTACTGGTTAGTAGAAACTGATGCATTTCAATCTGTCTGTCTTCAGTTCCTCTGATTAAAAAATAGAAACTCATTTCACTCTTGCATGCCTGCACAGCTTCTCCTCTGCATACTGAAGCATAGAGAAACAGGAGGTAGATTTCATTGGTAAAATGTTTTAGTCTAAGTGTGTGTGTGTGCAATGGAAATCAATTTTTCAGCTTGCCTTTTATAGGAAACCTTAGGTATATAAATGAGAGTATTTTCTCTTCTAAATCAGTCTTACATTAGCAAATGGCAATTTTCAGTTTAGTAAGTGCAAAGGCCTGCCCCACAGGAGACATTACAGCATCTAAATTGAAGTTTTTAACTTGTCTAGCCTGTAGCCTGATTCTAGCCCGCAGTAGGTTCTAAATAAGTATTGGCTGAATGAAGTAAGGAAAGATAAATTCTTGCTCTGACAAGGATATGAGATAAGACAAGAATGGGGAAACCTCATATTTTATATTCATTAGATAGATTTTTTTCAACAATGACAAAATTTGATGTGTGAATTTAACATTAGCAAGGGAAGAGTGAAGCATTTTATTTTTAAAGCAAGATTGTCATACAAAGAATAATTTTAGAATATTTTTAACTTTCAAAACCATAGCAAGGTATTATTTCTGGGAAGTTTAAAAGACTTTTAGTATGAACATTTGACCTAATGGATTACAAACACAGAACAAAAAATCTCTTGCTATGTAGCTTTGTTGTAAATTCAATAGAACTCATTTCTTACTTTCTCTTGAGAGGATTAAATTGATTATTTCAAGCTTAAATTTAAGAAATGAAATTTCTGGTTCAAGGAGAGAAAATTTTGTTTTATTTTGGTATTAATTTCTTCTGATTACAGATGGACAATTTGAATTTCAAAGATAATCAAAGCAATGTCACATCACAAAAGTAGAATTGGTAGACATTTGAAATCAGGCCTTTTGCTTACAAGATAAGTTTTCAAATTTGTGAAGAAGAAGCTCAGTTATACCAGTCAGTCTGCTGGGAGGTGGGTAGCTGAGAGTGAATCCTTGTTGTTGTTTAGTGACCCCAGGGTCTGCAGCACTGCCAGTCTTGCCTATCCTTCACTATTACCTGGAGTTTGCTCAAATCCACTTCTATTGCTTCAGTGATGTTATCTAACCATCTCATTCTCTGCTGCCCTCGTTTCCTGCCCTCGGTCTTTCTCGGCATCAGGGTCTTTTCCAATCGGCCCTTTGCATCAGGTGACCAAAGGCTTGGAGTTTCAGCATCAGTGTCAGTCCTTCCAATGAGTATTCAGAATTTATTTTCTTTACAATTGACTAGTTTTATCTCCATGCAGTCCAAGGGACTCTCAAGAGTCTTCTCTAGCACCACAAACTCAAAAGTATCAATTCTTGTTGCTCAGCCTTCTTTATGGTCCAACTCTCACATCCATATATAACTATCGGATACTTGCCATGTAAATAGGCGATTTCCTCTATTTCACCAATCATCTTATATGATCCAAATATACCTCATTAAGTAAAATAAATTGACATTAAGAATATTTCCTATGCATCTGGCTCATCTAAGTAATTTGAGGACAAACTCTCAGTATTTCAAGATNAAATGACACCTGGAAAACATAACTACCCTTTTCAAGGGCCAGATCTGAAATCTAATAAACTCCTTACTTAATATCATTTTGGCTTGAAACAGGATAGTCAATCGAATTTGGGTAAAGGAACAGGCAGTATCAATTTATTTATGTGGCATATATACTGTTCTCTTTGATATCATAATGATAATTATAATTTTATAAAGAGTAATTTCTTAAGGTTGATAACACACTTCTTACCAGGTTTCATTTAAAGCTACACTATCACGAAGATTTGTAAGAAAGGACACTTGAGAACTAAAGTAAATCTGATAGACTTCTAAATTCTGAGCATCACAAATTATTTATACACCCATCTGCTCATTTATTTTTTATTTTGAAATAATATCAAACTTAGAAGTTGAAAAAATAGTACAAAGTGCNAGCTACACTATCACAAAGATTTGTAAGAAAGGACACTTGAGAACTAAAGTAAATCTGATAGACTTCTAAATTCTGAGCATCACAAATTATTTATACACCCATCTGCTCATTTATTTTTTATTTTGAAATAATATCAAACTTAGAAGTTGAAAAAATAGTACAAAGTGCCTTTATACTTTCACCCAGACTCCTCTATTGTTAACAGTTTATAAGACCACAGAATAATGATAGAAGCTAGGAAATTACATTAATACAATATTTTAAAGTGACTGACCGATATTCTTTGAAACTTGCCAGTTTTCCTGCCTATGTTAGTCCAGTCCAACCTCCTACATTGCCCATAGGTGTCACTTCTCCTTAGAGTCCTCCTCTGATAATTTCTTAAGATTCCTTCTTCTTTATGATTCAGACAATTTTGATGAATACTAGTAAATTATTTTGTATAATGTCCCTCAGTTTAGGTTTATCTGATATTTTCTTAAGACTAGATTGAAGCTGTGGATTTTGGGTAAGAGTAGTACAGCATCTCATCATGTATATATGATGTTATTCTAACTTACTTTATCCTTGTTCTTCAGAAGTCGGTTACACCCTTGAAAATATCATAGAAGTAACTCTTCATCATTATCCCAAAATGTTCACATTAAGTAATTCATATTTATGCCTATGATTCCTGATCAAAAACTATCATTAAGAAAGACTAACAGATCAAATTGCCAACATGCATTGTATCATAGGAAAAGCAAGAGAGTTCCAGAAAAACATCTACTTCGGCTTTAATGACCACTCCAAAGCTTTTGACTGTGTGGATGACAACAAACTGTGGAAAATTCTCAAAGAGATGGGAATACCTGACAGCCTTATCTACCTCCTGAAAAATCTGTATGCAGGCCAAGAAGCAGCATTTGGAACTGGACATGGAACAGCAGACTGGCTCCAAATTGAAAACGGAGTGTTTCAAGGCGATATAGTCTCATTCTGCTTATTTAACTTATATGGAGAGTACATCATGTGAAATGCCAGGCTGGATGAAACACATGCTGGAATCAAGATTGCTGGGAGAAATATCAATAACCTCAGATATTCAGAGGACACCACCCTTATGGCAGAAAGTGAAGAACTAAACAGCCTCTTCATGAAAGTGAAAGAGGAGAGTGAAAAAGCTGGCTTTTTCAACATTAAAAAAACTAAGATCATGGCATCAAGCCCCATTGGTAAGTGGATGGGGAAACAAAGACAAACTTTATTTTCTTGGGCTCCAGAATCACCACAGATGGTGACTGCAGCCATAAAATTAAAAGACTCTTGCTCCTTGGAAGAAAAGCTATGACAAACCTAGAAAACATTAAAAAGTAGAGACATTACACAGACATTATACAGATGTATAGAACAGTCTTTTAGACTCTGTGGGAGAGGGCGACAGCGGGATGATATGGGAAATGGCATTTAAACATGTAAATTATCATATGTGAAATGACTCACTAGTCCAGGTTTGATGCATGATACTGCAGCCATGAAATTAAAAGACACTTACTCCTTGGAAGAAAAGTTATGACCAGCCTAGATAATATATTCAAAAGCAGAGACATTACTTTGCCAACTAAGGTCTGTCTAGTCAAGGCTATGGTTTTTCCTGTGGTCATGTGTGGATGTGAGAGTTGGACTGTGAAGAAGGCTGAGCACTGAGGAATTGATGGTTTTGAACTGTGATGTTGAAGAAGACTCTTGAGAGTCGCTTGTACCATGAGTCTGAGTNCCGTCTAGTCAAGGCTATGGTCTTTCCTGTGGTCATGTGTGGATGTGAGAGTTGGACTGTGAAGAAGGCTGAGCACTGAGGAATTGATGCTTTTGAACTGTGATGTTGAAGAAGACTCTTGAGAGTCACTTGTACCATGAGTCTGAATGAACTCCGGGAGATGGTAATGAACAGGGAGGCCTGGCGTGCTGCGATTCATGGGGTTGCAAAGAGTCACACACGACTGAGCGACTGAACTGAACTGAACTGAACTGTGCTTTTAGAAGTTAACTCCTCATTTTCCACATCAAATTATAAACTTCAATATTTTTCTATTAAGCTGAAAGTGAGGCTAACATATGACACCAATAAACAACAAAAAGCCATAGTGCTGCATCTATCTTCCACAATGAAATGTCTGTATTGATATTTGAGACTCTGGAGTTGGCAGAAACCTAAAACATATATATAATTCAGTTTACAAAGAACTGTGTGAATTCAATCACAGTTTAAATGGTGTTTTGATATTAATTTTTGGTGTTTTGACTTGTTTTTTAACATTAATTTTTAGCAATGCCAAAAACTATATCATAATTATATATATTAAACAAAAATAGTTAATACTGATTTTAGAGAGATGTCTAGTTTGGTCAGTTCAATAGGGAACAACAGAATCTGTACAGACTGTCAGTTCTAAGTACTAGGGATGTAATACACAACATGATTAATGTAATTAACATTGCTGTATATTTTATATAAAAGTTGTTAAAAATTATTTTCAAAACATTTTCTCCAAACTCAGATGAAATATAAAGAATAGATATAAGAAAATAGAATGTTTTTCATAGTTGAAAATTTACCATTACTCATTGTTGGAAGTCATCCCTATCCAATTTAAGCAAAGACGCTGAGTCCCTTGACATAGTTGAGATGCCACTTATTATTTTGAAATGTGGTAGCCAGTATTAGAAGAACATAATATATTTAGGTTGATATAAGATAAAGGAAGGCCACAATTAAAAAAGAGGCCAAGTAAAACATGCCAAAAGTAAATGCTAATATTGTTTAAGAGATCAAAAATCTTAACTTTATGACAATTTTTCCTATATGAGCTTTTAAAATTTTAATTTTTAATATTGAAAAACATTATATACACACAGAAAAATGTTACAAAGTCAGCATGAATTAAAACAGTACATGTGAGTTTATCTGTAATTGGAGTTATGCTGTCACTTAGATTACTTCAATTTTGTAAGCATTCAGCATTTAAATAAATTATTAGGCTATAAGACATATCAATTTTGGCTACTTTGATATTTCATCTCTCACTTTTTGACAGAGACTTGATAGGAATACTGAAAAAACTGTGCTGAGCTTTGTAAGGATTTACGTTAGTAATATCAATAAATATAGATTGTTTCATGTCATCCAAAATATTACTTTCTCTCATTTCTGTTTAGTTTTATTTTAAAAAATGTACAGAAAGGATATTCAAGTAACCTCATAAATTTATTACTAAAAGCACCATCTACTGGTTAGTAGAAACTGATGCATTTCAATCTGTCTGTCTTCAGTTCCTCTGATTAAAAAATAGAAACTCATTTCACTCTTGCATGCCTGCACAGCTTCTCCTCTGCATACTGAAGCATAGAGAAACAGGAGGTAGATTTCATTGGTAAAATGTTTTAGTCTAAGTGTGTGTGTGTGTGCAATGGAAATCAATTTTTCAGCTTGCCTTTTATAGGAAACCTTAGGTATATAAATGAGAGTATTTTCTCTTCTAAATCAGTCTTACATTAGCAAATGGCAATTTTCAGTTTAGTAAGTGCAAAGGCCTGCCCCACAGGAGACATTACAGCATCTAAATTGAAGTTTTTAACTTGTCTAGCCTGTAGCCTGATTCTAGCCCGCAGTAGGTTCTAAATAAGTATTGGCTGAATGAAGTAAGGAAAGATAAATTCTTGCTCTGACAAGGATATGAGATAAGACAAGAATGGGGAAACCTCATATTTTATATTCATTAGATAGATTTTTTTCAACAATGACAAAATTTGATGTGTGAATTTAACATTAGCAAGGGAAGAGTGAAGCATTTTATTTTTAAAGCAAGATTGTCATACAAAGAATAATTTTAGAATATTTTTAACTTTCAAAACCATAGCAAGGTATTATTTCTGGGAAGTTTAAAAGACTTTTAGTATGAACATTTGACCTAATGGATTACAAACACAGAACAAAAAATCTCTTGCTATGTAGCTTTGTTGTAAATTCAATAGAACTCATTTCTTACTTTCTCTTGAGAGGATTAAATTGATTATTTCAAGCTTAAATTTAAGAAATGAAATTTCTGGTTCAAGGAGAGAAAATTTTGTTTTATTTTGGTATTAATTTCTTCTGATTACAGATGGACAATTTGAATTTCAAAGATAATCAAAGCAATGTCACATCACAAAAGTAGAATTGGTAGACATTTGAAATCAGGCCTTTTGCTTACAAGATAAGTTTTCAAATTTGTGAAGAAGAAGCTCAGTTATACCAGTCAGTCTGCTGGGAGGTGGGTAGCTGAGAGTGAATCCTTGTTGTTGTTTAGTGACCCCAGGGTCTGCAGCACTGCCAGTCTTGCCTATCCTTCACTATTACCTGGAGTTTGCTCAAATCCACTTCTATTGCTTCAGTGATGTTATCTAACCATCTCATTCTCTGCTGCCCTCGTTTCCTGCCCTCGGTCTTTCTCGGCATCAGGGTCTTTTCCAATCGGCCCTTTGCATCAGGTGACCAAAGGCTTGGAGTTTCAGCATCAGTGTCAGTCCTTCCAATGAGTATTCAGAATTTATTTTCTTTACAATTGACTAGTTTTATCTCCATGCAGTCCAAGGGACTCTCAAGAGTCTTCTCTAGCACCACAAACTCAAAAGTATCAATTCTTGTTGCTCAGCCTTCTTTATGGTCCAACTCTCACATCCATATATAACTATCGGATACTTGCCATGTAAATAGGCGATTTCCTCTATTTCACCAATCATCTTATATGATCCAAATATACCTCATTAAGTAAAATAAATTGACATTAAGAATATTTCCTATGCATCTGGCTCATCTAAGTAATTTGAGGACAAACTCTCAGTATTTCAAGATGTGATTCCATATTAGTATAAAGTATAAATGATTGTGCGTTCCCTAAATGATAGGCAAATTTAACAATTCATTCCACAGATACTTTTGCAAATATTGAAACATTTCTGAATCCAGTGAGGAAGGGAAAAATGAATTCATACAAACTCTGTAGATGACTATTAAAAAAATGAGAGAGAGAGAGAGTTTGGCATGGCTTTAGGGAGAACAAATGGCTTCTGTCAGGAACACATACCTAGCTCTAGGGTAAAAATAACTTTCACAGATCACATTATAAATAAGAGATCTTCACCAAACAGGTATTAAACTTAGTTTAAAAAGTGAAACAACTAGATTCCACACAAATTTTTATAAACTCCATTTGATTTTGGTATGCCTGTGCCAAAGAAGGTAAAAGACTGAGAGGTAGGATTTTTTTTAAATTTAAATTTATTTATTTTAATTGGAAGCTAATTACTTTACAATGTTGTATTAGTTCTGCCACACATCAACATGAATTCACCACGGCATACACGTGTTCCCCATCCTGAACCCCCCTCCCACCTCCCTCCCTGACCATCCCTCCAGGTCATCCCAGTGCACCAGCCCCAAGGGTCCTGCATCAAACCTGGACTGGCTATTCATTTCTTATATGATATTATACATGTTTC